>OX421968.1:39270057-39740057 GCA_949128115.1 Anaspis maculata
AACATCGATGTTTTAGGAATAGATTTAATAATAATAATAATAATGATGATGATAATAATAATAATAATAATAATAACATTAATAATAATAATAATAATAATGTTTATCCAATCCTATTGAATAATGCACGCATTATCACGCGCATACATGCCTGCATTTTTCAATAAGACTGGATGAAGCATATAGTATTCTACTCGCGGGTAATGGCTATTACTCATTCGGATGCTTTGCGACACTCGCCAAGGCTCGTGTCGACAAACTGCATCCTCATGTCATGAGTAAGAAGCAATCATTACCCGCTTGTTGAATAATATACTATTATTTCCAACAGGCTATATATTATGTAGGTAGGTACCTATCCTATAACATGAAGTAGGTATACCAGGTTCCAGGTACCCCTTTAGAAACATTCGATGTTGATTCTTGAGTTTGAGCTTGAGCAAGCGTAGCTTATAGCGCTCGAGCCACTAGACTAGAACCGAACCAGTTCAGCTCTAAAATCAGAGGATTTGATTGGCTCTCCCGAGAGTCCCTGGCCAATCAGAGATAGGTAGAGATTTTCGAGCTTAACTAAACTGCTCCACAATGAAGTTGTCGCCACCAAAAAAGTGGCTTGACTATGACGGCCAATAACTTTCGATTGCCGAAAGTGATTTCCATTCTGTTTGTTGCGTTTACTAGCCCAATCTATCCTCAGCAGATCCTGTAATTGTGAATACCAAGAAATCTCATGTAATATTTATACAGGGTGATATGTAAAAAGGCGAAAAATTGCGACAACTTGATCGAACCCCCATTTGCAAAAAAAATAATTTTTCACATTCTAAAGTGAAAATCATGAAGTGTGATGCCTTGTCTCGAAACGGTTTTAGAATAACCAAGATTGGAGGTCTTACATAGAATATATAAATTTTTATATGAAATGTGACAGATTTGCCCTCGGATTTGCCCCATTTTCTCGCAAGATTGGATCACTTCCAATGAATGGGTGGTTGACATTGAGCACGATTGTTCCAACAACCGTTCCGGATAACTTGAATTTAAAAACAACCCGAAAATTTGGTGTGGGGCCAGGCAGGGGGCACTTTTTGAAAAGCTAGTGTAAGGACTTTCCGACTTTTCTCAAAACAACACTTTATTTGCTCCCCAACGTAAGGTACAATGTATTTGCGTTTATCTCAAGCTTTGGTCCAAGACTGCCCGCGTTCCTCCGCAAGCCAGGCTAGGCTGCCCAAGATGTCGTCATCCAGTATTTTAATGGCTTTGTCGCTGTAACTGGAGAACGACCTCATGGTCAGCCACCGAAATGTTGGTGTGGTTCCCAATATCGCTAACAGTCGGCCAGGCTACATAACTCTACGTCCTCGTAGAGTTCGTCCGCTTCGCTTAGTCTGACCTGGTTTGATTTGGAAGAGAGAAGGTCGTTGAACGTGAAACAGACCCTTTGCCTTACGTGAAACAGACTTTCTGCTTTGCGTGAACAGACTTCCTGCTTGCGTGAAACAGACTTTCTGTTTTGCGTGAAACAGACTTTCTGTTTTAAAAAGGGGTCTCGATTCATGGGACGTTTGGCCAAACTACGTCAGTACGTACATTTCTTACTTTCGTTCACATGAATTCGGTTAAATTCGAACGCTTCGTTAAGGACTTTGCTTTTCTTCGTTAAGCGCTTTGCTCTTCTTCGTTGAGCTCTTTGCTTTCCTCCGTTAAGCACTTTGCTTTTCTTCGTTAAGCACTTTGCTTTTCTTCGTTAAGCACTTTGCCTTTCGTCGTTAAGCATTTTGCTTTTCTTCGTGAAGCACTTTGCTTTTCTTCGTTGCTTTTCTTTACTGAGCTCTTCTCGGGCACTCGTGTCTTTCATGTCCCAAGCGCTTACAGTTTGCGCACTCTTTACGTGGCTTCGGACATCCCGAGGCGAGATGTGATGATTGACCGCAATTGTAACATCGGTAATCTCGTTTTGAAGTCACTTGTGCTTGGTTGTCGTCCTTCGAGGACGACGGGGAACGTCTGTGAAACTTTTCGACATTGTTATAGCCTCCCCTGGAACACTTTCTTCCGTCAGGGTTGCCAAGTAATTTCGGTACAGATCTTCTGGCATCGCGTATCGGCCGGCCTTGGCTCCTGTCTGGACGTTCGGGTCCACGATCCCGTCGATCAGACACGAAACAGCGTTAGTTTCTGTAATTGAGCACGCCTGAAGCAACTCCATTTTTCCAAAATAATATTGAGCCCATGACTCATCCTTCCTCTTCGTGCGGTTTACCACCTTTCGTAACGTTACAGCATAATCGAGATGATCAGGGAAGGTTCGCAGCAACAGAGCTTTCCATTCGTCCCACGTATATATTTTTTTTTATTAACACCAATGAAATTTTACAATCTGCCTGTACAGGCAATAAGTAAAAGGTACAAAAAACAAAATAAATCAGCGTTGGTTAGAACATTACAATAAATGCCTAACATAATGACAAACATTCCAAAATAAACAAGTTATTTAGAATTGTACAAACTAAATTAAAACTAACACTCATTTTATGGACTTTCACCTATAAAACAGTTCCAAAGGGGTACATCTCTTCAGGCGGTATGTCGTCTGACTGTTATCGAGCAGTCCCACCGCCAGTGGGTTGGGGTGTTGTGCTAGCCTGGCAAGGTACTTTTGAGCTGGTGCTGCGCGCCTCTTGGAGCACTGTCGGAATTTTCAAATCGTTATTGTATAATGTGTTGTTCGAAACAAACCACGGGGCATCAGCTATTGTCCGAAGTGCTTTTGACTGGAATCGTTGAAGGATGTCGAGATTTGAGGCGCTTGCCGTTCCCCAAAGTTGGACACCGTACATCCAAACTGGCTTCAGGATGGTCTTGTACACAGTCAGTTTACTGCTTAACGAGAGCTTCGAGTTTCTTCCGATCAGCCAGGACAGCTTCGAAAACTTGATGCCCAACTGTTTTCTCTTGAAGAAAATATGATCTCTCCATGCAGTTAAGACGCCGGTCAAGATGCATGCCCAGGTACTTGGCTTTTTCGGTTTGAGGGAGCTGAGATCATAGACACAGCTGAGATCCGTTCAGCGTGACAACAGGACAAGTCTCTTTTCGAAGTGTGAATGTTACGTGCTGGGATTTAACCTCGTTGGCTTTGATACGCCATCGCTTAAGCCATGCTTGTAGACTGTTCAGCGCTTTTTGAAGTTTCTTACTGGCATTGTCTGGGGCGTCACTGACAGCCAAAATGGCTGTATCATCAGCGAACGTGGTCATTGTTGAGTCTGCCGTAGTTGGGATATCGGCGGTGGATATAAGATATAATCAGGGCCCAGGACACTGCCCTGTGGGACACCAGCTTCAACAGGATACAGCTCCGTGACTTCCCCTCGATATTTCACCATAAAATATCTGTTCGATAAATACGATCGCAGTACCTGGTAGAATGTTGCAGGAGGCTGATTTTTCAATTTGTAGAGTAGCCCCTGATGCCATACTCTATCGAAAGCTTGCGTCACGTCGAGGAAAGCAGCGGAGCAGTACTTTTTCTTTTCGAAAGTCTCGTTAACCACTTGAACTACCCGATGGATTTGTTCGATGGTGGCATGTTGTTCACGGAAACCAAATTGATGTTCTGGGATGATATTGAATTTGTCAAGTTGTGTCTTCAACCTCCCGAAAAACAATTTTTCGAACAGCTTGGACAGCACGGGCAAAAGGCTGATAGGGCGATAGGATGTTGCTTCTTCGGCTGGTTTTCCGGGTTTCAGGATCATTATGATTTGGGCCACTTTCCACTGGGATGGAAAGTGGCCAGTTCTCAAGATGGCGTTGTATATGTGAGTGAGCACGGTGATGGCTGTACTTGGAAGTTGTTTGATTATTGTCCCTGTCACAAGATCGTAACCTGGCGCTTTTTTTGGTTTGAGCTTCCTTGCGATGTCAATTACCTCTTGCTTTTTTATTGGTTTAATGGGCAATGCCATTTGGTACGGTGCATCAAGAAACGAGGTTATAGCTGCCTCTTCGATTTGGGAACTTTCAGAAGGAAACGGTTTGAAGACATCTGCCAGGTGTTCAGCAAAAACTTCTGCTTTCTCACGATCAGTTCTTGCCCAAGTTATGTCCTTTTTTCTGATAGGAGGTATTTTGGACTGTGGAGAATTCTTGAGCTTCGCAGTGGCTTTCCATAACGAGTATTCAGTTGCCTTGGTAGGAGTAAGACTTTCCAGGTAAACTTGAAATGCCCGATTTCTTTCTTCGTATAGTATTTTTTAATATGTCTCGTTGCCTTGTTCAGATTTTCTTTGTCCTGGCCATGTCTGGTGATCATCCATGTCTTCCGTAATTTCCTCTTTTCAGCAATGGCTTCTTTGATAAACTTGGAACAGTGTTGCTGTTTGACAATTGTTTTTTGTTCTGGTGTCGTGTTCCAGGCGGCCTGTTGGATGGTTCTCGTGAAGTTTTCAACAGCGACGTCTATCTCTTCGGCTGATTTCAATGACATGTTGGTGGTGATAGTTTCTTCGATTAAGTCTCTGAATAATCCCCAGTCCGTCTGATTGTTCGTGAGGATAGCTTGTCTTTGTTTGTTCACTATTTTGGAGCTCAGTGTGACCATTACTGGCGAATGATCTGAAGATAAGTCATAGTTTTGCTCTGCATGTAGATGATCTGCCTGAATGTTTTTTATGACGCAAAAATCAATAACATCCGGAATTTTGTTGTTGTCACTCGGCCAATAGGTAGGTTGTGCTGTTGATAGGATATGGTAGTTATTCCTGGTGATGCATTTTTCCAGCTCTCGGCCTTTTGGAGTTGTCAGTCTTGAGCCCCACCTCGGGTGTTTGGCGTTATAATCTCCACCAGCCAGAAATCTGTTTCCCAGTGTGGCTTAAAACTCCGTATACTGATGTTCTTTTATGGCATGTCGAAGTGGGCTGTAAATGGCAGAAATAAAAAGTGGTCCCCTTGAATCTTCACAAATACCTAATGGTGGTTGCTTGGATGTAGTTTGTTTGGTATTTGCAAGCTTCGTAGTGTTTAATGGAATTCTTGATGATTACAGCACTACCGCCGTGTGCTGTACCGTCTGGGTGGTTGGTGTTATATATGATGTAGTTGTGTATTTTTAGATAGCTGCGATTGGTAAAATGGGTTTCTGATATCAACATGATATCAATGTTGTGCTTTCTCAGAAAGGCTGATATCTCTGGTCCATGGTTTACCAGGCCATTAGCATTCCACACAGCTATTTTAAGTTTGTCTTCCATTAATTTAATTTATCAAGCAGCTTGGATACAATATTCATCATAGTATCCATTCTTTGAACCATTTGTTCAATCATTTTTTCTAGCTTGGAGACTATATTGCTAGATTGTGAGCTGGTATCTGATGTTGTTGGGTTGCTTGTATCATCGTTTTTTACTGCTGATGCAAATGATTTTCCTTCTTTTCGATCGCTTGATTTGCTTTGCTTTTAACTTGGATTTGTTGAGGGGCTGTCTTGAGTCTCAAAGCAGGGAACTTTTTCTGCTGTAGCTCTTTGTATACTCTACATCCGCGGTAGTTGGCCGGATGGTTTTGTTCACATAAGGCGCATTTTAGATCTTTGCGCTGATTTACCTCACAAGTTTTGCTACTGTGAAAGCCTCCACATTTTACGCATCTGGTTTGTCTTTTGCAAAAATTTTGTGTGTGCCCAAGACGTAGGCAATTGGCACATTGCGGTATTTGCCTTGTCTGGCGTACTGGTTCGATAGTTATTTTGCAATGAAGCAAGTCTTTCACTTCGTAAATTTCCTTATTGTTCTCCTTATAGGTTCTATGTCCAAGAAAAACATTGGCAGTGGTTGTTTATCCCTTCTGCTTTTTGCGTTGTAAATGTTTCTTACGCAATGACCCCTGGTAGTTATGGCTTCTTTTAATTCATCCACGTTGGTAGAGTAGTGTAATCCTTTGATCACCACTCGAAAACAGCGCTCTGACTTGAGTTGGTAGGTGTAGTATTTAACGTCTTTCTTGGTAAGCTCTTGCACTGCATTTCGGTATGCGTCTTCATCTTCGGTTTGCAGTTTCACTTCGTTGTCCCTGCTAACGACTTTTAAACTGTATTTATTGGCAATTTTTTCATTTGAGTTCAGCATGGCTGTTAACCCATTCACGTCTTCTATTCTGGCAAGAAACAGAGGAGGAGGCCTTGCTTTAGATTTGGAACCTTTGTCAGGTTTATCTGCTGTGTCTTCATGGGTTGCCAAGTAATTTCGGTACAGATCTTCTGGCGTCGCGTATCGGCCGGCCTTGGCTCCTGTCTGGACGTTCGGGTCCACGATCCCGTCGATCAGACACGAAACAGCGTTAGTTTCCGTAATTGAGCACGCCTGAAGCAACTCCATTTTTCCAAAATAATATTGAGCCCATGACTCATCCTTCCTCTTCGTGCGGTTTACCACCTTTCGTAACGTTACGGCATAATCGAGATGATCAGGGAAGGTTCGCAGCAACAGAGCTTTCCATTCGCCCCACGTATGTTTGTTATCACGTAGATTATAATACCATGTTTTTGCTAACCCGGCTAGGCGACATTGCATAAATGGTAAATAACTGTCGATTCGTTCCATCGATTTATTGACGCCAGTTGTTCGATTTTCTCTAACCAACGGGATGACGTCAGATTTGAATCGCCCGGCGTAAACAGTATGGAATACAATCTGGTCGGAGGGCCAACGAAGGTTGTGCAACCTCGGATCTACTTTTAGACGAAGAGGAATCTCTTTCCGTAACATGAAGGTCCGAGATAAGGGATTCGACGAGTCTCTCTAAGCGTTCAACTCTTTGATCCGCCGGCGATGGTATAACAATTGAGCTCGGTACCTGTACACGTTGTGCCCCTGGTTCAGTGCGGGCGATCAGCGGCGTATATGCAGACCGTGATCTGGTACGCCGACGGCGACGTCCATCTCTCCGTGTCTGTTCCATGGGTGCAAGAACGTCCCGGCTTGCAACTTTTGCTCGCGTACGTGCACTTCGCACAATAAAAACTTGTGCGTCTTGTTTTTCGTGGCGCACTTAGCGTTCGTCTCGTAGGTAGGGGTGGCGGCGACGTAGCACACAAGCCCTTTATCCCACCGCTGCACTGTAAGGACTTTCCGACTTTTCTCAAAACAATACTTTATTTGCTCCCCAACGTAAGGTACAATGTATTTGCGTTTATCTCAAGCTTTGGTCCAAGACTGCTCGTGTCCCTTCGCAAGCCAGGCTAGGCTGCCCAAAATGTCGTCATCCAGTATTTTAATGGCTTTGTCGCTGTAACTGGAGAACGACCTCATGGTCAGCCACCGAAATGTTGGTGTGGTTCCCAATATCGCTAACACTAGTCATTGTCTGTTTTTGGCACGTTGAATTTCATCAATATTGTGGCGATGCTGTAGAGACTTTGCAGAATAAAAGAGTACGAGTGTGATTATCAGTACTTTACTACTTTCTTATCTACATCTTCATCATCATCATCATCATCTTATCCCGAGCTCCCCTCGACGGCGACTGCCGTCGCTCACAAATGTGTCTTAAAACTATACAACCAAAATGTGCATAGGCAGCGAAATGCGCCCCACGGGTCCCGCTGACGTTGGCTTCTTGCATCCACGAGCGCTAAAGGCCATCACAGAGAGAAATCCGTAGAGACTTAAGACTTATCCGTAACACGTAATGCATAAAGTTCATCACACACAAAACGCCATAGTCGTAGACCTCTGCCAATCACAGGCGGGAATGAGGGAATGAGTGGCGTCACTTTGAGCTTGTGATTATACAGGTGCGGATGGCCCCGCACCGCATCAATCAGGAATCAAGATCTCAACATTTTTTTCATTTTCTTCAACCTCCAGCTCCACTTTGTGTTCGCTTCTTCAGAATCTTCTTGAAATAACTCATGGATTTGAAACTTCATCCCACAATAACTGTGATCAGCTATCACTACTTATGCATTAGATGTTCACGATTAGATTACGCACAGAGCACAGAGAATAGACACGATGTCGGAAGTCGATTAGGTGTTAGGTGTAAAGAAAACAAGGCAAACGACGCGGCACTTGAAATCGGCTGATGCTGGATTGCTGTTGCTGGTGTATTATTCTGGGCCGGAGCGAATCTAACGGGACATCTCGAGAAATATCAAGTTCAAAATCACCCGCCGGCACACCCGCTAAAAGGGGTGATTGAAAAGGGTCTCGGCGATTGGCTGTCCGTAGTACGTGTCCGTATAAAATTTCAACCTTACGGTATTTTTCGACGCTACGGCTAAGTTTTAAGGATGAAACTGGTAGGGAGGGATAATCGATTGTGATTGGTCCGTGCTCTTACTGACACGGCTTACGTCTCTAAGGATTTTTATGTGTGATGGCCTTTAGTCCGGCTCGCAGATAATTTATTCTTAACCATCTACCTTAGTCCCGCCGCCTTGCTTAGTCCCCGCCTTGCCTAGTCTCGTGCTGCACCCGCCTTGCCTAGTCTCACTGCGCTGCTCTCGACTCGCGAGGAGGCAAACGGCCGGTGTGCTTACGCGGCTTTGCGATTGCGCACTAGAGTTGGCGCGAAGTCAACCTGCAATCAGAGAATCTTGCATCCTGCAACAGTGTCTCCCGCTGCATCTGCCTAAATTCAGAATTCATTTCTTCAATTATCTATACGTTCAGTGCATCATGAACCCGGAAAAAAAGTTGGGAAAGGTAAGTTCCCAAGCAGCAATTTAGGGCCAAATTACCAAGCTAAAGTCAAATTGACTTAAAGAAGGCGAAATATGCATGAATTTGACATAAAATTTTCCTTATATGACAAATGCTCTACAAAGTCATTATTTAAATCAAAAATTACCAAGATTTAACCTTGCGAAAACCCTAAATTTACCATCGACTCCAAAAAGTTTTTGGAAGTTAAAAATTACCTAGATTCCACCTAAAAAATGCCTTCAAATTCTTTAAAATTTATAAGGCATTATCTAGGGCAAAAATTAGTTCATTTTCGATTGACTTTCGCCGTTAAAGTCCATTTTACCGCTGAGGTTAATTTAAGCTATCAATGGTAGTCGCAATTACTTAGAAATTACCCTAATTTCAACTTCAAAGTCTGGTTATAAATAACCTCTTTATACTAGTCCAAATTTGGTAATTTCCAACTTTACACAATGCCTTACAGGTCATGGTAAATAACAAGGGTTATTTTAGTAAAAAAGCGGACCTATTCAATTTGAACATTTGACTTTGAAGTCAGAATTACTATAAAAATTGACTTATTAAGGAACACTGGTCAAAAGGAGGGCGAAAGTACCATTATAGTGAACTTTGAAGGAAATCCGTCTTATGTGGCTTTTGAGGTCAGAAAATGAGCTGGCTCTTTGTTGTTTGGGGTTTTCCATGAAGATCATCTCTTGTCAGTATTATCAGTACCTGCTGTGCTGTGAAATAGTATCCGTGGAAATAGTGCAAAGCAAAAAATGTCCTGCAAGAAGTTTAGGCTGTTTTATAGGTACACCGCAGGTTACTATCGCCTATTGAAAAAAAGTGTCACCGGCGCGGCTCAAGATCCAACTCCGCTCTCGTCAGAAATGGCGGACATCGAAATACCAGCATCGATCTCCGACTCCGATTTATTGAGCGCGTAATTTGAAATTGTAGTCTTCATAGTTGAAATTAGGCCCAAATCGGTAATTTAGGGAAAGTTGACTCTGAAGTCGATAACAACAAAAAACCATGACTAGACTATGAGGTAAAATTTACCTGATTAGGTCAATTTTGACTTCAAAGTTCGAATTTCAAGTAATTTTGCCCTGTTCGGAGGGAAGTTTTCCCTATAAGTAAAAAACAATAGTAAATTTGCCCTGAAAGTCAAATTTCGAAATATCACCAAACACGCCATCTTACTCCAGCAGGTTCCACGTCCGCCATTACGATAAAAGCTGTTCTGTAATTTTTGTATTCCCTTAATTACTTGTTTTTCGCCAGGCATCAGGCAAAAAAAGTGTAATTAAGAAGCACTGTTCAACTTAAGAGCTTAATATTAACATTTTAGTGCTTTAAACTGTGATTGACCAAAAAAAATTTAAGTTGTAATTTCCGAAAGTTCTGCAAAAAATCGATTTTTCCCAGGCGCATTGTAATATTTGGAGGTGCAAGAGGCACATTTGTCAAAAATATTTCCTTCGTGTGAATATTATGACCAGGGAGGAATCACCAAGTCCGCAGAATGTTTCGTGCTATAGGTAGGTTGGTATATTTTGCTATGAAGGATGGAGGTCCGCCATGAAACTCAATCACTATGGTAACACCAGCAACACTATTGAGCACTAATGTCTTTTAAAGTCGTACGACCAACTATAAGTCGGTAAAACCCAAAATAATACCATAGTGGATAATAATACCTATTCAAGTCTTGTAAGACACAGGTCACAAATTAGTAAAAAATAGGTCTTAAATTACTTATTGTTACCAAAAATGTAACTTATTGTAGGTTTAGCCAACTAACAAGGTATCTGACCTATAAGTCAAATCGACCTATGTGCCCAATTTTCGACGTTTGAATTACCCACTTATTTTTCCCCACTTACCTGAATTCGACGTCGATTAAACGTAAATCCGACCTATTGAAAATTGGTCGCTGACCAATAGTGAGGTAGATTTTAACCTAATTTGGCCCTAATTTGTTGCTTGGGTTGTACCCGAGGTTGTACCTGCCCGTGCAATTGTTTCTATATCAATTGTTGCCAGGTCGCGATTATGTTAGGAAAATTTTTCGTACGGCATGAGGAGTGAGAGTGAGGACAAATTAGGCATTTCCATTGACGTCACAGCAGTGTTGCCAACTGTCCAGAATTGCCCGCCAAATTTGAACCAAATAATGTTCGGGGACAACCCAACTGCAGGGCGCTTATGGAGATCCAGTTTCTGCATTTTTTTCCTCGGCTACCTTTTTGAGTTTGAGTTTGAAACTTTTGTATCAAGTTCAAAGCAATGTCCTTAATGCGCCTGCAAAATAAGTTCTCGTGGAAAAGTGTTTTTTTGTGAAAAAGCAAGCCAAACATGTTAGGTTACCTGCACAGGGTAGTGGTGAAAATCCATACTTTCCGACGAAATTGGGCATAAACTTTGCCACCAAACTTTACCTGAATGTTGGGGGTTTACATTCCCGGCATTGCTGGAGTGATATGCCTTGTGTGGGGACTGCGGGGCTAGGTATGTACCTCTTCGGTTTGTGCTTCCCAATCACCCAAATACTTGAGGCCCAGCTTTTACTGCTGGATTAAAGAAACAAACAATAGTTTTTGTTCATATTTTATATTTTAAAAGTGCAGGAATGTCTTCACTTTGGTTGTAGAATATGGACAGAGGCAAAACATGGAAGTTTAACTCAAACAGCTGTTCGGCCACCGAAGATGTATTCGGTCACCGAAGATGTATTCGGTCACCGGAGCCCTACTTGACAGAAATTTTACACCTGATTTAACGATATTGAATTTTCAACTAAAACTTGATTGTGTCAAGATACATTTCTTAAAAATACAAATATTCGTGGTTCTATTGAGGATTCTAGGCTCCAAATTGTGGTCGACGTAGCAATTCCTCAGTCCGTAGATTTTCCCATTTTTAGATTGCCGAAGGCCACAATTTTTGACACAGGTACTTCCTGAAACTAGATAGACTTAGCAACAGATAATTTTGTGCAAACATCATAACTGTATTACAGCAATTTAGTTACCCATCCTAATCGTTATCGGTACAACCTCCGTATATTTTTTCAAGTGTATTCCTTCCTTCCTCCTTTCCATTTCTTGGCGCTTTGGGATACATTCTGTGATGCCTCGTACTTCCACGAGCCCAGCGTTTCGAGAAAACCATGAATTTCTCATTTTTTCCTCAAAAAAAAAGATTCAACCACTCCAAACTCCAACCCAGCTTTCACGTTCATTGAGCCCTCTACATCTCTAGCCATGCTTTCTCCATTGCTTTTCACAAGCCTAGATGTTTGAATTGACAATAGTTTCCATTTTCTACTCCACTGTAGTTGTAATATTCACTGAGATATAAGCACATGTGAACCAGATGGGATCGGATCCGAGTATCTTCTGATGACCAAAATCGTACAGCTGACTTTACAATCTTGAATTTTCAGTTGATGGCTTCATCGCGTCAAGACACATTGCTTAAAAAATCCTGAAATTTTTTCTTGTAAGCAGGATTTGAGGTAAAATTGTGGTAAACTTAAAAATTCCTTGGTCGCTGGATTTTCCCATTTCGAGATCGCCACAGGTCATAGTTTTTGCCACAGCCATACTCTCTGAAATCAGAAGGGCGCTTAGTAATGGATAATTTGTAAAATCATCTCACATTTATTCTGTATTCTAACAATTTAGTCAGCTTTTTACCTTATCGGCAGGCATATAAACTGGCATATTTTTCTCCTTCCCAGATGTCTTTGAGTCGCATTTCTTGGCACTTTGAGATACTTCCTGAGATGCTCTTTACTTCCAGGAATCTAGTTTTCCAAAAAAGCCACGGATTTCTTTTTTTTTTTGACGAAAATGATTTAAGCACTCCATCAAACTTTCTTGTTTATTGAGCTATTTGGGGCAGCACATCTCCAACTATTAGTATTGATCGAAGCGCCAGAGTTTCGTGAACAATTATCACGCACAAACTTGCTTCCTACTGTATCCAAAATCTCAAAAAAGTACTTTTTTTACAATCATAACAACGCGGGTTGTTCCCTAACACTTTTTTGAGGTTATAAATTCAACTAGGTTGGTAACACTGACGAGCTCGTGACGTCATGTGGAAATGCATCCGTGGGAAATGCCTAATACACAATATTCCGCGGAAGTGGCGCTCCGACACGGATGTCATGCGAACTAAGAAAACGGTGACAAGTTGTCATCGCGCATGTTCAGGGCCGCTATTCTTGAATCGTGTGAGAAAAGTCCCTGGGAGTATTATATAATCCGTACTACACTTCTGTAGCGAAAGTTGCCTAAAAACCATGATTTTAGGCAACATTCGCTACATCAGTGTACTGCGGAATGTATTTTACTCCCAGGGACTTTTCTCACAGGATTCAAAAATAGCGACCCAGAACTCGACAATGACATCGATTTCAGTGTTTGACGTTAACGTTTTGTACAGTTCTATCATCAGCAACTTGTGAAGTCTTCCGATTTAAAATGCATATTCGGCGGTCGAAAAAGTGTGTGCCACTCAGAGGACCGACTGTCGCCACACCATGCTGTCGTCAATACAATACAGCACTGATTAAATGAAATATCTCCAGACAATTTCGCGGTAAATTTGAATGTTATGGTTGAAGTGTTCCATGTTTTTTTATTTCGTAATTTGGGGCATTTGGGAATGATCCCTAACATATGTGCTTTCATGAATAGGTTGCGAGGGTTACTCCGATTTTTCTATGTAACCACTTCTACTTGAAAACGACGCATAATCCATTGAGCTTAGTTTGAGAATCACCTATTTTACAGCGTAACATATGGAAGACTTAGAACGAATCACCTCGTTTTTTAGCGCATGCGCTAAGCGGTCACGCAATATTGTGTATTGAGAGACAAGTGTTGTAATTTTGTAGCGTCAAATCTAAAGGAATTAGCCAATAGATACCATCGCCTCCACGGGAAATCAGTCCAGTTTGTACACTCCCATATACATACTCTCAAATTTGTACTGTAGGTAGGTGCCTACTAGTTTTTAGTGACGGCGCAATATGTCAACCTCTTACAAAATTAAACATAATTGGATAGGAAACATAGGTTTTATGCAGAAATGAACCGAGATGAAAGCGTTAAAATCAAAATTTTAGACTTATTTTAGTTACCCATGTATTTGTTCCGTTAATTTACCTTCTACCTTTGTTTATTTTAGCTTCTACCACGTATCTTTCCCACCACAGTTGTGGAAGTTACAGACAATTTGGATAAATTCGAGCTGCAGGTCGATCTGGATAAGACCCAGTTCGAGAGTTGGTTGCAAGAGTTCCTAAGTCTCAGCCAAACATATTATACGGTGAGTAAAATGATGATATAGGATTTGACTACTTTTAGACAAAAATCAAAACTGAATAAAATATATCATTTTGAAACTTTCGCCAGGGGTGGGTTGAATCTGAGGGGTGTGAGGTGAAAATTATCCAATTTTTTTTCAATTTAGAAGTGGAATTGTGAAATCTTGAAGCTTTCTACGGAAAATAGATAGGTACCTCGAACCTCGATAGATACTCTTGTCAAGAATCATTCAAATATCTCGAAAACTTGAAGCATCTTATTGGTTGAAGTTGAACAAGAGCATATGTTTTCCGTAGAAAGCTTTAAGATTTCACAATTCTACTTCGAAATTGAAAAAAAAAACAATACCAAAAAAATAGGATAATTTTCACCTCACACCCCTCAGATTCAACCCACCCCTGGCGAAAGTTTCAAAATGGTATATTTTATTCAGTTTTGATTTTTGTCTAAGAGTAATCAAATCCTATCATCATTTTACTCACCGTATAATTTGTTTGGCTGAGACTTTGGAGCTCTTGCAGCCAACTCTCGAACTGGGTCTTATCCAGATCGACCTGCAGCTCGAATTCATTCAAATTGTCTATAACTTCCACAACTGTGGTAGGGAAGTTACGTGGTAGAAGCTAGAATAAACAAAGGTAGAAAGTAAATTAACGAAACAAATACATGGGTAACTAAAGTAAGTCTAAAATTTTGATTTTAACGCTTTTATCTCGGTTTATTTCTGCATAAAACCTATGTTTCCTATCCAGTTATGTTTAATTTTGTAAGAGGTTGACATATCGCGCCGTCACTAAAAACTAGTAGATACTTACAGTACAAATTTGAGAGTAGGTATGGGAGTGTACAAACTGGACTAATTTCCCGTGGGGGCGATGGTATTGTTACGAAGCTCGCGACCATCCCGGCTCTTTCTAGAGAAATCTAGCATTACGCGTTGCATTCGGGAAGCATCGAGAGACTTCAGCGGTAGGTCACGACACGTCGAGACTTCTGGCGGAGGTGCCGTAG
Organism: Anaspis maculata; assembly: GCA_949128115.1. Lineage (NCBI taxonomy): Eukaryota > Metazoa > Arthropoda > Insecta > Coleoptera > Scraptiidae > Anaspis > Anaspis maculata. The sequence continues at coordinate 39,285,113 of OX421968.1, forward strand.
AAAATACGCGTATATTCTCGACGCAGACACCAGAGAAATCCTCGTGTGCTGTAAACATCATCAGGAAGCATCCAGAACCTTCGATGCCACTATAAGAGAGGAGCTTGACCTGGCATCGAGAGAGTTTGAATCGAGCGATCGTGGCGTCAACACCTTAAGCGACATTGTGAATTTCTAAGCGATTAATAATTCTGTGCGTTATTTAGTTGTGTCGGTAGTAGCTAATAAAGTGCAGTTTGTTTACAAGTAAATCAGCGCATTTAATTCCGAGATAGGCGAACCCGAATATCGTAACAGTATCTATTGGCTAAATCCTTTAGATTTGACCCTACAAAATTACAACACTTGTCTCTGAATTTGTCCTCACTTCTCATGCCGTACGAACAATTTTCCAACTTATCCTATTAGGCCAGTCAATAGGAAATTTGGAATAGCAAAACGTAGGTATACTCTGGCTGAATTTTTGCAAACACCTAGGGAATCCCCCACAGGGTCCCGAACCGCGAAAATCCACCAAAATTTCCTTGAGCTTTCCGAGATAAGGGTGTTTTTCTATATCTCGGTTGCTATTGGTTGGATTTCGATTTTCTTTTTTTTCTTGGAATGTTCGAAAAAATATTTGGAACAAGTTATGTTCAGAGCTTTTCAATAACTTGTCGAGAAAAAGTGCCAGAAGCCGAGAACCGTCGTTTTTTAGGAGGTGGTTTTTCTACAATTTTCTATCTGCTTTTCTATGATAAAAATTCCCAACAAAAGTTGTAGCTCCTGTAAGTCCCTACAAGTTTCAACCGAAAATTTTTGTGTCGCGGAAATTACCCACCCCAGAGGGCGCTAAAGTCAACCTCGTTTGGAAAATATTTCCAGGTGTAGGGGGCATCGATTCCAACTCCATCGTGTGGGGATCCAAAGGCCAAATTCTCATTTATGTTCGTAAATGAGACAATTGAGACTAACTTCACTAATAATTGATGAATAACAAAACCTTTGTACAGGGTGACTTTTTTGAAAAGGACCCACCCCCGATATTTCGCTGCATTTTTCCTGGGAACAGGTCGATTTTTATTTCGAGAGGGACATCTAAGACACGTGATGACAAATTTTTATGTTCAACTCTTCGCCCCCCCCCACCCTATTTTAAAATTTCAGATTCTATCAGATTCTCCAGTAAAAACATGTCGATTTTTATTTTGAAGGGGACACCTAGAACACGTATTGTCAAATTTTTATCTTCAACCCCCTCGCCTGGACTCCGCCCCACTTTGAAATTTCAAATAGCTCACCTATATGTGATACATCAAAATGAAGGTAATAAAATAGTCTTTCTGTCAAACAAGTCTGGAAAGTTTTTATTAAGTCACTTTCAACCCTTCTCAAAATGATCTATCTTTATAAGTTAAAGGAAAGTTTTTTCTCTTATCAACTTCCAATTCTTGAGAAATAGACTTTCCAGCAAAAATAGGTCGACATCTATTTTGGATGGGACATTCAGGACACGTATTGCCAAATTTTCATCTCCAACAAAGTGTAGAGGAGTAGGGGGTGGTTTAGAATATTTGAAATATTTAATTTTTCGCAGGATGAAAATTTTATTCTCTATGTCACAGGAATCACAAGATAGATACCTAATGCCTTTGAAAGTAGGGTAGGGTGGGGGCGAAGAGGTTGAAGATAAAAATCTGACACTACGTGTTGTAGGTGTCCCCTTCGAAATAAAAATCGACCTGTTTTTACTGGAAAATCTGATAGTCAAGAATCGGGAGTTACGTAATGATGAGGGAGAAACTTTCCTGCTTTAACAATGAGAGAATTTTGAGAGGGGTTGGAGGGGTGATTCGAGACAATTTAAAATATGTTTGACAGAAAGGGAATTTTATTACCTTAAATTTGATGTATCACAAGGTAGGTGATGCCATTTGAAATTCTAAAATAAGGTGGGGTGGGGGCGAAGGGTTGTAAAATAAAAGTTTGTCATCACGTGTCTTAGATGTCCCTCTCGAAATTAAAATCGACCTGTTCCGGTTTTTTCCCATGAAAAATTTGTGCTGCGAAATATCGAGGGTGGGTCCTTTTCAAAAAAGTCACCCTGTACAAAGGTTTTGTCATTCATCAATTATTAGTAAAGTTAGTACGAACATAAATGAGAATTTGGCCTTTAGATTCCCATACGATGGAGTTGGAATCGATGCCCCCTAAACTTGGAAATATTTTCCAAACGAGGTTGACTTTATGCGCCCTCTGAGGCGAGTAATTTTCGCGGCACAAAAAAAATTTCGGTTGAAACTTGTAGTAGTCCGGTGGTTAAGCGTTCTAACTATGCATTTTGAGCTTAAGCAATGCGCTTTTGGGGTTTGATTGGGGGTCCCTCAACCTTAATTTCAAGAGTTGGAGACATCGGTGCACTCGATGCGGAGGGGGTCTGGGGGGCCCTTGAAAGTTGAAGGTGCGAGGCTTCCCACCAAATCACCATACCACCACGTTATTCCTACTGGGAGGCCATCAAACGACTCTAACCTGTACATTGACAACATTTGTTACGATGTCCAAATAGATCTTCACACTGAAAAAAATTAATTCTTATGACAGATCGGAAAAAACAGTTTTTCTCAATTTTTCATCCCCACAACGAATAAACTGCCAAGTGTGGTGTCATTTTGGAGTAAACGGCATCCTCTGATCTCATTCACCGAGTCAAAATGTTTGTGAGACCACCGTGCAAAAAATGACACGCCAAGAAGTGAGCACTTTTGAGCACCTCATTTAACAGTAGTTTCTTGGCTGATACCAATCGATATGATTGATAATTTTGTCATGAATCAATAACTTGAACCCTTTTGTAACGGTAATGCATGTAAATGAAACTCGACATGAGCGTGGAGGCCTGGAAAAATTTTTTTTCTCCAGCCGTCGAATTTATTTCACGCCTACTGAGCGTTAGTTTGTTGGGCTCAGGCAGGCAGCGTTTGGATAGCTTTGGAAGCAAAATTCCATATCTATCTGAAAAGTTGAGCAGTTTAATTCTGGAAATCGATTTATGAATCATCAATGATTGTTTTGCCGGTCAGTACCCACATCGTGGTTAACTGCAGAGGTGATGGCTAACGGCGGAGGGAATTCAACGTCCAAGATCTTATTTTCTGCCACTCTGACAGTCATATTCACGGTTGTTTTTATAAAATTATTTCTTCTTCAAACATAAGAAAACTTACACGTACAAAATGATAACAACCTTGAAGGTTGGTAGAAGAAAAAAGAAAATATCACTTGTGACAGTTCGCTAACCCTCTCCCGCCTAATTATTCAAATTCAAATACTTACTTCCCGCTTATTTGAACTTCTTACTCCGGGTTGGCACGTGAAATCGTCAAAGTGGGAAAGAAACCAACGCTGTTTAGTTCGATACGACGTAGCTTAATGTTTCACAATAAAATTAGGAATTAAACACAAAATACCTTTGAATGCCATTTATTCAAGCTTCGTTTGTACGAGAATTGCCTTTCAGTTCAGGTAAATCTGTATGCCCTTTTGGCTAGTGACATTGGTAAAGATTGTAAAACTTTGAATGGAGAGCCTTGGGGCTTCAACCCTTCATGTTCAGTTATCGATTTGTTCGAAGTAGAGATGGGTTAATTTGTTTTGCAATGAGAACAGGTTTGTGAATAGGATGTGCCAGTATTATGCTGTAGCACACCAATCTCGTTTTGGAATTCGTCGTCACCTATTGACACCTTTATTTGGATATTACCCAGAAATTTTTGCTCTGTAAGTAATGTTACCACTATCCAGGTTCTTCTGTAAATAGGGCCTATCACGGAGATTCCAAATATGATGACAATAGACTTAGTTCATCATTACATAGTAATCAAACCAAACTCTGTGATAAGTTAGTTGTTGGCTGAACAATTGTGGTTGAAAACCCGAGGTGAAATTCAACAGCAATGTAATTGATTTTAGCTCACTAGCTTCGAGGATAAACATATCTGTTAGACTCTGCACGACAATTCCAATTCAAGTATTTAGTAATTGGTAAAAGTATTGCATTGGTAATTACTTCATTTTCAAGTATCTTTTCAAACCACATTATTATAAAATACTGACTGTTGCAAGTGCAGTAAGAAACAAACAAACAGATTATTAGATTGTTGTTTGGTACTCATATTAGAATTTAATTCCTTTCTTTTTACCTTGGCTCCCTGAGCCATAAGAAATTATCGTCCGATAAGAAGAATATCTCGGCCCGTAGCAACAAGACGCGAGTCAAAAGTTCTCTTCTTCGTTTCCCTCTTTTTCGCCGCGTTGTGTGTGCAATTTCGCTTTTATCCTGAACAATTAGTTACTATCCCCATTTTTCAACCCTCCAACTACCTCATCGTGACGATCGGACCACAGCCATCACCATCAGGGAGCGCTCTCTCCACATCTCGCCGGACGTCACAAGGTAGGTCCTTTTTCATTTTTCCCTCAATACCCAACATAATTTCTGGTCCTTCGAGCCGGATCCTTCGTCCTTTGTACAGTTCATTCATTTCCCAAATCGTTAAATTCTCGTTCATTTCATAAATTTTTACGCTTTTTATTGAATTCGATAATTTCTTAATACGTGCGCCTTTTTTTGTCACGTGTCATACGTCATTGCCCACCTGACCATACTTGCGTTTGCGTGGCTCTGTTCGTGATATCAGTTGACGTACAGCTGTCATTTGAATTCAGGGTAGGGGTTTGTTTACATGCTTGTCAGTTGCCCAAGACGCCATGCCTCCTAAAGAACTTCCTTCTAATCCTAGTCCTGCCCAAATTCAGGAAATGCAAGGTCTTGTTGACAGACGCGAAAGACTGTGGCAACGGCTGCAAGTCACTCATGACATGATCGCAAAATTACCCAATCAGCAAAGTATTTTTGAGTCGCGATGTCAGGACTTACAAGAGCAGAATGGATATTTCGAAGAAGTTCAAGTCAAAATTGCTAGATTGTCTGCAGCACATGATGACTTGAAAACAGATACTCAAAAAGTTGATGCAGCTTACTACGAACTTTACTACACTGTACTCGCCAAGTTCCGTAGTATAACTCTCTCTGTCGCACCAGCAGTATCTGCAACGCCCGCTGCTCAAACTCCACATTTGCCCAAAATTGACATTCCCAAATTTTCTGGAAAAATAGAAGAATTCGATTCTTTCATTGCTTTGTTCAATTCGTTGATCCACAACTCCTCTCTTTCTGAAATACAAAAGTTTTCCTACTTGATCTCGTGTCTAGAAGGTCCCGCGCTATCTTTAGTCAAAAGTGTTCGTTTCTCTGCGACTAATTATAACCAAGCGTACACCACTCTCCAAGAACGTTACACCCATCAACGTGTTGTTGCTACGCACTACATGAATAAGATCGTCGATTGTTCTCCGTTGAAAAACGATTCATTATCTTGCCTTCGCTCTTGGCTGGATATTGTACATACGAACATTGTTTCCTTAAAGGCTCTTCAACTCACCGATCTAACAGATTTCATGTTTCTGCACTTGGCGCTGCGTTTATTGGATAATAAAACCCGCAAAATGTTTGAACAAGAGCATGTCGACGTAAAGTTTCCTACCTATGAACAGCTGGTTATTTTCTTACGTAATCAATGTTCAATTGAAGAAATCTCGAAAGGAAACCTTGACACCGGCAAATCAAATACTTTTTCCGTTCTTGCCAAGCCCGTGCGTAAAGCTCTCGTTACTACCGAAGTTACAGCGAAAACTCCGGCCAATGTTAATGTAGCTTGTCCTCATTGCAAGGGCAATCATCATTTGATTAAGTGCTCGGCGTTTTTGGAATTGTCTCCATCAGAACGGCATGCTGCGGTGCGGTCAGCTCATCGTTGTTTCGCGTGTTTTGGTAATCATTTGTTACCTGCATGTACCTCACAACGCCGCTGTAGACATTGTTTATCTGCCAAGCACAATTCCCTTCTCCACTATTCGACTGTTCCCAATGGTCGTAACGAAAATTCCAACAAACTGAACGAATCAGTTGTTGATTCGGCAACTGTGGGCAATCCAAATCTTGCTCCTAGTCCACCGCCAACGGGTTCAACGTTGAATTGTAATTTTTCCTCGGAAACTCACCATTCGTCGCGCAGTGTTTTGCTTGGAACTGCGAAAGCGTGCATTCAAGATGTTCTCGGCGAGTGGCATCCATGTCGCCTTGTAGTTGATCCCGGCAGTCAGCTGAGCTTCATCACCAGTGCGCTTGCTCGGAGTTTAAACGTCCCGGCGAAGAAATGTCCGTTTGACATTAGCGGAGTAGGAGGTACACGGCCACTCCAAGGTCAAGGTGTAGTTTCTTGTAAACTCGCTCCTCGTTGTTTTGATAAGCCTTCTATTGATTTTGATGCCGTAATTTTACCGTCAATAACATCACATCTTCCTTCGGTTCCTATCTCGGACAAAGTGCTCCAACGTTTTTCTGGATTGAATTTAGCCGATCCTACCTTTATTCAACCCTCGAATGTTGACCTTCTCTTGGGTGCGCAAGCCTACCTGGACATAATGCCAACGTCTGCTTCGATCATCAAAGGTCAACCTTCTGCCGTGTGTACAAATCTTGGTTGGATTATTATTGGTTCGGTTGAAGTCAACGCATCCTTATCTACTTTTTCATCCTTTTTTGTGTCAGCGTCTCCCTCGCTCGACATTTTAATTCGCTCTTTTTGGGAAACGGAAGAAGTTTCCAGCCCTGTTCCCCTCTCGCCTGCCGATCAGGAATGCGAGGATTTTTTCGCCCGAACTGTATCTCGGGAACCATCCGGTCGTTATGTAGTGTCCTTGCCCTTCAAAGGAGGTAGCCGCCCTAATTTGGGTTCTACCCGTGAAATTGCACTTCAGAGGTTTCAAAAACTCGAAACCCGATTTTTGCGCAATACCAAATTCGCTCAGCTGTACCACGATAATCTAAATGATTACATCGATCAAGGTCACATGACTGTTGCAACTTCACCGGCTTCTTACATTCTTCCACATCACGGAGTTCTCAAGGAGAGCTCTACTACTGCCCTTCGAGTGGTTTTTAACCCTTCCCAAAAAAGTTCCACCTGTCGAACTCTCAATGATGCACTTCACGCAGGTCCAAAGCTTCAAAGCGACATCGAAACTATTCTCACCAATTTTCGCAATTCGCATGCACGCTGTTGGTCTAATCTGCGACATCAAGCAGATGTACCGGGCTATTGTTTCGAATCCTGATGACTGCGTGTATCAACATTTATTTTGGCGTTCGTCTCCGTCCGAACCGATTCAGGAATGGGAATTGAATAGAGTTACCTTCGGCATGACCTGCAGCTCTTTTTTAGCGCAACGTGTATTGCAACAATTGATAACGGATGAAGAAAAAAGTTATCCACGTGCCGCTCGGATTCTCGCTTCTTGCTGCTATGTCGACGATATCGTCTGTGGTGTTTCTTCTGTTTCTGAAGCGTTATCATTGCAGCATGAATTAATCTCTCTTTTGCGCTCCGCTTGCTTTGAGTTACGCAAGTGGGCGTGCTCCCATGATGATGTTCTTCGAGATATGGACCAGTCCTTACGTGAGCTCTCACATTCCGCGGGTTCCCATCAAGTTATCAAGGTGTTAGGCCTTTATTGGGACCCATCCTCTGATTGTTTTTGTTACGCTGTAAAGCCTGGCTCTGACAAGCCTACGAAAAGAAACATTCTTTCTCAAATTGCTCGTATGTTTGATGTGAACGGATATTTGAGCCCAGTTATTTTCTTCTTCAAATACTTGATGCAGCTCTTATGGTTGAGCAAGATCGCATGGGATGATGCGTTACCGGCTAATGTGTTCGAGCTTTGGAAATCGATTTATGACGAACTGCCTTTGTTGTCACACCTCAAAGTTCCCCGCTGTATCTTGCCACCGTCGTACTCCAAGATCCAACTCTTTGGATTTGCCGATGCCTCCAGCAAAGGCATAGCAGCAGTTCTATATTTGAGAATTTCTTCTTCCTCACAATTTTACGCACATCTCGTCAAGGCTAAAACACGCGTCGCTCCACTCAAAACTTTGACCATTCCGAGACTCGAGTTGAACGCTGCGGTTCTGCTATCACGTCTCGTCAAATCTGTGCAACCTCTCATTCTATCTTTGCAAATCAAGGATGTTCTTCTTTTCAGTGATTCAACCACGGCTTTGACTTGGATTCGCACTCCACCTCATTCATTAAAAACTTTCGTTTCCAATCGCGTCGTGGAAATTCACGACAATTTTCCCACCGCTACTTGGCGGTACATCTCGACTGATTTGAATCCAGCTGATTGCGCCACTCGCGGCCTTGTGCCTTCGCAGCTGCTTTCTCACTCGCTCTGGTGGAACGGCCCTTCTTTTTTGGTTCAACCCGAATCACTCTGGCCGCCCTCTTCCATTGCCGTTTTGAAATCGATTCCTGAGCTGAAAGAGCCAATGGCTGCTTTGGTTACTCGTGATCAACCTATGCCTCCTTTTCTCGAATTGATAAACAAGCACTCCTCTTTGTCAAAACTGCAGCGAGTGTTGGCGTATGTTTTGCGTTTCATTCATAATTGTCGCACACCTCAGAAGGATAGACTGCTTGGTCCCCTTCTACCCACTGAATACACCAAGTCTTTGAATCACTGTGTCCAAGTTGTGCAAAGTTTTTACCTTGCCGACGACATCAAATCCTTGCAGCATGACAAACCCTGTAGCAGCCAACTGCGGATGCTATCTCCATTTCTTTCACCCGAGGGTCTTGTCATGGTGGGGGGTCGACTTCGACATTCTGGCCTGCCAAACTTGTCTCGTCACCCCTATCTTATACCCCGGCGGAGTCATTTGGCTGTTTTGATTGTCGATTTCTTTCATCAGGTCAGTCTGCATGGAGGCCCAAGACTTGTGTCATCACTTATTCATCGACAATTCTGGATATCAGGTCTACGGAGCTTGATTCGTAGCCGTATTTTTCGTTGTTTGCGGTGTTACCGTTTTTCAGCCAAGCCTTCTCAACCCTTGATGGGTGACTTACCCCCTTCTCGTGTCGAACCCGGACGTTGTTTTGCCAACACAGGGCCAGATTTTGCTGGGCCTTTTCTCCTCAAGGAAAGTTCCCGCCGAAATGCGAAACTTTTCAAATGTTACGTCGCTCTTTTTGTGTGCATGGCCACGAAAGCCCTCCACGTGGAGTTGGTTAGCGCTCTGACTTCTGAATCTTGTCTGGCCGCCTTGCATCGATTCTTTTCTCGCCGTGGGTTGTCCACTAACATTTTTTGTGACCAGGGAAGAAATTTCAGAGGTGCTGCCCGTCACATGGATGAAGTCTACAACTTCTTGAAAGAGTCGAATGCAGATCTGGCACAGTCATTATCGTCCCGTCATGTGAAGTGGAATTTTAATCCTCCCTACGCTCCCAATTTCGGTGGTCTCTGGGAAGCCGGCGTGAAATCGGTTAAACACCATCTAAAAAGAGTTATCGGCGAACAACATTTTACCTTTGAAGAATTTTCCACTCTACTGTGCCGCATCGAAGCCATCCTAAACTCGCGACCCTTGGGTCCGATCTCGTCTTTACCCGATGATGGTCTAGACTGTTTGACTCCAGCTCATTTTTTGACCGGCGGTTGTCTTATGTCGCCTGTAGAAGAAAATTTGAATGACAACCCTCCTCGCCTGTTGACTCGTTGGCAACTTGTGACTCAAAGCACTCAGCGATTCTGGAAAGTTTGGTCACAAGATTTCCTGAACAGTCTCATGCAACGTCCTAAATGGACAACATCCATTCCAAACCTAAAGGAAGGTGATCTAATCCTTCTTCCTAAACCCTCTTCCTCTCCTTTATCATGGCCTCTTGGACGCCTGACACGCCTTTTCCCTGGGGCTGACGGTGTGGTACGCGTGGTAGAAGTTCGCACCACTGATAATACTTACAGGCGCCCCGTAAATAAAATAATCCCACTCCCTTGCGATTGATTTTGTATTTTTGTTTGTTTTAATTTTTTCTCTCAAATTTCGGATAAAGTTTACTTTAATTTATTTTCGCGTTTTAGTCAAACGCCTAATTTAATTAATTTTTTCATTTCTCTTTAATTTTTTGCCTATCCATTCAAAATTCTTTTAATTTTGGGTGGGAGGTATGTTTGGTACTCATATTAGAATTTAATTCCTTTCTTTTTACCTTGGCTCCCTGAGCCATAAGAAATTATCGTCCGATAAGAAGAATATCTCGGCCCGTAGCAACAAGACGCGAGTCAAAAGTTCTCTTCTTCGTTTCCCTCTTTTTCGCCGCGTTGTGTGTGCAATTTCGCTTTTATCCTGAACAATTAGTTACTATCCCCATTTTTCAACCCTCCAACTACCTACCTCATCGTGACGATCGGACCACAGCCATCACCATCAGGGAGCGCTCTCTCCACATCTCGCCGGACGTCACAAGGTAGGTCCTTTTTCATTTTTCCCTCAATACCCAACAATTGTTGAATTAATTACTCGTTAGGTTGATGATGCGCGATCCTCGGCTTATACCTGGAGGTGTACGGTCGCTGGTTCCTCCGGAAGGTGGGCCGTAGGACGTGGAGTCCATCTGGCCGTCAGAACTAGCCATGGAGATGACTTTCAGGGCGGCGTGGCAGACGGGGTTCAGGACCCGCGGGTGGTACGGGAGGCCTCGGACAGTGGTGTTGGCAGTAGTGGGCTCGTGGTGCTCAGGAACCCCTGGTGTTGCCGGTGATGACGTTGTAGAGAGAAAGTAGAGGTGCGGCGGACAAACTTTACCTAAAAGGCTCAGTAATCGCCACTACCTATACGCCACTAACGACGGGCTTCCAGCCCCAGCTCCGTCTCTAAATCTCCGCGAGCCGACTTCCCGCCTGTTCTCAGCTCCGTCCCATCAGGACTCCGCGAGCCAACAGCGAGACAGCCCTCAGCTCCGACTTAGAGACTTCGTCACAGAGCCGCAAGAAGCTCTCAGCTCCGTCTTTAAATCTCCGCGAGCCGACTTCCCGCCTGTTCTCAGCTCCGTCCTCCCACCAGGACTCCGCGAGCCAACAGCGAGACAGCCCTCAGCTCCGACTTAAAGACTCCGCGAGCCAACTTCTTGCTAGAGATTCCACAGGGATTCTCCTCGCGAGGACTGAAACACGGAAATATTTATATGAATATCGTTCTTGTCATCTCTCTTGTGTAATTACGGGACTTGTGGGTTCTACTCTACGGAGACGTGTCGCGGGGGTTTCTTTCATCCTACAGCTTTCAAAGAACACACAAACAATTTCTCTCTTTCTCTGACTCATTCCTTGATGGAAGGATTAGATGTGTTTATTAGGTTTTGATTTCTTGTGGTTGCACAGGAACCGACGGAACTAAATAGGCCATAAATTGGAACCTTGACAGGGGTGGGCGCCTAAATGGTAAAAACGTAAACTTCCCTGTCTTTCTTCAATCCTCGGGTTCTTGGTTCTTTCTTTGTTGCGCTCTCTTGTAAATGGGTGCGTAGCCTAGTGTGGAAGGGGATGCGTGGTGTGGTCAGCTCCTCATCGCTCTCGCAAAGTGGATGGTGCAGCGGTGTGCTTTGGGGTGGGGGATGAATTCTTTCTCTCCTCTCTTAGGTCTGTGGTAATAGACTGAAACAGAAAAGGTGAAGTGTGTCGGGTTCTGAGTTGGCTCTCTCCTCCGGATCACACAGCTCCGCACGAAGAGAAAAATGTGCGCTCCTTGGTGCTCTGACGGCTCTTGAAGATTTTTCCTCCGATTGAGTATTACTGGTTGCCCAGCTTCCAGGGGTATCCTTACGAACCGTTTCACACTTTAAAAGTTGAATGCCCTCCGTCGTCAGCCATGATCCCTGCAGTTAATCCCCATGGGGGTACCTAGTGACTGTCAAAATAATCTTTGATGATTCTTAAATCAGTTTCCAGAATTATGCTACTCAGCTGCAAGGAAAGATATAAAAATTTTGTCTCCAAACCTATTCAAACGCTGCCTGCCTGAGCCCAACAAACTAACGCTTAGTAGGCGTGAAATAAATTCGGCCGCTGGAGAAATTTTTTTTTACCAGGCCTCCACGCTTGTGTCGAGTTTCATTCACATGCATTACCGTTACAAAAGAGTTCAAGTTATTGATCCATGACAAAATTATCGATCATATCGATTGGTATCAGCCAAGAAACTACTGTTGAATGAGGTGCTCAAAAATGCTTACTTCTTGGCGTGCCATTCTTTGCACGGTGGTCTCACAAACATTTTGACTCGTTGAATGAAATCAGAGGATGCCGTTTATTCTAAAATGACACCAAACTTGGCAGTTTATTCGTTGTGGGGATGAAGAATTGAGAAAAACAGTTTTTTCCGATCTGTCATAAGAAATAATTTTTTTCAGTGTGAAGAACTGTTGGGACATGGTAACTTAGATAACTTTTGTCAAAATTGTCCAGTGGCGTAGATACCGGGGGACTGCTCAACTTCTCTCACCCCATTTTCTACGCCACTGGATATTTTTAAACAATTATACTTTTTTTGAATTCCTTGTTCAATTCTGAAAAAAAAGTTACTCTTGTAAAATTTTGATTAGAGGCTTCATTTCCGATATATTTGGGTTTGAAGCTTTGAAAAACGCTTCGAAATCGCGACTTCCGAAGGCATAAAAATTAAAATCAAAAAAACTCATAATTCCTCAACTGGAATAAGTTTTCTAGGTCGTTTAAGTTGATTTACTGCCATTTTTTGCTGAGAAATGAGGCGTTTCCAGAAAAAAACAATTTGGGCTCTGGAAAGTGGCGAATTCGAGATGTTTTCCAGAGTTTAAAACCCAAATATCTCGAAAATCAAGCCTCTAATCAAAATTTTACAGGAGTAACTTTTTTTTTAAATCGAACAAGAAATTTGAAAAAAATATAGTTTCCCAAAAATATTCACTAGCGTAGAGAATAGGGCGTGAAAAGTGAAACAACTCCCTCGTATCTACGCCACTGTACAATTTTGACAAAAGTGGTTTACGTCAAGTGATGGATATTTATTTTGTAAGTATTTGTACCAAAGGACACTATCGGGTTTGGGCGGATTTTGGGCCACGAGAGACCAGTTTTTTGCCGAATTTTGCCACTGCTTTCTCGTATTGGTGGAAATCGATCATGTGATATGTATAAGTGTGTAATTTCCCATATTTATGCAAATATCTGTACTGATTGCCTGTCTTCTTGATGATTTATGTGAAGATAATTTTGATCGACCATTGGGCCCAGCCTGATTTCTATGATTTTAGTGAATCTTTCAACTGTTCCTCCTAAACCATAAAACATAGGATTCTAATTCTTTCGCTGATGAATAGCTGACTTAAAACAGGACAAGATAGGATACTTTTTGTTTGTCACCGACCAGCACCCAGCCGCCGATCCCGGCCGCCGCCCCTCAACGAAAAAAAAATAAGAAGTCCGATTTCCGAATTTTTGCAGACTCATGCTTCCTCGAGCACTCTAGATCACCTAATCACAAACGATGTGACATTTACTTTCTACCGCCTCCTGTGTGAACAACTGAACAATTGTAGTTGAGGCATTTTATTCCTCAACCAAAAGATTTCAACTGACACAACAACTGAACAAAACTTTGTTCTTTCGCTTATGAGTAACTGACATAATGCGGTGCGTGAAGCCTTGAAGGCTATGTTGAGTTTCTTCGCTGCTCCCTTTAGCCATTCTCAAACGAAAAACTTCTCAACCAACCAATCTTCAACCTATCGACTCAATGCGTTCTCTAGTGTAGAATTCACATGAGCATTGTACTGAAGCAGTATTCGCGATTCAAATAATTTATCCCGCCACAAGTTCTTCCATTTTTAGCTAAGCCGCTTCAGCTTTCCCTCCGTCGAAGATCTAATGAGGATTTGTAACTCTAGAATCGGATCAGCTCTGCAAAATCAAAAAACCAATTTCCATTTTTATTCCATTGTCAAACAATGCAAATTCCACTGCTCAATTTGAAGAAGATCTCCGATTTCAAAGTCCGCCGCACTGTATCCAAAACAAATTGAAGAAACAAGAGTCATTGACATGAGGTCCAAACCACCGTCAACATAGTACTGTTACGAGCAGCGATTCTGGAGAACATGCGATCTTTCTAGACTCTTCCCATTAGGTCGCAGTGTACAAGTGCGGAGCTCTAGTGCATTCCAGAACATGCGTGTAGGCTTTGGCCCGCGGAACAGAATGGAGCCCTAAACAGCGAGTTGAGATACTCCTGTCCATTTTGGCGGAGGTGCCGGCTTAACCAGACGTTGGTAATGCCGTAAAATGTATAGGATTTTTCGGAAGTCGCCTAGAAATCGTATGCTGAGTCACTGTGGAATGTGCTGAAGGACTCGTGAAATATACGTGATCAGTAGTCGCAGATATATAAAGCACCAATCCCCAGCCCATGGAGTAGTATTGAATTAGGAGTGATCGAGAACGATGGAAGCGAGACTCTCAGCGATATTCCCAAGCGCAATAATTGTTGGCGTGTATTTATTGTAGTACGCAACTATGAACAGTGTGTGTTTTAAAACGATCGTCTCAATTATAACCGAACCTGTACGCAAAATACGTGACATCCGGTGTCAGAAAGCGATATAATTGAGAGTAATTCGGCCTGCGACTACAAAGTGCTCGGAAGTATTGGAATTGGTTCGTAAATGCCGGAGACGAGAAGTATGTCGAAAAGAGGATTCGGAGACCTTGCGGCTATCGTCCTAGAAGTGGAGAATGTTCTAGAAAAGCAGAAAAAGAAGTATATAAAAGAGAAAGAAAAAGAGAAGAAGTGTCTAGAAGAGCTAATGGCGGCTATGGAACAACACATGCGCTACCTCAACGGCAATATGAGGAATCTAACAGAAAAAACTGCAACGATTGAGGTAAACATTGGGCAGCTGAAACAACGTGTCCAGAGTACTGCCGTGAGTAATACGGTGGCTCCGATATTCAACGTGTGAAACTGCCAAACTTCGATGGACAAAGCCCATGGACGACCTACAGAAGGCAATTTGACGTTGTTGCTGAGGTGAACAGGTGGACGTGGAATGACGAAGATAAAGCTAAGACATTCATCCTCGCTTTGAGAGGTCCAGCGTTGGAGTTGCTACAGACGCTTCCGGAGAGTGAGCAGAAGAGGACTTACACAAGCTTCTCAACGTTCTGGAAATCTGCTATGGGGATCATTGCGGATGGTAGTTCATCAAGCTAATTTTTTGGCAAGAACTCAGAGAAGTGGAGAGAGCTTACAGGAATTTGGAGCTGATGTCCAAAGGCTGGCTTTTCTAGCGTACCCAATTAGCCTTATGAATAAAGATTAAGCAATTGCTTTTTCTTGTTTTTTTTTTTTCTAGGAAATTCTAAAAAAAAACTCAGAAACTTCATGTAATTCATTAATTTAGGTTTTACTGAGCATTTGAGTAACAGATTGAAATAATAATAATGGTTTAAAGTCTCCTTTCCAAATGTTTCTCCGTTTTTTTGCTGCTAGAATTCAAGCAAAAGCAATTGCTCCATCTTTATTCATAAGACCCAATCGAGGGCCCAATGTACCCAGCGCACCACTTGACATCATAAGAGATAACTTCGTCCATGGAATTCGAGACCAAGATCTGTGTGAGATGGTGATGATCAAAAACCCAGTCGACATCAGCGACGCACTGACTCAGACGATCTTCATTGAGGGAGTCAAAGAGGTTTGCAGTTGTCAAGTCAAGGCGGTGGGCGTTGAGGAATCCGGAGGTACTGCCGAGAAATCGGTCGAGGAAATTTTGAGGAAGTCCGCAATTCTTTATTGTCTCGGAACAATTCCCAAGACTAGCCAAGACCTGGAGAAAGGTCGCGTTGCTTCGGATGTGACAAACTAGGACATCTTAGTCGGGACTGCAGGCAATGGTCGAGATCAGCAGACCATTCCATGGTGGAACGGGGAGCCGCTGATCGAGGAGGTCATCAATCAAAAGAAAGCAATGGCACAGGAGGAAGACCGCGTTGCTTAAACTGTGGAAAGGATGACCACCTGCAGCGTGATTGCTGGCAACAGTACCGTTCAGCAGACTGTTCCATGCTAGAACGGGGAGATGCTGATCGATAAAGTCAACATCGTCCTGGAAAGAGTCATGGCAATGACAACACGGATGGTCTTTCTCGAAGACCACGCAACAAGGACTACAGGTACGGCAAGAGTGTGAACCAGCAGAGTGGAAACGTCGCAGTCAAGGCAATTGTCATTGAAACTCCAAGGAATTGGACTACGGTTGAGATCTAAAAGAGCAGCACGAGGACCCAGCCATCGGTTCACTTGCTGGAAGAAAGTAACTTGGCAAGGACAGAATAACAATAAAATTCGAGAATGAGCTGCTGAAGAGAGTCTGGGAGAGTTCTGACGAGAAGAAGGAGAGGGTTCAATTGGTGCTTCCCAAGAAGAGATTGAAAGAAGTCCCGAAGTAGATGCACGATGGCGTCACTAAAGGGCACCTTGGGGTGAACAAGACGTTGGCCAAGGTGCGCGAGCGGTTCTACTGGGTGAACTGCCGGAACGACGTGGAAACATGGTGTCGCCAGTGCGAGGTTTGTGCGGCCAGCAAAGGATCAAGAACTTGCAGCCGAGAGGAGCTGAAAACTTACAATGCTGGAAGGCTTTTTGAACGCATCGCGATCGATGTGGCTGACCCGTTCCCGTCAACGGAAGATGGCAACAAATACATCCCGGTTGCCATAGACTACTTCAACAAGTGTCCGGAAGCGTACGCCCTACCCAACCGATAGCTTCTACAGTGGCGAGGGTGCTGGTGGATGATTTGATTAGCCGTTTCGGAGTACCTCTGGAATCACACTCAGACCAGGAACGAAACTTTGAATCCAACACGTGTTCCAAGGTGTCTGTACTCTACTTGGGATACAGAAGACTAGGACGACACCCCTTCACCCACGGTCCGACGAAATGATTGAACGGTTCAACAGGACGATGGAGTAGCACCTGTCAAAGGTCGTTGACGAGCATCAGCGAAACTAGGGTCGAGATCTGCCAATATTTCTAATGGCGTATCGCGCTGCCATTCACGACACCACGGGAGAAACACCGGCACGTGTCCATTTTGGCCCAGAGCTTCGCCTTCCCTACGATTTACAATTTGGCACGCCAGAGAATGATCCTGAAGTCATCCCCGAATACTTCGACGACCTGAGGCAAAGAATGTGCGACATCCACGAGTTGGTTCAGAAACGGATTTGAGTCGCCACCGATAAAATGAAGACGCGCTACGACTTGGAGGCCAACTTCATGGAATTTCAAGCAGGAGACCTGGTCTGGTTGTACAATCCTCAACGCCAAAAAGAAAGGTCTCCGAAGTTTCATCCGTCGAGGGAAGGACCGTACACGGTGGTCAAGAGGAATGATGACGTCGTGTATAGAATCCAGCGAGCCCCGAGAGCCAAGATCAAAGTTGTCCACCTTGATCGCCTTGCACGTTACTCGGGAAGTAACTGTGAGGCTATTCGGGATGAACAGGCTTAAAGGGGGGGCAGTGTTACGAGCAGCGATACTAGAGAACACGCGATCTTTCTCTTTCCATTAGGTCGCAGTGTGGGAGTTTGGAGCTCTAGTGCATTCCAGAACATGCGTATAGGCTTTGGCCCATGGAACTGAATGAAAACTTCAACAGTGAGTTCACACACATGTGTCCATTTTGGCGGAGGTGCCGTTCACCGCACGTTGGTAATGCTCGCGAAATGTGTAGGATTTTTCGGGAGTCGCTTAGAAATCGTATGCCGGGTCACTGTGGAATTTGCTGGAGAACCTATGGAACATTCGAGATCAATAGTCGCAGATATATGAAGCACCGATAGTTAGCCCATGGAGTAGTATTAAACTGGAAGTGATCGAGAACGATGGAAGCGAGAGTATCAGCGATATTCCCAAGCGCAATAATTATTGTTAAAGTGTATTCATTGTAGTACGCAAAAAAGAAACAGTGTATGTTTTGAAACGATCGTCTCAATTATAATTGAACCCGTGCGCGAACGTCTACGTTCAGTACGAACCCGTACGTAACAATGCCTACGTCTCAATCCGACAGCCCAATTTTAGCTCCTTGAAGGCGCGCGGCGGTACTTGGGTGACCACTCCTAAAACAGGCTATCCAACCAAAATATCTAGAGATCTGCCCAATCGAGACAAGGCAGAAGGTTAGATAGAATAAGTCACGTCCGCCCAGGAAGACTGACGGAACGGGCTGGATTTGTGAAAGAGTAGGACATAACGCGGCATCTTGCATCTTGTCGACAGAGCTAGGTCAACACCAAACGAGAGTCTCATTCCTGACTTTTCCTTGGAAGTTTTTAACGAATACTTTATAAGGGGATTCCACAAAAAGGCCTGAAATGAGTCGAAGTCAGTACTGAGCTAAGAGGTTGATTTTCTTTCTCACAAACTTTGACCAAGACACAAAATTGATTTTGGTTGATTCGGATCCGGACGGACAACCGACCGTATGTGAAACTTCACGGAGTTGGAACGAGGCTATCAGGCTCTGGCACTCTTGAATTATTTCCCTCAACTTACTGTCCTGGATTTTTTACGGTTGATTCGGAACAATGTGTGTAGTGCTAAGGAAAAAGGGTGCTTTGGAGTTGTGTGGATTGTAGAGAAGTTTTGTGCTCGTGTCAGAGAAGTCAATCCAACGTAGTCACGGACTCTTTCGTTTCAAAATGGCCACACAAACTCAACGATTCTAGCCTCCGCCTCCAGCTGTACCAAGCCTATCTGAATCTGGATTCCATTTGGGGAGTTAGTGGAACATAGTTTCACTTCACGTAGGCCTGAATTGAACTGTATTCTTTCCCAGACCAGCCGTACTCACTGAGTCACAATGTGGTGCCTGGATGTTTGATGGTAAGTCCATCCAAGCACTGGGACCGAGAAGCGCACGGTTGACGTGATTTATGTCTTCAACCTCCGGCGTAGGTGAGGATGTCCGACACTCCGTCGATTTTCCTCTACACATTGCTGTACTGCCGGTTGCAAGCGTGATGTACTCGGAAAGTTTGCCCATGACCATGACCACCATAGTCGTCTTCGTCATAAATCAAGTGGGCGCTATTTTTGCTGCCTAGTGTAATATAGTGTTATCCTCCGTGTTATCCAGAAATGTCACTTTTCGATTGTGAAGCACATTATAGAATAGAGGGCAAAAACTTCTATGGTGCATCAAAGCCGGTAAGGAGAAAAACATCAATTCATTATTCGAATAATAATTACCTCGAAATTATTCTTTCATTCTGTCTTGTGAGAAGGCGATTCTTTCGAAATTCGTCATAATTTGGTTTCTCATCGCAAGAGTTTCTAGGTATGAAAAAATAGACGAGTTCAATACATGGTATTATTCCACTTGCCTTCGCCATCTTGAATCTTGACAGTTCTCTCATCTTGAGGTTTGGATTTTGTTGTCTATTTATTTAGCTAATCAGTGATACCAAGCTTGTTGCAATCGGATGAAAAACAAATATTTGACGAGAAAAATAAAACAGTTAAGTTTTTTTTTGACTTACCCGAACGTGCAACATACATCATGTTGAAAAAAAAAATTTTTCGTTATGATGTCCGCATTACCACTTCATCAAATTTTGCCCAGTGTAAGATGAGGATATTACTAGTGTGTATACAAAGAATCATGGAGTGGTAATGCGGACATCATGCCAAGCCCAAAATCCGCCCAAACCCGATAGTGTCCTTTGGTCAAAATCGCTTTGATGACTTGAGAGTTATTGCAAAAAGAAGATTTTGAAAACTGAACTTTGAAGGGCTGTATCTCTTTTAGGAAGCGTTTTAGAAACAAATTAAATTATGCATGTCGACCTAGTTTTCGATGGACTATCGAATGATGAATTATTGCTACTATAACCTGGACCACCCTGTATAACCCGATAAAATTTTGTTTACCATTTGTTTACTTGCAGTTTCATGCCATTGACAGACAGGACGGCAAACGTAAGGCAGAGAAGAATACTAGAAGTAGGGCGGTATTTAAAAAAAAACACCAACTGATAACGTTACCATAGGTATATTTTCGCTCATTGTGTATCTAAAACTGATCCATCATTGCTGGTCTTGAACACAATGAAAGATCAAGAAACGCTCTTTTCTCCATAGCTTATTTGAAAGTTTCATTTCCAGCCGTTTCAATAATATAGGTACAATGTTGAAATTACGCTTTTTACATGTGTTAGCATACGGCACTATTCGCAAATCCCCTAGCATGGTTGCGCAAACGCAGAAATGGCACTAAATTTCGCTTATTACAACATCCGTATTTCTATTGATGACAACGCTGTTTGGCGCGCAAACTTGCGAAGTATGAAATTGCATAGTGCCTGCGCGCGCAGCCTGGCGCAGAGCGCCTTCCATCGAGGAATCGGTTATGGTGGCCTTACATTGAGCATCAAATGCTGCAGCTTTCTTTGCAGCAGAATTCTGATTGGATGGGCAAAATTCAAAAAGTTTTGCCGCCATGCTGCTAGCCATAGCCAGCCAACTTCTTTAGCAGCATGGCGGCAAAACTTTTTGAATTTTGCCCATCCAATCAGAATTCTGCTGCAAAGAAAGCTGCAGCAGAGTTCTGATTGGAACTGACGCCTGTTATTGCTGTCAATAACCAACATGTGACCAATGAGAGCTCGGCAGCTCAAAAAAGCTGCAGTATTTGATGCTCAATGTAAGGCCACCATAATGCTGGCCTTACATTGAGCAGCAAATGCTGCAGCTTTCTTTGCAGCAGAATTCTGGTTGGATGGGCAAAACTTTTGAATTTTGCCCACCAATCAGAATTTTGCTGCAAAGAAAGCTGCAGCATTTGATGCTCAATGTAAGGCCACCATTAGGCGGAGGACTTGGTAATCTTGGTATCCGCTATGTGCGTTCGCCACAAAAGTGGGAGGAGTCGACATCAGCGCTCAAGGTGACGATTTACGAAACTGAATAATGCCTATTTATTCTGTTTTCGGTAGCTAGATGTCGCTACTCGACTGAATGCACATGGTGATTCCGCTATGTGCGTTCACCGGGAGGAGTCGACTCAGCGCTCAAAGTGGTGATTTACGAAACTGAAGGATGCCTATTTGTGTTATTTTCGGCTGCGAGATGTCTCTACTCGACTGAATGCACATAGCGCCATTTCCCCCACCCGGGCGCCATTTCTGAACGCACTCCGGCGTTCCAGCGAGACATGTCACATGTCAGATGTCAAAAAAATTGACAGTGCATGTCAATCGCGCCATATCGGTCGCCAGGCATAGAATCGAAAGTCATAGCACCGAACGTCGTACAATCGACACGCGCCATATTGAAGCAGTGACGCTCAATAGTCTATGACGCTCAACAAGTCGGTTCGAAACGCGACTCGGAGCTTGTGATGAAGGATGAAGTGTGGATGAAGCCATTTGCACAATGGACCTTTAAAAAAATATAACTGTAGGTATCTCGTATAGGGTAGGTATATTGTGATAATTGTGTATGGATAATTAGCTGAACGAACGCCAGCAGGCGATGCGGTGAATGTATACTTTGAATCCCTGACGAATTTACCTAAACGTACAGGAATATTTGGTTAAAAATCGCGTCCCGACATGATGAAACAAAAATTTCTGGACTGCAGATTTCTTTCGAGATCTGTTCTATTTAGAATGTCTCCAGTCCAGACTCTTCCGGATCTCCTGGTTCTGACAAAAACCATATAACCTCTAGTCACCTCTACCTACGCAATAACATATACCTATATTTGCCTGATCTCGTTTAGGTATGTGTGGATTCATTTTGAATAACTATTAACATAACACAAGTATCGTTGTGAATTACCTCCGTTCCTATTGATTTGATGTTATACAAGTAAATATTAGGCTTGGTTAATATAGGTTGTACCTACACTCACACTCCAAAGATATAGGTAGGTGGTAGGTACATACCTATATTTACTAGACCTACAGTGCCGTACAGACTATATGGATTATGGAAATGTCGCCCTAAGAATATATCTCCACACATCGATATCTCCGCTAAGATGGTGCATTATTGCATTCTGTAATGATGCCACCAGCCAGAGCCACTGTTTTGGAGCTCCTGTAAGAAGGGCAAAACGCATGCGCGGGATATGTCATTTTCGGCTCTACGACGTTCGGTGCAATGCCTTTCGATTCTACGATACGGCGCCGCAATGCAGTATCTGCGTAATGTCATTATGTCATTTTGTTTGTTTACATTAGTTAAATTGAAACATGTTTTTTCAATAATAAAATCGGTGCAGGTGAGGTGAAATGTGGTTCATCCATCCAGTGGTATGGGAAATTAACGCGGCGTTTACACTATGTGAATGGTTTTATTAGGAAACACCTCCCTCCAATCTCCAAGCATGTCTAGATGCAGCTACCACAACAAGCACCTTTTCTTGAAAGTCCTTTCGGTCCTGTTTTTTTTGAGTTCTGCTTGCTGCGGCGTACTAAACGGTTTGCTCATGAAAAGCATTTCGGAGGGACTGAGTCAGGATCTGGAACTCATCAAAAGTGAAGAGCTGGGAGTCGATTACGTCAAGGTAAAGTTTGCTGCAAAATAAGTGAAATCAAACTCACTTTTTTCTCTTTTATTCTAGAAATTATACGCCAGTTTCAAGCACGCACCAGCGACCATAGACGCAAACAAGACTGTCACAAAGATAGCAATGAAACTGGAAGATAGGATAACCAACATTTTTACGTCGTTGCTTCAAGCCAAAGTCGCAATCGAGAACATCCAGGCCACGGACAATGCCACCCAGCTACATTCGGCACTTATTCCTTGCATTGAGGGTGAAACAAGCATTTCAAAAATGTGCGGCAATCTAATTGACATGATACTGTACAAGACGCACAAGGATCAATTAAAAGTGGATTATATCTTGCAAAAGCTGAAGTACGTGGTTAACGTCAGAGATTCCATCAAGCAGCAATACTTCATATCGTCCAACGATGTAGAGTTGGGCGTGCAGTCCCCGTTTGCTGACTGCAGCGATCGTGACCATTCGCTGCTTTGGAACAACTACAGGGGACGAAACACGTTCGCCAAGAGGAACGTGGTTCTGTTGCTGGATCATGGCGGTGCCCTCAGCAAGCATCACTTCCACATAGTGAAGTCAGTCGGTAAGTTGAGCTAGATCTCTAGCTAGTTCTCCAAACACCATTCTTTATAATGTTTGCCTGCCCAATACACTATTGTGAAATACCTATGTGATGCAGCATGTGACAATAATACAGGGCGATTCAAAAGTGTCATACCAAAATTATATATGGTGTTTAGAATCTTTTATGAAGCCCACAAGAAATAATGTAAAAATCTTTGACTTTTCAAGTTGTGGGGGGTCGGTAATAGGGTGGTCCTTCAAACCCTCCTAAATAATTTCGTGGTGATTGTGTCATAAAGGGCCACAAAAACCTTCAATTTTACAGTGATAATTCCACTATCAATGTGTTCCTTCCTAATTCAATTTAAAGGTGTCTTAGGTGCGGATGAACATAATCAGTGTTCATTTGGATTGTTGAATAATTATTCAATTCACCACTATAAGGGTGCGTTCAGTCAGCTTATTTAGCCGCAAGTTTTAATTTTAGTCGTAAGCGCAGCATCGCTTATTGGCTGATCTGAGGAGGCTGGTTCATGACAGCCCAATGAGCATCGCTGCGCTTACGACTAAAACTAAAACTTGCGGCTAAATAAGCTGACTGAACGCACCTTAAGCTGACTGAACGCACCTTAACACTAGAAATTTTGTAACCAGACATGGTTTCACCGTCGAATGAGCCCATTAGGTTTTTGGCTGTACCTGTCAAACGGAAGTGTCACTATCAAAAAATGACAAAAGCTATATCTGACGGAAATTGACTTGCAATATACCGTTACCCATAAAAAACTGTATTCAGAACAGTTAAAAGTATTCTCCTATCTGTCCTTTGTCAAATAAAAAAAAGTCAATGTTCAAAACTTTACCCTTTACTATTTAATTATTTGAAATATATCCGATGGATTGGGACCAATTTTTTTTTTTTTTTTAATCGTTTATTTAACGTCGGCCTATTTCCGCAACGAGGCCTAACACCGACGCCGGTGAATGCTTTCCTCCACTATACCGGAAATTTTGCCGAACCCGTGTGTTCCAACACAGGGTAGGGATTTTTAACGACCACCAACATCGCATGGGGTCGGCACCATCGTTCGTATTTTAGGTGCTATGCGACACACGGCGCGTCTTGCATTTAGCAAGTATTCCAACTAAACCAAGAAGCTTGTTTTCGAGGCCGAAAATCCGTCCCCGGCGGAGATCGAACCCGCGACCTCTGGAGTGGTAGTCGAACGCGCTAACTAACCACACCACAAGCTCCTCAGGGACCAAATTTAATAATAATAATAATAATAATAATAATAATAATAATAATAAATGGTCTTTTATTGCGGAAAAAAAAATCAAAATTCATAATTAGAACAAAATCATAGGCGGAGTCTAGCTTAGAGCTATTCTACTTAACCCGAAATTTGGCAAGAAGCAACAGAACTAAAGGTCAAATCAAGTCTGCAGTTGCAATCTTCCACCATTTTCCAGTCGGGCGGTTTGAATTTTCAAAATTTCTCCTAGCCGTTGCCACCCACACACTCATTTTTGCTCGGCGATCGACTTTTTCCAAAAAAGTCAAACTGATATCAAATTGGGCCTCGTGTAGACCCATTTTCAAAATCGGCACGGTTCCGGTTTTTTGACGGTAATTTTTTCAAAATGAAATTTGTACATTCCGTGAATTCGAAAAAACTGCAATGCCAACTTTGACTTGCAGTGAGCCCCACGAAATATTCATTTTAGGTGCAGACATACTGGGAATGAAAGTTGGAGAAAATATTGATTAATTTTTAGAAAGAAAATTTCCGAAATCGGAGGAACCGCAAATTTTCCAACTTGTTATCCCGTGAACAGATTTTCACCATTTTTTTTCCAAACAAGAGGTTACTGGCTTTTTAACATTCCCAATAATTTTCTTTCAATTACCCGGGAATTTTCTCTCTTGAAAATGTAAAACAAGCCTGGGTTATCGAAACCGCACTCGAATTATGGAGCTTAAAGTGAAGCCATAATTGACAATCTTCATTATTATGAAGATGATTTGGAAAAAGATTTCAGGTTTTCCCTGAAAAATTCAAATTTAAAAAATTTTCAATTTCCTGCAAATTATTTTCAATCTTTCTGTGCTGCCAGTTTCAGATCGTTCACCTTTACGCATGTACTAATGCGTCTGACTGCCTCACTCGCTATTCTTCCTACATAATTTGGTTACTAATGAAAAACAGCAAATTTCTAACCTTTTTTAGCTTGTGAACAGATCTATACTAACGTTCTTTAAACAAAGGGTAATTGATTTTTCAACATTTCCAGGCAATTTCTCTTGACATTTTTTAAGTTTTCCGCTTTAAAATCCACCGGCCTATCTTATCGAGACCAGACTCAAATGATGGAGCTCTAAATGAATCCCTTATTAAAAAAAATATATCAATTCTTCCAATCTTTTTCTCTAACTTCCCACCCGAAGGCACATCATTTCATTATAAAATTTCCATCTGTTCCTTGCTACTCGTCGGGGAAGTTCTGGGGTGCCACAACCGATTTTTTTTAAATGCTCGAACAGGTCGATTTCTAAAAAGGCCAAGCCGTTTTTCCATGACACGTATCATGATCTACCGTCAACCCCTTGACCCCCAACTACCCTTAGTATTTTTTTTTTGGCATCCTATGGCTTTGATAACGTAACGATATCAGACACTTTTTATCAAAAATCTGAATAGCATCATAAAGAAGAAAAGTAATTAAATGCTTCAATTTTCTTTATAGCGAAAGAAATGGTGGCGGCGTTGAGCGAAAATGATAACGTCGCTCTCGCAGTCATATCTAACGACTGGGCCGTTCCGCAGTTGTCCGAGAAATGTTTCATGCCTAACCAAATGCCGTCCAGCACAACCGACATCCCGGATTTCGCCCCGGCCAACGGCATGACCAAGAAAATTCTGTACAAATTCATCAACAGCCTCACGAAAACTACCGGGGCGACGAACCACACTTTGGGGCTCGAGATGGCGTTGAACATTATCAAGAAGAGCCAAATACAAAACGAAACCGTCATGATTTTATACGTGAGCCGCGGTCTGTTGTCCTCCCTGACCCAAGCCAAGCTGGTACTGGGGACGATATTGGAATCATCGAGGAACATGAGCACTCCTTTCGTCATCAACACTTGCACGGTCATAGATGGTTGGTCCCCGACCAAAATAGAAATGGAAAACAATATTTGATATGTTCCAATTTCAGAAACACGACCGACGATATACGAAACACAGTTCATGAACGACATAGCGCTGCAAGACTATCAGAAGTACAACATTTCCGTGGACGAGAACAGGGTGTTCATGGCTGGCACCATGGTTGCTGTCAATTCGACGGAAACTGTTGGCTTCGCCGTCAGCCATTTCTATGGAATGTTCAATTCGAATTCGTCGTACGATTTGGAAGAGCAGATTTCACTTCCGATGTGGGATCAAGTTTCTGGCGGTAAGTCAGCTTTGTAACTTTCGGTGACTTGATTTAAGACGGGAAATACGCGAGGGGCTCAAGTGTGCCGGAAAAACAGGCGCGATTTAGTTCTAATGCAACAGCCTCATTTTTTTGCCAGAAGTTGATCGTTCACGTCCATATGAACCTGCCTGTATTGGAACTGCTTTGCGTTCATTCTGTCGTGCTCCCGGCACCCTTAACAGGATCCGCGGTTGCTAATCGAACATTTAAACTTTTTTTTGAGGTATGTTCAATTTGTATACGTCATAGATCTGGCAGTATCGTTCTCCCTGGGGTCGTTTTCTGCCGCCAACGATCAATTTGGACTACTGGGGATCGACGTGTACTTCGCCAGATTGTTCGAGGAAGTCGTCTACTTCAGCAACAGCGTCGAAAGGTACCGCTATGCATTCCTGATGGATCTTCAGGGTCGCGTGCTGATCCACCCGTCGTTTCCGAATACCGTGACGGTAAAACAGCAGTTGCAGTTCGTGGACGTATCGCATTTCGAGAAGGGTCCCGATTTGCAAAGGCGATTGTTGACCGAACGCTCTGGCGTGCATGTTGTCACCAAATTCGGTTCTTCGGTGAGTTGCCTTATGACATTGTCTTGTCTTGTGCCATTTGCGTCATTGTTTTCAAGTTTTGTATCATGTGAGCGACTGACGGCTTATGACATAGCTGGGTTTCCAAGAATGATTCATTGATACACCAGTGCGGGGAGCACGCCGTCTGTTTACGAATTTCGTATACGAAGCTTGCGTATTTTCTATTGTATAAACTTGCGTATTGCCATTCGTCTTTGCAATCGGAAACGATCGTAAAAAGTCGTGCCCATGGATGAAGGCCGCCATATTGCTAAAATTTCAGCGACGAAGAGGAAATATGCAGATATATTATGCTAGACAAGAAAGATTGACACTTTACGCAAAACCTAAGGTTGTCGTATTGGTACGAAGCTTGCGGGCTGTGCATAGACACGGCTGTAGGTAGGATACGCAAGGGGCTGGTCGATTTTTACGAAATACGAAAGTGACGTGCTCGCAAAATTCGGATACGAAAATGAACTTAGTAACCGATTGAGCACGTGCTCTGCACGGGGCAGAAGACGCAAGGGATTGGGCGATATTCACTATTTACGAAACATGAAAGTGGCGTGCTAGCAAAATTCGTATACGAACACGAATTTCGTAACCGATGACCAGCTCCGCAAATTATTGCTCTTCTGGTGCCTTTGGGCTGCACAAGTCACACATTAACTCGTAGGTTTGCTCACCTATTCTACCACGGTCAGAAGTGTGGCTACTTTTTTCCGTCTGTGACTTCATTTGCGATGAAGTATTGCTTTAGCTGGCAATATAACTGTTCCAGTTCTCCTCAGCTTTGAATTCTTCTATACTTCCAATTGTTGCCATCTTACTTGTACTTCCTTCCCTTATTTTAATTTGCTATTTCATTGTGTCACTTAAATATACAAGTCAAACAGTAGTCAGCCATAGATATGGAAATACCGACCCTTAGAGAGAAAGATTGAAGATAATTTGCAGGAAATTGAAAATTGTGCTTTGGAAATTTGAATTTTCCGGGAAAAACTTCAAATTTTCTCCCAGAGCATCTTATTGTAAGAATCGTCAATTAAGGCTTCACTTTGAGCTCCATCATTCAAGTCCGGTCTCAAAAACCCAGGCTGGTTTTACATTTTCAACCGGGAAATTGAAAAAAACTTCTTGGAAAATGTTCAAGAACCAGTTGCCTTTTGTTTAAAAAAAATGGTGAAAATCTGTCCACGGGATAAAAAGTTGGAAAATTTACCTACTTGATTTCTTTGAGGATTCCATTAATTTTGAAGTTTTGACAATTTTTCATTATAAGGCCTTGCTAGATTGTCATATCCTCATTCCTCATGTCTCATACTCATGTTCACGTTCAAAAGTCCTAAGAGTCGGATGAGATTATCGAGATTTTAGCATAGGTGAGTATGATGTAAAATACCTAAGTCATGAAAATGATCTAATCCAGGAAAAAGTGAACTCTGATTTGCATCAATCATCTCGTACGAATTCGTCCGCTTCGCTTCTCTTTAGCGCATTTTCGTAGGAAAATGACGCTTATATGGCCGGTTTGTCTGTCTGTCTGTCTGTCCGTCCGTCTGTCTGTCCGTGTAGAAATTGAAAAGTTGTACTCCTCCTCCAGGAATAAAGCTAGAGCCTTAGAACTTTCTTTGATAGATAGCTGATGTCCCCAAGGGTGGCCAATGGGCATTATTTTTTTTATACATTCATAGTTATCATCATTATTATTATCACAAAACAAAGATTTCTTGTGCACTTCTGAGAAGTTGAACTCCTCCTCGGCGAATGAATCTAGAGCCTTGGAACTTTCTCCAATGGATAGCTCAAATCCTCGTAGGTAGCCAGTGGGCAGATTGGATTTCATAGTTGCGCCGCCATCTTGGCCGCCATATTGAAATTTCTTATTAGTGGAACGATTTTCATGAAACTTGAAAGTAACCCTTGTCTTGTATGATCATTCTTATTTTGGAGCTAAATTCCATGATTTCGCCGCCATCTTGGCCGCCATATTAAAATTCCTTATTAGTGGGACGATTTTCATGAAACTTTGAAGTTACCCTTGTCTTGCATGATCATTCTTATTTTTAAGCTAAATTTCATGATTTCGCCGCCATCTTGGCGGTCATATTGAAATATCTTATTAGTGGAACGATTTTCATTAAATTTGGAAGTTACTCTTGTCTTGTGTGATCATTTTTATTTTGAGGCCAAATTTCATGGTTTCGCCGCCATCTTGGCCGCCATATTGAAATTTCTTGCTAGTGGAACGATTTTCATGGAACTTGGAACTCACCCTTGTCACGTATGATCTCTCTTATTTTCAAGTTGAGCTTCATGATTCCGCCGCCATATTGAAATCTGTTATCAGTGGAGAGATTGTCATGAAACTTGGAACTCACTCTTATCTTGTATAAACATTCTTATTTTCAAGGTGAATTTCATGATTCTGCCGCCATCTTGGTCGCCATATTGAAATCTGTTATTAATGGAGGGATTGTCATGGAACTTGGAGCTTACTCTTGTCTTTGAACTGTTCCCCTCTTTTGGACCCTTGGCTATGATTGTCGTTACCCCCCCCCCCCCCCCTTACCTTGGACCTCTTACTTACGTTTTGCTTACGTTGTTCGTTACGTTACGTTGATAAACTATATTTGTGTTCAAAAGTATAATTATTTATTAGGTTTGTTCCATCAAGAGGCTCCAAACTAGTCAGAGCCAATAGAAATCAAGAAAATAAGTTTGCAAACTTATTTGTTCTTATTATTTAGGTAAGATTCCAAACTCTAATTTACAAAAATTCACAATTTTTCCGATGCTTCTTAAAAAAAGGCTTCAAATTAGTCGGTCAAGTCATTTCAGAATGAAAAATGAATTTCTATTTTTTCCGACCTCGCGGAAATTTTGGAAATATTTCTGGATTTTTTTCTACCCTTTGCAACACTAGCCTGGACCTAAAATGAATTCACGGAATGTGCAAATTTCATTTTAAAAAAATTACCTCCAGGAGACCGGAACCGTTTTGATTTTGAAAATGGGTCTACACGACGCCCAATCCAATCTGCTTTCGGTATCAGTTGAAATTTTTCGAAAAAAGTCGATCCTTGAGCAGGAATGAATTTTTGAGTGGACTACTGCACCAAAAGCGAGTCATCCTTGTCAAAACACGGGCCAGAGGCCCTCTCGGGTGGCAACAGCTAGGAAAAATTTTGAAAATTCATAACACCTGACTGGAAATCGGTGGAAAACTGCAACTGCAGCTTTGATTTGACGATTTTGTTATGCTGCCTCCTGCCAAATTTTGTTCCAATCCATCAGATAGATATTGAATAATTGAATGGTGAAGTTTTGAAATCCGCCGTTGTTTTTTTCAAAAAATCATATCTCAAAAACGAAAGTCCTTTTGAACTGATTTTTTTTTGCCATGCATCAACAGCTAGGTTATTAGCAGGTTTTTTCTGTCGGGGTTTTTCTGTAACTGTAACAATGATGACGATAACAACGAAGTACTGTAAGATTTACATCTTTTGTTCAGTGGGGGATTTATCGGTAGGGTTTTGTTTCGATTGCTTTCTCGTTTCAGTCCTCTTCCTGGGACATCACCATAATAGCCCCGGTACTAAGGGAGGCGTGAAAAAGTCCATCTGGCCCAGTGCGGATTTGAACCCGGGATCTTCGCCTTTGAAAGCGGGGCCGAGCTCACTGTGCTACCGACTGGGTTAACTGATTTTTGTTTTAAACACTTTTCAGGTGTCTTCTAATAGTAACTTTCATTATAGTGGTATACCCAACGCTTGCGCCAAATTTCAACATGTGCGCATGCTCGAGTGGCGTCAGATACAAAATTTGCGAACAAATGCTACAAAATCGCAAGAAAAACCGCCACAAAGTTGAAAAATACGCGCCGCAGCGAACAGGGTAATAGGCTAGAGGTGATTACACACTAGTGATTACTTATTTTTAATCAAAAAGTCCGCATTGTTCATTAAATCATAAATAACTGCTATCCTTGCTATTCTTGAATCGTGTGAGAAAAGTCCCTGGGAGTAAAATACATTCCGCAGTACACTGATGTAGCGAATGTTGCCTAAAATCGTGGTTTTTAGGCAACTTTCGCTACAGAAGTGTAGTACGGATTATATAAAACTCCCAGGGACTTTTCTCACACGATTCAAGAATAGCGGCCCACTTGTTTACAAACGTACGACACTCGGAGCGAACTTCAAAATGGCGAATAAATAGTTGAAGTTGACAGCAGACAGCAGCGAAAAGTCACGGCCGTTGCTTGTCAAACTGAAAATAGAGTTGGTGGGGGTTGCATTATGGGCTGCGTACGCACATCCGATCAATGTAAAACGCAGTTATTTATAATTTGATGAACAATGCGGACTTTTTGATGAAAAATAAGTAATCACTAGTGTGTATTAACCTCTAGCCTATTACCCTGTTCGCTGCGGCGCGTATTTTTCAACTCTATGGCGGTTTTTCACGCCAGTTTCTAGCATTTGTTCGCAAATTTTGTATTTGACGCCATTACTTCAGAAGACGAGTATGCGCGCTGATGGAGCGCTGGATAATGAAAGGTACTATTATGATCTCGTACATGTATACACAAAATTTCATTATTTCTGGTACCTCGCCACTGCCTGAAATTTTCACGTTATTTCATAGAATTGTGAGTATTTTCGATAATTATTCTTTCCAGTTTTGGCGGCCATGATTGCCTGATGTCCACAAAATTTTAGCCAAACGTTCCACCCGTCACATACTACCTATGAACCTAGTTTCATAAAAATATATCAAAGCGTTCCAAAGATGTGAAAATGAAACAATGTATCAAATACATATATCCATATATCGATATCTGAAAATGTTAATATCGTATATCGATATCCTGCCCAGGCCTGTTTGCAATCATTATGCAATCACGTCACATGCTGGTGGTGATGATTTTTTTTTCTATTCGTTTATTTAACGTCGGCCTATTTCCGCAACGAGGCCTAACACCGACGCCGGTGAATGCTTTCTTCCACTATACCGGAAATTTTGCTGAACCCCTGTGTGTTCCAACAATCCGTGGTTCCAACACAGGGTAGGGATTTTTCACGACACACATTTTTCCGTCTAGCATTTATCAAGCATTCCAACTAAACCAATAAGCTTGTTTCGAGGCGAAAATCTGTCCCCGGCGGAGATCGAACCCGCGACCTCTGGAGTGGTAGTCAGGTAGTCGAACGCGCTAACTACCACACCACAAGCTCCTCGTGGTGGTGATGATGATGATGATGATGATGATGATGATGATGATGATGATGATGATGATGATGATAATAATAATATTAATAATAATATGACACAGACCCCCTGTAGAAAGGACAGTGCCGTTCTTGGATGAAAATGACGCAAATGACCGTCAATGTACGCAGTTTTCCGTAACCTTTTCTTTTATAGATGAAATACACATGGAGGAGAATCAGCGAGTGGTATGTGGTTTGCATTGTGACGCGCAACTCACGCGACATGAACGAAATGCTGCTGAGGCCTTTCCAAATCAATTGGCCGCTGAACGATACGGACGCGTACAGCATTCAGCTCGTCTACCATCACATGGACATTTCGAAAATATGCAGGCATCTCAACCAAGTTGCCACGTTAGGTAAGCGTAAGGTTTTGGGAAGAAATACTTCAGTTGCTGTGATGATATGGTGATTTTGCAGATGCCGGTTCGCTGTACTTGAGCGCTTCTTGCTTCCAGTCGTCCAGCACTCAAGCAAACGTCGTCGATCAGAGCTATATGGCGTACTTGCAAGACAACACGAGGATCCTCGCCAATCCTGGCTTGAAGGAACAAATAAAAGACGAGGTCGCCGCGTTGGCACACATCTTGATCTACTTACGCAACCAGCACATGTCCAGCTACAGGTCAAAGTATTTGGTACGCAGGTACGTGACTTCGTTCAGTGGCGTGTTGGAGATGTTCCCGGGGAGCATTCTCAATAAAGGCCTGGACCCCACCAAGCGACCTTGGTTCCTGCAGGCGGTCGAACACAAATCCCGGCTAGTGATTACGCCGCCGTACTTGGACGATGGCGGCGGTGGTTACATAGCCACGATGGCGTACGCCGTCGGCCATACGGTTGTCGCGATCGACGTCACGTACGGTTACGTCTACCGGATGCTGCTGAAACGCATGCCGTTTTGCGCTTCCGCTAACATCACTTGCTTCCTAATGGACGACCGAGGCTACCTGATCTACCATCCGAATTTGATAGATCCAAACGGACATGGACCGGTGGAAAAACAGCACTTGGTCCACAAAGAATCGCTGGTGGCCAACGACATACTGAGTCACGATTTGTTTATTAGAAAGATGCTGTGCAACAGCTACGGCGGCGGCACCGTCCAGCGCTATTACAAACTGAACACGAGCTTCAGCGACGTCCTCGTTAGCACCGTCCAAGGCGAGCACTGCGTCAACTATCACATAGCCGCCGTACCGGACACCAACGTTTTCGTCGCCATGGTAAACGCCACCTGTAACGTTGTGGTAACGTTTTGTCCTTGCAGCATCGTTGATCGCCTCTGCTTGAATTGCAATCGAATGGAACAGAAAGAGTGCGAATGTCCGTGCGAATGCCCCATCGAAGCTGACAAGTGTTGGACCGGTTTGCTGGATAATCCGGAATGCTCCTGGTTCCCCGAGCACACGTTGCCCACTGCCCGTTTTCCGGACGTTGCCAAAAACGAAATGAAACCGTGCTTTCCTAACACTTGCAGCCTGGAAAAGACCCAGCTGGGTTGCTTGGGCGTCACTGGGTGTGAGTGGTGCAAATTTGACGTGGACGGGACTTCGCTCAACAACCCGTTCTGCGCTACGCTGGCCGCGTGCTTCAACGGTGTGCTGGGCTCGGTGACTCCCTACAAAAACTCATTTCACGAATTCGAAGTCTCCAATGACTACTTCAACGTACCCGTCAGTTTCATTACGCTTTTCGTGCTCGTCGTGTTCGTTCTGTTGTGCATGTTCTATTTGTACCACAGATCCATGGCTGTGCCGGCCAGCGAGCGTTTGTACTTATCCTCAACTCAGGACAATCATCTGAGAATGAGCGATCTCAATTTGAACAATACTTATGCGTCTAACAGTCACCGCGATAAATTGTTGCAAGACGACAAGCCCGATCCCATATCGCCCTACTGCGTGCCGAGTACTTACAGACGTGCACCCGTCGCCGCCGATTCCGACCACGGCTATTCGACCATGACACAGCATGACGAATCCGAACACATGTCTCTTGCTCCCGTCGAGTTGGACTCGCAAGAAGACGAATTGAACTCCGACAGTGTTTCCGTCTACACCAGCGGTTCTTCCAAGCCGGTAGTTCAACAAACAACCATTGAACAGTTCACTTGCATTCCCAAGAGAAACAACTGTATAGTGGTACCGGTGACGGTCCATCGCAACATGGAAACGACGTAGCTTTTGCTCAATCCAAGCAAGCAGTACTTAATTGAAGTACGAAGAAACTGACCTTTAGAACATTACATTATACATATTTAATTTAATATACATACGTATTTATTGTCGAGAGCACACACGTCTCGCATTCTTGTGTGAAAAGGAAATTTTGAAAACCTAGTCAAACAACGTTTTATATACCTACATATATTTTTTTAATCCATTGACAAATTAGAATCAACAAAACGAAGCCTAGACGCTGCCTATAAATTTAGGATGCCTTCTTAATATTCATCTCCCTCTGTTTGTACTATACCTCTATTGCGTTTATAGTTTACCTAGCGAGTGTCTACGCGAAAACTTACGCTGGAAATAATTTTCACAATTTTCAAGATATGAATTCCCAATTTGACACTGTTGATGAGCAACGCGGGTAACGTAGGTAAGTAAGCGTAAGTGCCGCCTGACGACAAGGTAGTCTCACCCCCAGCTACCTCTCAACTTTCTTATTTCAAATGGCACTCGTATTTTTTTTTCTGAACTAAAATTTCATTCGTAAAAGTCCGAAAATTGAATTCTGAATATAGCTGTAAAAGCCACGAAAATGCTTCTCCAAAACTTCTGAAGGTTCGACTTTCGAATTTGTAAAAACAATAAATTATTGTTCAAATGTTATCTCGCCCATGTAAAGCTGTTATGCATAGGCATAAATATTTCTGAAAATCCACGGTGGATGCCGAGGGGTGAAAATGTCAAGTTTTGAAAAACTATTTTTGGTTTTCACATTATATTCAGAATGAAATTCAACTTCAGAAAAAAATAGGTGTGCCATTTGAATAAGTAAGTTGGGGTGGTAGGTCGGCTGTACAGCATGGGTGGATATGCACACAAGCTACGATAACAAAAGTCAAGGCTCGCCGGCAGAAGCCAGAACCTGGATGGGTGACTAGTGGATAGCTGCGCGCGAAGAGAGCGGACACAGCGTAGTGTACTTGCCCAAGGGGCTCCATTACCTGTACACGCACATGAACGACATGTAGGATGTAGGTAGTGGCATAAATCCATAGTGCGGCTCGGTGCGTCCGACACCTCGACACCCAGATGGGTAAAAGAGGTTACGATTGTATTATACAGGGTGATTCACCACCAAATGGACATAGCTTAAGGGTAGGTCCAGTTTCTCCAGGCGAACCAGGATCTGGTTTCGAAATTTCTATAAAGTAGTTCGTTTCGAAGCTACAGGGTGATTCATGTATTTCGTAGAATTTTTTGACAAGCTGTATCTTCAGAGCGACTCAATGGATTCGATTGAAATTTTGTGAGTTAATTCTTCTACTGATAGCCGACACATCGCCTTATGCCGCCAGTTCAAAATTTCCAGGGCGGCTTTTTCAAAAAAAGACATTCTGTATGCATATTTTTCAAAATTCATTTTCATATTCAGAAACCACATGAAACATGCTAATAATATCGCGAAAAAAATTGCTTGGCACCATTGAGCTGTCAATAAAATTTTGATGATCCTGAAAATTTTGGAGGTTAGGATTTTTTGTAAATTGATGATTCAAAATATTTGCAAATGATCTATTAGGCCTTGAATTTCAGCCGTTTCGCCAAAAAAAATTGAAAAAAATTCACGTTTTTTTCGGTAGCAAAAAAAATTCATCAGAATTTAAAAAAAATATTTGTTACGTCTCTCAACTTAACTTTTATCCCACATTGAGTTAAAATGGAAGGACGTGACATGAATTTTTTGTTGCTCCTAGTTAGTTATTGGAAAACGTTCAAAATTTTTTTTAATTTTTTTGACAAAACGGCTGAAATTTGAGGCCATCATTTGCAAATATTTCAAATTATCAATTCACAAAAAATCCTAACCTTGGAAATTTTCAGGATTATCAAAATTTTATTGCCAGCTCAATGGTGCCAAGCAATTTTTTTTTGCGATACTTATAGCATTATCTATGTAGCTTCTGAATGTGAAGATAGATTTGAAAAAATATACAAAGAGAACGTCTTTTTTGAAAAAAACTTTAAAGTTTTTTTTATCAAGGCCGGCACTGGAAATTTTGAACTGCTTGATTACGCGATGTGTCAATTATCGATAGTAGAATTAACTCACAAAATTTCAATCGAATCCATTGGATCGTTCTAAAGATATGGCTTATTTAAAAAATCGACAAAATACATGAATCACCCTGTAACTTCAAAACGAACAGCGTTAGAAAATTTTCAAAGCCAGATCCTGGTTTGCCTGGAAAAACTGGACCTACCCTCAGGCTATGTCCATTTGGTGGTGAATCACCCTGTATAAGTTGGGGTGGTTGGGGGTGAAACGGTCCGGCCCAGTCGGACGGCACTTCGCTTACTTAAGTCTCCCGCGTTGCTAATCAACAGTGTCAAATTGGAAAAAAATTTCTTGAAAATTGTGGAAATTATGTCCAGTGTAAGTTTCCGCTCGGGCATCCTGTATATGATATGTACATAATTGTAGATTGTCTTAATCAGGAGGTACCATGTATCCTTTAATATGTACCTAACTTGTTTTTATTACTTATTGTAATTGTATCATTAACATTTGGTTCAGTAATTATTGTCGATCATAAGGACTTTTTGACTCAAGAACCTGAGTTCTGGCACAACGACTGATGTTTATAGTTTTTTGCGCGATTTATAGAACCTGCCGCTTCCTCCGTATCTCTAAAATTTTAGGATCCGTCAAAAGTGAAATAATTTACTGGTATCATTAAAAAACTTGGTCCTCATGGTTTTCCAAAGGCTTGTTCTATTGGCTTAAGGCTTATTATTGATCACATGACCTTGGGCAGGTGATCGGAATATTGGTTTATTTGTATTTATCTACGGGGGTAGGGGTAGGTAAGAAACCTAAACTATGTATGTGAACTACTCCTGATGCTGAAGATCCTAAAAAAGTGGCCGTGGTCAGATGACCATACACATCCTACCATTCAAAAGTTCGCTAAATAATTTGTTTGAAACATTTTAAAAATTTCTTCAAATAACGGAACAAAGGAAGTCAAAAGTACCAGCTTTTGACTGGCTTTTTTCAGCTTTGAGCCACCATATCTTGAGAAATAAGACAAAAGTGTTTAAACATTTTTCCAAAATTATTGTTGACTCATCTAGATTAACCCTCTAACGGCGGAATTAAAATTTTCTCAAAAAAATAAGAAACTTATATTATTTTATAAGTTTTTGCATCTTTAGGCTTAAGAATGATATATTTGACAACAATGACTCTCAGTTTTTGCAAAAAAAGCTGTAACCATATGGTAACGCTAGCATTTTATGGATCACATTATTTACCATATGTACTGAACCATTTATGTTGCTTTATAAACAATGTTTTTTCTTGAAGAACCGTCGACTTAGTTCATAAGATGGAATAATTGTGGAAAGGTATGTTGAAAAGTATATAGGCTGCAGAGGTATGTTGTTGAAAATCTATACAACTCTCTTGGTAGTTTCACAGAAAATTCACGTCTGGTATGCTGTACTGAAGAGCTAAAATAATATAGCAAAACACTGTGTCTACAGCTTCCATTTCTGAAGAAAACTACCACCTTCAAGTATGTACTTTTCATTTGAAAAGTCATTCGTTCCGTCAGTGGAAACCTTTCCACAATTATTTCATCCCATCCTACTATTTATTGTGAAAAATGAAATTACACTCCAAAACATCTCTTGAAATTTGGCAGGGTAGCTGAACTTGGGAAAATCTCTTGCAGTTGATCAATATCAGCGTCATCATCGTAGGCAATTTGGAGAGCCTCCTCTAAAGTGAGATCTCCTCTGGAAAGAATCAAAACGGTTACCAAAGACTGTATAATCAAACAGCTGATTTGCCTTTTTATGTCTGGCTTTACCTGCTAGCGTAACCATACGGTAACACAACAAAAAACCCACAAATTACAAACAAATAAATCAACTTTTCCTACTAAATACATAATAAGCTATTCAGGTAGTCATTTTAGATATGCAAAAACCTGAGACGGTAGTTGACATGTGCATCAAGGTTTGCAAAAACATACTTACTTCCAGCGAATGTCTATGCTTCGTACACTTACTAGAGAGCTCGTTAGTGGAAGGTCTCAAAAAACACGAGTTTAGCGCACAATTGAGATATTCCTAGTACTATTTTATGAAACACACTTTAACGAACGGATCAACATAATCTAATTCCCAACTTGTTTAAAAAAATTAGAGATGGCGACGCCTTACATTATCGCTGGCACGCGTTACCATATGGTAATGCCAGCAGTTGGAGGGTTAAATCGAGGATTTGATTATCAAGTCTCTCGTTGTTCCATTAGGAGTTTTTTGAAGATTGTAACGACAGTTAAATTTTTTTCTGCATAAATGAAACTAGCACCTTTAATGTTTTTGGCAAGCAACCAATATCAAAACAGAACAACTCACAGCCAGTTAGGTACCACTTACCAGACTCCAGACTCTTCTTCAACGGTCTCCAGTTGTAAAGCGGCATCCAGTTATACATAATACATTGCTTTTTGAGATTTCTCTGAAAATTTTTTACATTACTCCTCATGTCTTATAACAAATTCGCTAATCTGTGTGCATCTACTTTGTCTTACAAACGACTTTGTGAATTTCTTTTGAATCAAGTTTATAAATGTATGGTGGATAATGTATGGTTGTCGCTCTAGTACTGGAGCCCTTGAACAGAGTCCATCTTTAACTCAAATTTATAATAATAATAATAAATATTTATGTTTTTAGCAACGTAGAATGAATGCTGGATTTATGCAGCAAAAATTAATTTCAACTTCCACTTCAACTAAAAAGTTGAACCTCCAGTTTGGATGGCAGGTTTTTATGCAGGTAAATTGAACTTCCACTCCCGTCAATTAGGAGATGGCTAAGTTCCAACTTGTTAGTGGAACTTTAAAGTGGGACCACAGATAAGTGGGACAGTGGGAGCTTTTACAAGTATGGCGCACCCTACTGCGTACTGCGTATTATTTGAGTCAAGATGAACTGGAATACTGGAAAACTGCTGACACAGTCCCGCCTAGAAACAGACGCGCAGACGTAAATTGGAATTAAGAATGTTTGTTTAAAATACCCCTCAAATCGGAAATTGGAGTTGTGTGGAGTGAAGTTTCAATTTTTGCTGCATAAATCCAGCATAAATATATGCAGCAAAAATTCCACTCCAAAATGGAAGAATTACTGAAAAGTGTAGTTCTCGAACGCAACTCTGATGAGTTAGGGTTGGAGTGGAAGTGAAAGTTTGATTTTTGTTGCAAAAATCCAGCATTATACTCGGATTCATTTAGGCAAGTGCGCATGTGTAAGGACGCCTAATTAAAAAAAAGTCGTGCAACTATCAATTTAAATAGCAATACTACATCTCCTGTCATTAGTATCAATATTCATTGCGCATTCAACGTTCTTCATAGTATTTTGTGTCTCGACTGTTTCCTCGTTGTTTTCAAATGCTTTTGTTGTTCTCGTTACTGTGATTGCTGCTGTTATTGTTAGAAACGACAAGAGTCATGTCGCAAGTGACAGTGATCTAGTATTCGTTTGGAGCGCTGTTGCCATTTTTGTTGTTCATGCACCTCCATAAATGATAATTAAACTTAATTCCAATTAAACATTTTCTGTGAAAATGGTATCTAACTCACAGCAAAATTATTTGTGGAATTTTCAGTGCCATAAAATATTTTCTAGTGCTAACTTTGAATATTGGTGTACTAAATTATGAAATTCGGGCCACACATGCGCATTCAAAAAAAACCTCAGCGAAACGGCCTATTTACATTTAACCCGCTGCTCTGGAGTAGGTACCTATACCCATTCAATTGCAAGATTCAACTGGTCTCGATTACTGGCACCCAGTTCATCTGGACGCATGCTTTGAACGGTTCTAGAACTGGTTTTGAGTGTTGTTGGGACATACCTTATATTTCAATCACCTGCCTTCTCTCCTAACGTCGCCGTCGTAAACTATATTTGCATAAGCATTCTTTTTACAGCTCAATACGTGGAAGGGAATCTGACTTTGAAAAGGAAAAGGCTATTATTCCTTTCATGAATCAAACTAAGCTATAATTTCTTGGACGTTTTAAAAGGTTTGGTGGGTTTAATAATTGTTACGGCCTCATTACTTTTGATAATTTATCAGGGCGATTTGACTCAACCAAAATGACCAAGTTTGAATTTTTCCCTTGAGTACCTATTTTAAAGTCAAAGGATGTCTTTTTTTCGCGACTGTACAGTACAATATTGCAAAAAAAACAAAACGCAAAGCACCAATGACAAGCGGACTGATTTTGTATCAAGCCTTAGGTCTTGAGAAGTCTACTGTTGTTTGTTGGCGAGATGTTTCTGTTTTTCATTATGCTCACATCTCATCTGCCTATTCCACCTATTCCAAATTACCAGATCTTGTTCAGGGCGCATTGAAGTCACCCCATTTTCTAAGTGATATGTGAAATGTGTCATGTACATATTCATTTTTGTTGTGTATCGCGGTTCATCTATTTGTATTTTCTCTAAGTATTATTATTTATTGAACACACTTGTTTTATCAAGTATTTTACAATATCGTAAGTATTATTCTGTATTAAATGTTTTCTCTTGTACTTTTCTTGAAGTATTATTTATTGAACACACTTGTTTTACCAACTATTTTACAATATTATAAGTATTATTCTGTACTAAATATTTTCTCTTGTACTTTTCTAAAAATAACACACAGTTACTACATTTTGAAGTGTTTTATTTAAAAAGTCACATTGCAAGACTGGAGATTGCGGGTGTGGTAACAATTATTATTAAAATGGACTAGTTTATAAAATTTTTAAGTGATGAAGCTCTTGTACATTTTAAAATAACATTCATAACAATTAATAATATTTTGAAAATGGGAATTCCATAGAACAGTTTTCCATCTTTAATAGGTAAATAATATACAATTTTAGTTTTGAAAAAGATGATTAAATACTATAAAAAATACATCAAATATATTAATATTTAATAATAATTGAAGATTCTCTTTTTTGGTATGTTTTTAAATTTTTTTTTTTGGTGTGATAAAAAGAAAAATTACTCTTCAATGATGGCTGTGAGCATGCTGTAAAAATTGCGAGAATAATGAGATTTGGCCATCGTTGAACTCGACAGATTCCAAGAACGCTTCTGATAATGAACAGACTTGGCTCCCTTGTTGTAATTGCTTAACGTTTCACTGACCGCGGTGAGGCAGTCACCAGAATAATCCAGATCGATCTGTAACAAATGCATAAATCCAATTCAAAATGATGAACTTCAATAGACATACTTGACATAATTTTTTGATTTCTACCATTCCAACTATCAAATAGAACATCTCTTTAGAAAGGCTTTTGCTCGGATTCAGCTGTTTGGTCAAGAATTGTTCAATTTCGCATTGTAGCAATGACACAACCAACAACGACGACCTGTATCCAGAGCAAGGCGAATGACACATCAGGAACTGCAGCTTGATGAAAAGCGGTTCAGGCTGCAACAAACACATTTACCCTTGGACAAAGCAACAACTGGAAGAAAAACTTACATTTGACAGTATCTCCAGGAGCGCTTTGGCGTTGAACTGGATCGCTATTAGTCTGCAGAGCTCTAGGATGGCATCCAGTAAGTCCCACGCGGTGGTATCAAGCGCAGTTTTCGACTTCAAATCGAGCTTCGTTTCTATGATGCAGCTCATGCGTTCCAGATCCGAAATATTGAATTTACTCTGGGTTAGCTTCGCTAAGTGACTAGTGTCGATGTTGAAGTGATGCACTTTCGCCGCTATGTTGAAGCAGCTTGCAGTAAGGCATGGCAGAAACTTTTTTTGCACCTGGAAAAGCGACATTCAAGATTACAGCGTTTCTTTCAGCACGAAAATATTTGAACATTCACATTTTTTGAGAGGGGGGGGGGGGTCGCGCCTTATGCTATAACTCAAGGCATGGGCGCCAAATACATGGGTGTGTCAGGGCGCGTGCACCCATTGAAACGTGGCAAATAGAAAACTTTCCGCACCCTTTGCTTTGAAAATTCATATCAGGTGATCATTTGCAACTATCCACCCGTAACTACTCCCGATTCCTAGTGAATGTTTCATAGAGCAAAAACAGGTCGATCTTTTATATCAATGGATACATTGGCGAATTCTATCTTTAACCCACCAACTTTGAAATTTTAAATGACACCACCTACTTTGTGGTACATCAAATTGAAGGGAAATGAATTCTCTTTCTGAAAAAAATATTTTCAAAATTTTTAACCTCTCTTCGCTTTCCTAAAATTCTCAGTCTCCAATTTAATATTTTTGACCCTTCAAGTCTAGTCTTCAGTCTAGTCAACGTTAACCTGCATAGCATCGAGGGGAGAAAAATTTTTGTGGAAAAAGTGCTATCCAAAATCACCCCTTCGCTCCCCCCACCCTAACTCCAAAATCTAAAATGATGACAGTACCTACTTTGTGATATATCAAATTGAGGGAATTCCCTTTGATCCGATGTATCACAAGGTAGGTACGTCTCGGTAAATTTTGAAGTTGGTGTGGGGGAGAGCAAAAGGGTGAATTTGGGTAGCACTTTTTCCACCAAAAATTCTCTTTGATGCTATTTAGGATGAAACTGACTACAGTGAAGAGAATTTAGGGGTCGAGAATATTGAATTGGACACTCAAGAGAATGTTAGGGTAAAAAAGGGGTGGCCTTGAAAAAAGTTTGTAATATTTTTTTCAGAAAGAGTCTCTTCGATTTGATGTATCGCAAGGTAGGTGGTGTCATTTGAAATTTCGAAGTTGAGGTTGTGGTATTCCCCCTTTGTTTTGTTTATACGTTGGTACCTGAAGTAGGTACGGTCGTTGACGTTCGGAGCGTTTGCCGATGGGAGGGAGCGATGGCGCTGCGCGAGGCGAGCCGGGCGAGCGGCAGCCGCGGGCAGACAGAGAGAAGAGAATCAGCTGTGGTGAAAAACACGTGATTTTTAGTGCTCCGGAGTGCGTCGTTTCGTTTCCACGTATTCAAGGTCGGTTTTTCTTAGATTATTGTACCGTAATTTTGGCTTCCACCCACTCATCAAATCATGTAGTTTGATACACATTTTGCTCCACAATTATTGTACATAACCTGAAATTCTTTGTTCTCTTTGTTCTCAACGGGCTTGCATAACACGCAGTTTTTCCCCTTTGAAATCAAGGTGCTTCGCACAGCTTTGAATTTTGTGTAATTTATCTACTTCCCAAATGATCTGAATTTTGACGCCAAAGGCCGTAATCTAGTGGGTGTGCTTTTTGCGCACTCGTGACGTTGCCTCAGATAAATAAATAAATAAATAAATAAATGAATA
Source organism: Anaspis maculata (assembly GCA_949128115.1). Lineage (NCBI taxonomy): Eukaryota > Metazoa > Arthropoda > Insecta > Coleoptera > Scraptiidae > Anaspis > Anaspis maculata. The sequence continues at coordinate 39,329,107 of OX421968.1, forward strand.
AATAAGTTTATTCCTTCTTTAGCAATTACAACAATACAAAGCGGTCTTCAAAGTGCTTACAAAAAGTTGAAGAGAATAAAGCAATAAACCTTACTCAAAGTTCCTTCAAGGAACTTTGTGTGTAAGTGCAAGTGCATGATCACCGTATAATATGTTGAATATGCGTATAATTTTGGGCTATGAAAAGCCTTTGCAAAAGATGGACATACGTGTTTGAAAAAAAAAGTATAGGTAAAATTTTAAACGAACACAAGAGTACAACAAGTTAAAATGAGGGTATAGTTTAAAAACGTTTGGGAGAAAAAGAACGTATGCGGTCTCATGTGGTGTGAGTATTCGTGTCAGAGTGCGTGCGTGTCGCTTCGTCTCCAAAATGATAATATATCACTGGTAAGTATCCATTGCTTCAGTTCTTTTTTTCTCTGGATACAATTGTTATTATTTCTTATGAAATCAGGTACCTTGTTGAAAAGCTTTGAGGCCAGGTAAGTGAAACAGCTTTGACCAACCGTTTTCCAAGCTCTAGGAACGACAATTTCACCCTTCCCTCGTAGATCATGCTTATATGTCTTTTCGGATTTGAACTTTTGTTGTTGTTTTGTTTGGTACAAAAATAGCTTTTCCATGAAAATTTCTTTTATTTTGTAGATACTATATTCCTTGAATAATAAGTCACTACTATAGTAGACTCCCTTCCTCAACATAATCTTTATCAGCCTTTTGTGGGTTTGGTGTAGTGGTTTCAAATGAGTACTGTTTATTCCACCCCAAGCTATTATCCCATATCTTAAAATGGACTCGACAAGAGCTTCGTAAACCATCAATAACGGCTTCGTGTCCATAACGTTTCCGAGCTGTCTGAAAGGGTACAAAAGTTGGCGAAGTTTCTTGTTTGTTTTCTCAGCATGTTTCTCCCACCTCAAGTGTTTATCGAGTTCAACACCCAAATATCTACTGTATCTGCACTTTCCACAGCAATATCCGTTCCTTCCAGGAGGATTTCGTTAAACGAAGCGCGTGTATAAGCGCGTATTTCGCGCGTATTTCAAGGTTTCATGATGTTTCTTTTCCACAAGTTACGTCACAAACAGTAAGACGACCAAAAGAAACTCTGCTACACCAAAATCAGCCGCTAAGTAGAGAACAGTACTTTTCATGATTCATTCACATTTCATTGTTCCTTGCCGGGTTATACCTGAAAGTAAACGGAGGAAAAGAGACTTGCACGCTTCTCCGTGTCTTGGGGGGGGAGTCCACCTACTTGTATGAATCTGCCTTGTTGAGTCTACTAACCTTTTCCTATTTGGGGGGAATTATGTAAAATGACGAAGAGAGGGCCACAGGTTGGCTCGAGTCGATTTTCTTGTATTTACTGTTATTTGCTGTATGTGATTACTGTTTACTAACCATTGTTCTGTTTTGTATGTAAGTATGTATCTGTGGGGTTTGTGATGGGTAACTTCTGGTGAATGCGTTATAGATACTTCTTCCTTCCAATTGCTTACAAAAAGTATGACCAACTTCAAGTTCTCTATTTATTCATCTCTCACCTGTGTCTTGTTAATTTATCTACCTATTTATCTCTTATTTGTTTTTTGTTTATTTACTCACACATTTACTTATCATTTGTTTCTTGCTGATTTATTCACTTGTTTACTGATCATTTGTTTCTTGCTGATTTATCCACTTGTTTACATGTCATTTGTTTCTGGCTGATTTATTAACTTGTTTACCGATCATTTATTAAACTGTTTACTTATCTATCAATTTGACTCCTATTGTTTGTAAATTGTAAAATTGATTGCTGAGCATGAAATTTTTCTCCAAAGCGTAAGCAAGCGAGTTTCCTTTTGTTGTTACGTAAATAACTTGTAAACGAAGCAAACGTTTCAAAGAGGTTCAAGCACCGCTTCACGTTGACTTGATCCGTGCATTACTGGAGTGACTTCTTTGTCACTTCATCATGACTCATTCAAACTTGACTTTTGCTCAGATCATTTGGGAAGGGATTTTTCAGCAATCAACGAGGCAATACGCATGGGTTTCTTTGACGTGTTCTTCCCATGTGTGCCTGTCATCGAATACGTCACTTTCCCTTTGCGATTAAATTGACAGTCTGACATGTTTCATGATTTCTTGTTTTGTTTTGTTAATCTGATTTTGTGTTCATTTCATTGTTGTAAATTTCTGAATTGTCTAAATAATTTGTAATGATTTTTCTTGTTTCATTTGTTTGTGCTTTTTTTGTTCTTTATCCATGTTGTGTCACTGTCAATTTCTTGTTGTGAGGTGTTTTGAGAAAAGAACCAAATTAATTCAAAAACTTTGCAAATTGATTTTCAATAAACATTCATTTTGCTTGTGATTGCAACGACACATTCTCATCTCGAGTAAGAACTCAACACAACGTAGGTGAAATGTAAACGACGTGGGGAAGGGAAGGAACGACGACGATCACTGCCAACATCGAAAACGGGGTTACACTACAGAAATGGTGCCGTGACCAGGATACACTACAGAAATGGTCCCGTGACTAGGATATACTACAAGGTGGGTGGAGGTGAGGGGGTTGAAGATAGAAATTTGCCAATGTATGCCTTACATGTCCCTCTCGAAACAAAAATCGATGGGTCTCGGAAAATTTCCTAAATTTCACAAGACAAAAACTTATTCAGGGTGGTTCGTTTCCATTGAAACAGCCTGTATACATCCCTGTGAGGGTAGGTACTATTTAGTGTACAGGGTGAAAACTAATTAAGTGAATATGCCTCATGGGCATGAGGCTCAGTAGCGCACTTCCTTTTTGAAGGATTAGTGAACGCAAAATGTTAATTAGGGTTCTACCGTTATTTGTGCAGAAATTTCAATACGGTGGCCAAAATAGCGTCAGAATCATGAGATTTGGCTTAAAAATCGAAATGATCGTACAATACAGGGTGATTCACGAGCAGTGTGCCAAACTCAAATGCCAGGTAGAGGAAGTTAAGGCGAGTCAAAATTAATAGGTTTTGTTTTGTTTTTCGTCATCCCTTACGGAGATACAGGGTGAGTTATAAGTATGTTGTAAAATTTCAAGAGGCAATATCTCGGCAGCGGTTCATGATAGCTCAATAAAATTTACCAATAACGTTATTCTAGTCAAGCTCGCCAAAATGCCGTACGATCAAAAAAAATCCAGGACCGGACTAAAAAATATTTTTTTCTTCTGATCTTGGCCTAAAAAGTATATTTTCTGTGCGATTTTTTGGAAATCTACCAGCTTATTCGGAAAGTTAAAAAAAAAGCTTAAAAAATGGCAATTCAATTTGCACGGCACCTAAACTGTTCCGGTCAGAATTAATAAACTAACATCTTACCCCTGCGAATGCAAATTTACGATGCATATTAATGGAATGGACTGATTTACTCCATTCAGATTCATCACCCGAATATGTCTCTGCATTTTGTGACACAGAAAAGCGCTTTAGGAAAGACCTTGCAAAAATTTCAGGACTGGATTGAAATTATCTGGTTTGGAATTTTTTGGGGAACTTTTTTTGCAGAAATTGAAAATGCTTCGAGTTGAATACGAATACAAGACAAACAACATTTTCATTGAAACAAAGAAATTTTACCCGCTACAGCTACTTAGTAAGGTTCTCAAAGTGTCCACCTTCTATTTCAATGCACTTCCTGTGTAGTTTATTAATTCTGACCGGAACAGTCTAGGTGTGCCGTGCAAATTGAATAGCCATTTTTGAAGCATTTTCTCTGAACTTTTCGAATTTGCTGGTAGATTTCCAAAAAACCGCACAGAAAATATACTTTTTGGGCCAAAATAAAAAAAAATATATTTTTTTCAGTCCGGTCCTGGATTTTTTTTTTTGGATCGTACGGCATTTTGGCAAGCTTGACTAGGGTAACGTTAATGGTAAATTTCATTGAGCTATTATGAACCGCTGCGGAGATATTGCCTCTCAAAATTTTACAACATACTTAATAACTCACCCTGTATCTCCGTAAGTGATGAAAAAAGAAAACAAAACCTATTGATTTTGACTCGCCTTGACTTCCTCTACCTGGCATCTGAGTTTGGTACACTGCTCATGAATCACTCTGTAGAGAAGGGTAAGGTCCAAGTTTCATGAAAATCGTTCCACTAATAAGAGATTTTAATATAGCGGCCAAGATGGCGGCAGAATGTTGGAATGGGGAACTATAGACAAAACGGATTGTAGAGGGCGACGTGTTTCATGCACCCATATCGACACTATTGACAGTTATCGTACATAACCTTAAAGAAATGTAAACAAATGTACGGAAAGTAGAAAGTGCTAATGCTCAAAGAAGAGTTGAGGCGGAGAAGAGCTGGTGCAAACTGCAAAGGTATGGTCCTTTGGAACCGTTGCAGCCTGATACACAACACTACCATTTTTTTAACGCGATTTCTCGCTTGTCGGCGTTTCTACTTTTCTCTGCTTTTTAACTCGCGAAGTGACGCAAACCGCTGGTTATATGCTGAGTGCTGACAAGCTAAAATGAAATGACAATTACAAAATTGAGGTTATGTATGCTTAAAATGACACTATTGATAGCTGGAGTGCATGGAACACGGGCGCCATTATTTCAAGCGTTTGCCACTATAGTTCCCAATTTGGCTGGAGAATAAGAATTATCATACGAAACAAAGGTGAGTCCCAAGCTCCATGAAAATCGTTGAGTGATAAGAAATTTCAATATGGCGGCCAAGATGGCGGCAGAGCATCATTTTTCCAAAATCGGATGTATTTTGATGAAGTTCACATCGCCTGTGAATTTCACTCAAATCGGACCACTTAAAGAGAGATACAAAATGGCGGACCAAAGATGGCGGTCAAGTGACAAAAATCGTTGGTCAAATTTATATGGTGGACACGTACGCATTTGATTGGCATTTGCACTACATCGATATCTCTTTTCATTGAGGCATAATTCTTCTAGTTCTATCATTTTGAAATATGTTCAATATGGAGAATACTGTTGAGAATATTAAAATATTAACTCTATTAGCAGCATTGGCGCCCGCCGCCAAGCCATTCTTTTAGGATGTTTTAGTGCCGGATCGAATGCACGGTTCGTGCTCCCGGCTCAGTTTCATAGCCGATGATTTCATATATGTATTGGTATTTTTATACACTGTTTTAGGCTTAGAACTTTTGTAGCAGAGTAGTCACACGCCAAACTCCATGGCAGCAAGTATTGTTCAATTATTAAATCGCCTAATCAAAACTATTGGTCTTGCTTAATCAACCCTGCGGGATCCACCCTCATTACATCAACAGGTTATGGGCCCAGGGGATGCTTGACCCAGGGGATGCTTGACCAAGGGAGGCTTGACCTAAAGACTTGAGTTTTTGAAAGTGCGTACGATTGAAAAGTAACGCGTAGTTGTCTAGTCGTGGACGGTTAAACGTGAGAGATTCAGACAGTGTGTCGTGAAGTCTGTTTAACGCGCATCGATCAAATGGATATCGATAAACCACGAATTGAGAAACTGCGGGATGCAGACAACTGGCCGCAGTGGCAGTTTGTTGTGCAAACGCTGTTGGACGGCGAAAATGCGTTGGAGATTTGCAACGGAACTACGGCAAAACCGGTGACTGGTTGTGCCGACTATGACAACCAACTGAAGAAGTGGATCAGGTTGGATAAAGTAGCAAGAAAACTGTTCGTCACGACTGTTGAATCCAAGCCTTTGCAACTGCTGATGAGTTGCGAAACTGCGAAAGACATGTGGGATAAGCTGCACAGTGTCTATGATTTGAAGTCTGACGAAAGTTTGTCACTGGTCCAAAAGAAGTTCTTCGATTTCAAGTGGAATTCCGAAGGCGGCATCGCTCAACATATTTCGCAACTGGAACAGATGTTCCTCAAGATGAAGAAGCTTGGAGGTCCAATCCCGGAGTCCATGCTTATGACAAGAATACTATCGACGTTGCCATCGAAGTTTAATTACTTCCACAGTGCATGGGATTCCACCGAAGTAGCGAATAGGATGCTGGCCAATTTAACAACGCGTTTATTGACCGAAGAGCTACGGTTGCAGAAACAAGAAAGTGACGACGAGGCATCAACAGTGGCCCTACTGTCGAAGTTGAACCTAGGCAAAGGTGCCAAGAAGCCGACGGCCAAGTGGCAGAAGAAGCAATCTGGTTGCTTCACGTGCGGCAAGAAAGACCATCTGCAAAAGAACTGTCCTGGATGTTTTTCGTGCGGTTCGAAAACCCATCTGATGAAAAACTGTCACGTGAAAAAGAAAAACTTTCCAAAATCCGAAGGCGGTGGTTCGCGCCAAGAGCAAGCCTTTGTCGGAAGCACGGCTCTGGACTGTGACACATCATATTGGTTCATCGACTCAGGTGCATCGGAACATATTTCCAATCAGCGCGACTATTTTGATGAATATATCGAGTTCAAGGAACCAGTTATGATTCAAGTCGGCAATGGTGCTAAAGTGGCTGCTTTAGGCCGAGGAAATATCAAAATCGAAACATTCGTGGAAGGAGAATGGTTACCAGGAGTCATGTACGACGTGCTCTACACCCCGGAAATGAAAAGGAATCTCTTCTCGGTCAAGGTTGCAGCGAAAAAAGGCGTCGATTTCGTTCTGAGCAACAATGGAAAACGATGCGTTTTCATGAGAGATAACAAGATTGTCGCTACGGGCATGGAGGCAAACAATCTTTATCGGATTCTTTTACGTGTAGTTCTGCCAAAGACTTTTTGTGTTGCACACACCGCGGAAACGTTGCAGCTGTGGCATGAACGTCTCGGACACCAAAATAAACGTCATGTGAAACAATTCCTGAAAGAAAAGGGAATCGAGGTGACCATAGACAATGAATTTTGTGACGGTTGCGTTTTCGGAAAACACCACAGACAAAGGAACCAGTGAAAGACTCGATCGTGCCACCAAACCGCGCGAATTGGTGCACTCAGACGTTTGCGGTCCCATGAGTGTACAATCGCCTGGCAAAAAGCGATATTATGTACTTTTTAAAGACGATTTCAGTGCATATCGAAAGGTATATTTTCTGAACAAAAATCGGAGGTGAAAGAGAAACTTGAGAGTTTCTGCGCGGAAGTGCGAGCGCGTTTCGGAGAGGACATTAAAGAACTTCGTACTGACGGCGGAGGTGAATATGTAAACAAGGACGTTGCCTCCTTTCTGGATAAAAGGGGAATAAAACATACAGTAACTGTGGCCCATGTACCCGAACAAAATGGTACGGTTGAACGCGAAAATCGGACATTAATGGAAGCGGCACGTTCCATGCTCTATTCGAAACCAGACCTACCTCAATTTTTATGGGCAGAGGCCGTAAACACAGCTGTTTACATTTTGAATCGGACTGGACCAACAAAAGTTCCGAATAAAACCCCGTTTGAACTTTGGTTTAATAAGAAGCCGGTCCTGAACAAATTGAAAGTATTCGGTACAGAATGCTTTGTACATGTGCCCAAAGAAAAACGGCGCAAGTTGGACAAAAATGCACTAAAAGGATATATTGTGGGCTACCTTGAAGGCATCGAGGGATTTCGTGTCTGGATTCCAGAGAGTCATGAAATTATTGTGAGTCGTGACATCATTTTCAAACAAGAGCGCCTGGCAGCCACCGAAACGCCCGTTATTAATGAACCGTCACCAAATCATGAAAATGATATTACAAATGCAGAGCCCGAGGCTGAACAAACGCCGGAACAAGAGGAAAAGTCTCCCGAAGATGTTCGACGTCTGCGAGATCGCAATAAATTGAAGAGGCCTGATTTTTATGGTGTACCTGTCGCAATGTTAGCTGCAAGTGAGCCGCTTACCTTTGGCGAAGCAGTGACATCGAGTGATTCTCAGCATTGGCAGGAAGCTATGCACGAAGAAATGAGCTCTCTGCAAAATCATGAAACGTGGAAATTGGTTGAAAAACCGACCGACAGAAAAATAATTAGAAAAATAATTGGCAATCGATGGGTATATCGGATCAAGCGTCGCCCAGACGGGACCATTGATCGATATAAGGCTCGATTAGTCATAAAAGGATGCTCACAGAAAGAGGGTATTGATTACACAGAAACCTTCAGCCCTGTTGTGCGCTTTGACACAATACGAGTGGTATTGAGTGTCGCAGCACGTGAGAAATTGCACTTGCGGCAATTTGACATCAAGTCAGCTTTTCTGTACGGTTTTCTTGACGAAGAAATTTTCATGGAACAGCCCGAGGGATATGAGGATGGCTCATCACGCGTGTGTAAGTTGCTGAAAAGTTTATATGGGCTTAAGCAATCGCCCAGATGCTGGAGTAAACGTTTCACGCAATTTTTACTTGAATGTGACTTAAAAGAGAGTACAGCCGATCCCTGTTTGTACGTAAGACACCGTGATACAAATTGCTGTTACTCCTTTATGTTGATGATGGCCTAATCGCAGCTTCAAATCTAGAAGAAGCCGAAAAGTTTCTAGATCAGCTGAAGTGCGAGTTTGAAGCCGCAATCACGGTCAATGTCACGAATTTTCTTGGCATGGAAATTCAGCAACAAAGAACAGGTGGAATTTTCGTCAGTCAAACTAATTATACTGAGAAAATTCTCAACAGATTCAAGATGAGTGAATCGAAACCAGTCTGCACTCCGATTGAAACTGGCTGGAATACGACTGATTCTCCTGATGCGACTGGCCAATTTCCGTATCGAGAAGCGGTAGGAAATTTAATGTACCTGCGCAAGTTGTAACCAGACCAGACATTGCCTTTGCAGTCAATGTTGCATCACGAGCATTGGATAAACCCACAGAAGCTCACTGTCACCTAATCAAAAGGATTCTACGCTACATAAAAGGGACTCAACGAGCCGGTCTACTTTACCACGACGGAGAAGACTTCGAAGTCTACAGTGACGCAGATTTTGCTGGTGATCCAGCAACCCGGAAGTCAACAAGTGGAGTACTTTGCAAGTACAACGGTGCTGCAATAACCTGGCAAAGCAAGAGACAACAATGCATCGCTCAATCAACGACTGAAGCGGAGTACGTCAGTGCAGCAAAAGAAATGCTGTGGCTGTTGCGCTTGTTCGACGAAATCGGTGTTCGCGAAGTGAAAGAAAAGCGAAGTGTTTTGCATGTTGATAACATGAGTGCGATAAAGCTCATCAAAAATCCCGAATTTCATCAACGCACAAAGCATATCGATGTGCGCTATCATTTTATTCGCGATCTTTATGAGAAAGGTGCCATTCATGTGGATTACGTCACAAGTGAACAACAAAAAGCGGATATTTTGACGAAGCCATTGGCTAAACCAAGATTTGAATTGTTACGAGAGGATTTGGGCATCGTTACGAATTCTTAATTTTCTGTACTGTATTTTTTTGCATGATTTTTGTGTTTTTGCTTATTTGCATAGAGTTAAGTTTTAGGGGAAGTGTTGAGAATATTAAAATATTAACTCTATTAGCAGCATTGGCGCCCGCCGCCAAGCCATTCTTTTAGGATGTTTTAGTGCCGGATCGAATGCACGGTTCGTGCTCCCGGCTCAGTTTCATAGCCGATGATTTCATATATGTATTGGTATTTTTATACACTGTTTTAGGCTTAGAACTTTTGTAGCAGAGTAGTCACACGCCAAACTCCATGGCAGCAAGTATTGTTCAATTATTAAATCGCCTAATCAAAACTACTGGTCTTGCTTAATCAACCCTGCGGGATCCACCCTCATTACATCAACAAATACAAGATGGCGGCGGGGCATCAATTGTCGAAAATTTCATTTATCCTAATGAAGTTCACATCGCCTGCAAACTTCACTCAAATTGGACTACTTTCAGAGAAATTCAAAATGGCGGATCAAAGATGGCGGCCAAGTGACAAAAATAATTGGTCAACTTTATATTGTGGACACGTATTCCATTGGCGTTTGCACCACATCGATATCATTTTCGTTGAGGCATAAAATTCTCCTAGTTCTATCACTTCGAAACTTGTTTAATATGGAGAATACAAACAAGATGCCGGCGGGGCATCAATTGTCGAAAATTGTATAGATCTTGATGTGGTTTACACTGCCTGCAAATTTCATTTCAATCGGGTCACTTTTAGAGAAATTCAAAATGGCGGATCAAAGATGGCGGCAGAATAACAAAAAACCAATAGTCAACTCGACATCCTGGTCATAATGTACTAGTGATCAGCGTTTACACCACATCGATATCTTTCTTCCCTGAGGAGTTATCCCGGGTACGGACGGACGGACAAAGTGAAGCTAAAAGCGCCTTTTTCCCATTTTTTGGGAAAGTGCGCTAAAAATTAATCTTCAAAACATTGTATTCCTATGAATAAATAATCCTCAAGAGGAACAGTCTTTCATTATTTAGCGACCTTATAGCCTCCTACCTCCTATGCGAACATGTGAAAAATGTACTCCTCCATAATAATAAAAGGACTTTATATAGCCACTGGTATTCTACGTACAGGGTAAAATCAATTTATTATCAATGTTTTCTCATCTTCATTGAATCAATCCAGGCAAAAACCATTTCCGAATAGGTCGCGGGAACATGACGTCACCTTGGCACCCGCTATGGCAACGCTGCAAGCACGCCTGATGTGGCAACAGCGCAATGCGCATTTTCGCGCCGAGCTGTCACGTCACAATTTGCGACAATGTCACTCTGAATGTCACTAATGACACCCTCTGATCAACACAAGGGCTGGATTCTTTTGCGCAGTCACTAGCTTTGTTTGGTAACCTCGTGTAGAGTAGTGTAGTGAAGGCAGTGCAGTGCAAGGAGGTCGGCCAGTATAGTGGTAAAACCGGTCACCTGCGAGAATTTTCCGCTTTCTCGAGAAGAACTGCCGGGAAATGTAAGAGCAGCAGCAGAGCATGTACAGCAATCGGTTTTGTTTAGCTGCGTAGTCAACTAACAGGCGACAGTGAAACAACGGGAATTGCCGGCAGCCGATTGCGCAGTTGGTGTAAAAGAACGACGATCTGCGAAAATTTCAGGAGGCACTGCCTGAAAGAAGGCAGCCAAGAAGACTTTTACAGTGGGTAAAGTCTCTTTGACAACAAAATTAACCTAAAGCGGAACAAAATTGAATTGATTTTTTGACATTGAATTGACCAAGACGCTCGCGCCACGCACCCGCGCCTGCGCGTTATAGGGTGCCAGAGTACCGCTGTAGAGATTTGTTTGTTTTTGACATTAATCAGTCAAATCTTGAGTTAAGCACATTATTATTTTTTTGATGAAGCAACAATTGTTTATTACAACTTAAGAAAATTCCATCAACAAGTACTAGTGAAAATAAAACATTATACCATATACCTACCCATCTTTACGCCGCCATTTTTGTTCCCGCGACCTATAGGCTACTTCGTTTGGGCAGGTGCGCATGTGTAAAAGCGCTAGATTTTGAAAACTTTCGTACACCTGTCAGTCCGAATATGGAAACTTGGCAACGCTGCATGCTCTGTCTAGCCGCCTGACCATTGTCACAAGTGACAGTTGGCGCCGATGTCTTGTTGTTTTGAGCGCTGTTGCCATTTTCGTTGTTCCTGAACTTCCACAAATGATCAGTGAACTTATATACAAGCGAATACGCCTCATGGGCATGAGGCTCAGTAGCGCACTTCCTTTTTGGAGGATTAGTGAACGCAAGATGTTAAGTGATTAGGGTTCTACCGTCTTGGGCAAAAAATTCCAATATGGCGGCCAAAATATCGACAGAATCATGAAATTCGGCTTGAAAATCAAAATGATCGTACTAGACAAGGGTAAGTTCCAAGTTTCATGAAAATCGTTCCACTAACAAGAGATTTCAATATGGCGGCCAAGATGGCGACAGAAGGCGGCAGGATCGTACGAGACAAGCGTAACTCTCAAGTTTTATGAAAATCCTTCCACTTATAAGAGATTTCAATATGGCGGCCAAGGAGCGGTGGTAGCCGAGTGGTACAGGTGATGGCAAGCCAAACCATTCGCGCTGCCCTGTGTGGGTTCGAATCATACTTCATCCATGGATATTTTGTGCTGTCCCCGAGGTTGCATGGTAGAGCAGCTTATAGCTGAATGCCGCTTCGTAAAATAAGACAATTGGAAAAAAAAAAAAAAAAAAAAAAAAAAAAAAAAAAAAAAAAAAAAAAAGATGGTGGGGCAATCATGAAATTTTGCTTGAAAATAAGAATGATCGTACTAGACAAGGGTAAGTTTCAAGTTTCATGACAATCGTTCCACTAATAAGAAATTTCAATATGGCAGCCAAGATGGCGGCCGAATTATGAAAGCCAATCTGCCTATTTGGTCCTTGAGGACCTAAGCTATCCACCGGATAAAGTTCAATCTTCAAGGGCTGTAGCTTTATTTCCCGAGGAGAAGTTCAACTTCATCGAAGTGCACAGGAGATCTCTGTTTTTTGAGAATAATGATAACGATGTATGGATAACAAAAATAGTGCCCATTGGCCACCCTTGGGGACATCAGCTATTAATCGGAAAAAAGTTCCAAGACTCTTGTTTCAATTCTCGAGAAGGAGTACAGCGTCTTAATTTCTGCACGGACTCGGACATAAGCGTAAGCGTCATTCTGTTACTTATATAAAAAAATGTTCTCCAACTGATTTCGACCTCCTGAACACGAATATCGGGTTCACTTTTGAATTGGAACATTTCTTTTTTATCGAAAAACCGAAAAAATGGTAGCCTGTCACATGATTTTTAGTGATACCTACCTACTTTTTTTTTGTTATTGAGCGAACATGTTTCGTAATTTGAGTGTCATTATCCTTCAGGTACCTAGTATTGGCTATTTCAAAATGTTCATTTACTATTTCGGCACGTCTGATTTTAAATTTGTAGGGTCGTGTAATATGCGCCGAGCTGTGGCTTTGCGGTCGTTTTCAAAAATTGATAACAATTGACCCGACGGTCGGATCGAAGTGAGGTTTTTGTCAAAAGTTCAAATTGTTCTCTAAATATAATGCCGTACATGCAGTGATGTATTTCATTAAGAAATTGTAGTTGCCTGCATATCGCAACTTTCTACATCTTACCGCGAATGCCAGCACTTGATCGGCGAAGCCGCCCTACACCAAAATGTTATTTTTGTAATTGTTCATGATTATTTCGGCAAAATTTTTCTTGATTCGCGTACCAAAGCCATGAGCTACCCATTCGAGTTGAAATATTTTCTGTATTGAATTTCGTTTTGTTCGGAGGAAAGGATATCAAGCACCAGCAAGCAACGAATAAATCATTTGCGGCCGAGCCGTAGTTTCGGAGTCATTTTCAAAAATTAATAACTATTGGCCGCACCTCGCACCGATGTGAAATTTTCATTAAAATGAAGTTCAAATCATCCTCTAAATATAACTCCGCATATGTATTATGGTAAAATGAAAAGATCGGGTACTTCCTCGCATTTGATAACTTTCGAGATCAGGCCGGCTTCTGAAATTCAGCATTCAACGGCGATGCCGCGTCACACTAAATTGTTATTATTGTCATTGTTTATTATTATTTTGTCGAGATTTTTCTTGGTTCGGGATACAAGGTCATGAGCTACCCAATGGAGTAAAAATTTTTCGCAAAAACCTTTTCGTCTAGGACTAGATGCTGTGACGGACGGACGGACAAAGCGAGGACAAAAGCGCCTTCCCGTTTGGAGAAGTGCGCTAAAAAGATGGTATTCAACATTCAACCAAATTATTTGTGGAATTTGGGGTGCACCACAATATTTTTTAGTGTTATTTTTCAATATTGGTGTACGAAACTATGAAACTCGCGCCACACATGCGCACTCGAAAAAACCGAAACGAAGGAACCTATAGCCATTCTCATTTACCTAAGATACTCGGGGCGCTGGACAACTCGTATACTCCAGCTTTGAGCTGATGGGTTTATATGAGAAGTGCTTCGGGTGGATAAACCAATCGAATTGCTAAAAATTCTAATTTGTCGCATTCGATTGGCTGCTGCAGTAGGCGCACTTTCAATCTTGCTCGCATTGCGTCGCACTTGCATCACGTGATCCCTGCCCGCATCACCACTTGACTACAAACGCGTGAATATTTTTCGAACTTGTCTATATGAAGGCTTGCGCACGAGCCAGGGAGCCGCCTCTATGAAAAGGTCTATTATTTCACCGGCTTGAAAACAACTACTTTCTTCAAGCAAAACTAATTCAATATAAACTGCGCAACAAATATGTTGTCGCGAGGGAAAAATTGGTCCGAGTTTAAACCACTATAACTTTTGAATGACACAAACCATTTTGATTCTGTTTTGACGGTTAGCGAGCTCAGTCTTTCCGTTATTCACCTCCAGGAGGTGAAGATCAGGAAGCTCAATGTAAAATATCTACAGGGTGAAATGTAAAACAGTACAAAATTTTAGCAAATTCAACGGACCCCCATTTTCAGAATAGTTTTTTTTCTCAAACGCAAATGAAAGGATTATAAAGCGTTATGCTTAAGCTTGCGCCCAGTTTAGAAATTTTTGAAATCGAAAGTCTGGTTCTGACTTTATGATTTTTTTCTCTTAGAGGATGCTGACTTATCCTATCCCTACAAAGAAGACTAAGTTACTGTGACGATAGGAGGTTGCAATTCACGAATATTGTTGCTTGAACGGTTCTCAGCAACTTAACTCGCAGACCATCAGAAATACCTTGATCAAGGCTTCAAAAAGGGGGCCCATTCAAAATGGGCGACACGGGTGTTTTCCTTAAAAATTGAATTTGATCAGATTTTCACAATTGAAACAAGCTTTCTTTGTGATTTTGACCTCCTGAACTTGATTCTGATAGTCAATTTTAGTTTTTGATGATAACAGGCTCCATAGACGAACATAGTCTTCCTTGTAGCGATAGGATAGATCAGCATCCTCCAAGAGAAAAAAAATCATAAAGTCAGAACCAGAGCTCTCATTCCAAAAATTTCAAAACTGGGCGCAAGCCAAAACATCACGCTTCATGATCCTTTCATTTACATTTGAGAAAAAAAATTATTCTGAAAATGGGGGTCCGTTGAATTTTCTAAAATTTTGTATTGTTTTACATTTCACCCTGTAGATATTTTACACGGAGCTTCCTGATCTTCACCTCCTGAAGATGAATAACGGAAAGACTGAGCTCGCTAACCGTCAAAACAGAATCGAAATGGTTTGCGTTATTCAAAAGTTATTGTGGTACAAAGTCGGACCAATTTTTCCCTTACGACAACATATTTGTTGCGCAGTTTATATACTGTTACGATATTTCGCGTACGGGTTCGAATATAATTGAGACGATTGTTTTTAAACAACACACTGTTTATTTCGGCGTACTACTACAATAAATGCCAACAATTATCCACTTGGAATTATTTCGCAGGTACTTCGCTTGTTATCGCACTTGTTCGCTATCCAATTCACTACTGCCGCGAGCTGCCGGCTGACGCCTTATATAAGGCCTCCGAATAATGTTCCCGAAGTTTCTGTCTGCTTCCAGCAAATTCCATGGTGTTCTGGCATATGCGGTTTCTAGATCATTCCTGAATAATCGCACACGTTACCCGTATGCTTTCCATGTGTTCTGGAATCTGCGCCTCCGCCAAAGTGGACTGATGTGCCTTGATCGAACGTTCGAGTCTCCATTGGGCCTCACATATACGAACGCTCTGGAATGCACGAGATCGCTCCAGACTTCTACACTGCGATCTAATGATGGAAAGATCTAGAAACATCGAGTGTTTCCCTATATGTACAAGATCGCCGCTCGTAACAATACTATACTAGTATATGCTATATAGTATATACTAATATACTACATGCTTTTACTTTTCCGACCCCCTCGCCGACCTCTTACCAACATGGAAGGGAAAGTATTGTAATCGTGCAGAAAAAAAGTTTGGAGATTTCGCCGGATATATCCATTTTGAGGTCCCCCAAGACGATCAAGACAATTTTCAGAATTATGCCAGTCTGTGTGATCTTCCACGGTAACTGCCGAACCGTTGATCTGATCGACTTGAAATTTGGTATGCGGACATGGTTTTTCTCTGGACAGAGCCCATGAGGTTTTTGGCTGTCATCTGTCAAACAGAAGTGTCACTTTCAACAAATGTCAGAAGCTATATCTCACGGAACTTGACTTGTAATATATCATTTGAAAGCCCTTGAAAAACTGTATTCAGAACAGTTGAAAGTATTGCTTTATCTGTCATCTGTCAAATAATAAGAAATGCCAAAGTTTGAAACTTTCCCATTAAATTATTCAAAAACTATTCGATGGATTGGAACCAAATTTGGCAGGAAGCAACACAACAAAAGAGTCAAATTAAGTGTGCAGTTGCAGATTTCCATTTTTTCCCAGTCGGGCGTTATGAATTTCCAAGATTTCTCCTAGCCGACTCGCTTTTGATGCAGGACTCCACTCAAAAATTAATTTCTGCTCGGGGATCGATCTTTTCTAATAACTCCAACTGATATCGAAAGTAGATTGGATTGGGCGTCATGTAGACCCATTTTCAAAATCAACACGGTTCCGGTTCTACAACGGTAATTTTTTCAAAATGAAATTGGCTCATTCCGTGAATTTTAAAAAACTGCAGTGCAAACTTCGACCCACGAAATATTTATTTTAGGTGCAGACATGCTGGAAATGAAAGTTGGAGAAAAAAATTAAATTAATTTTTGGAGGAAAAACTTTTGATATCGGACTCACGGTTTTCGAGTTTTCCTCTCTGAAAAAACTACAAAATTTCCAACTTTTACATCCCTTGAACAGATTCTCACCAATTTTTTTTTATACGCAAAAGTAACTGGTTCTTGATCATTTTTCAACTTATTTTTCCCAATTTCCCGGGAATTTTCCGGCTGAAAATGTAAAACCGGCCTGGGTTTTCGAGGTCGGACGGGTCCATATTCAGCAGTCCACGGCGAAATCAGCCCACAGCTCAAACGTCCCACCGGAAAAAGGTTCACGACGCATTTATCCCCGAGTTATGCTACCGCGAAGACATCCACTGCTAAGACGATCCACCGGAAAAAGGTCCACAACGCATTTATCCCCGAGCTCTGCTACCGCGAAGACATCCACTGCTAAAATGATCCACCAGAAAAAGGTCCACAACGCATTCATCCCCGAGTTCTGACACCGCGAAGATAACCACTGCTCAAACGATCCACCGGAAAAAGGTCCACCACGCATTCATCCACTGTCTGGACCCGCCCATATATAGTCCATCGGTATAGGCGGCATTTATGACAGTGGCAAAATGAGCGGTGGACTTTTTCCGGGGGGACATTTGAGCCGTGGGATGATTTATCGGTGTGAAGACTCGGGGATAAATGCGTGGTGGACCTTTTTCCGGTAGATCGTTTGAGCAGTGGATGTGTCTTTGCGGTGTCAGAATTCGGGGATAATTGCGTGGTGGACTTTTTCCGGTGGACCGTTTGAGCAGTGGATGTCTTTGCGGTGTCAGAATTCGGAGACAAATGCGTGGTGGACTTTTTTCCGGTGGATCGTTTTAGCAGCGGATGTCTTCGCGCGGTGGGAGAGCTCGGGAATAAATGAGTCGTGGACTTTTTTCCGGTGGGATGTTTGAGCTGTGGACTGATTTCGCTGTGGACCACTGAGCGGGCTCCCGACCGGACTTGAATGATGGAGCTTGAAGTGAAGCCTTAATTGACGATTTGTGCAATATAATGATTTTGAATGAGATTTGAGGCTTTCCCGTAAAATTCAAATTTTCCTGACCATATTTTCGATTTACTGCAAATTATTTCCAATCTTTTTCTATAATTGCAATTATATTAAATTATTAAATTATAATTAAACCTAATTGCAATTTCCCACCCAAAGGGACGTTTTGAACAAAAATTTCTATAGGTTCCTGGATACTAGTCGGGAAAGTTTTGGGGTGACACAACCGATTTTTTTTTCCTTTTTCCTGCTGCTCTAATAGGTGCGAGACACCACAGGAACAGCATTTGAATCAAAACAGTGATATTATCTTTATCAACATAAACTTCATAAACAGTAACAGGTCAAGTTTCTTGACAGATTATGAGAAGCAATGACTGTGTATGTAGGTTCACTTGTACTGTGACTCTAGTTGGCTGGGCAAATTTTCTACTTTGGCATTGTAGTCTTGCCCTTTTTTCACCTGCTGTGAAACTGACAAGTAAAGTTAGATTTCTTATCAAATTGATATTAAAATCTTGGAAAACTGACCTGGTCATACGTGAAGGTGCGACTAGGGGGACGCAGAGCTGTGTTACCGTCATGTAGACACCAAAAGAGCACGGGGCGGCCGCAAATCTAAGTCATCTTGACGGCGGCCCATTCAGGGTCGACAAAAACTCGTCCCGGGAAGCCCCAAAACGAAAGAAAATTGAAGGTACTAACATCAATTTCGGTCCAATACGCAACTTTGAGCGGCTGGGTTTTTTGAAATTTGGTTGAATTTACTTTTTACTTACTTTACTTTTTTACTTTTACTTTAATTTAGTATCGCCTATAATAATTCTCCAGGGTTTAGCGTGTATTTTTGACTGGAAGAGGCGAAAGGGTTGATGCATGCATGATTGATGGTTGATCGTCCCCTTTTTTGGACGAAGGGCATTGTATTGTATACCCTTTTAATTTGAAGCATCGAAAGTTGAACCGGCGTCGAGAGGTTAGAAATATTTTTTCCAACTGTCAAATGTCAAGGCTCTTTTGATTTATTTGTTCATTGGCGAAAATTAAAAACGGGTCGAAAAATTGCTACATTTTCCAATAAAATGGAAAAAAGCGTCAGACACCACGTCCCGCAAAAATGTTTCGGCTATCTGCAAAGGAAGTACGCAAAAAATGTGTTTCAAAACTGGTCCGGCCAGAGCAGCCAGCTGCAAAGTTTTGGGGATTTTCTATATTTCACATTTGGAAACTTAGAAACAAAATCTCACAGCCGACTAGATGACTAGAATCACGGTACAAGTGAACATCATATAGGTACCTACCTAATTATTATTACTATGAAACATTAGCGCCTATTGATCAGAAGAAGAATAATTATGCTGCATTATCATTACAGATTGAACTTCTTTATACTTTATCATTTGTCTAAATCCCTATCATGTAGGTCAAAAAAAGGTCTTATTACTCTTACTAGAGACCTGACTAAGTGAAAAATCTGCAGATAACTTTCAAGGTCATTGCGTTTATTTATTTTGCTTGATAAAGTAGGTACTTTTTCAAGTCAAGTAACAATAGAAACATATGAAAAACAATAACAAAATGTGCAATGCAAAGCAGAATGTGAAAAAGAAGTCTTATAAGTTTATGATGAAATCCAAATGGTTACCTTGATGCGCATCAGGAATCGGTCGACATAGGCTGTAGCGGTGAAGAACACCGCATAAGGCAAGTCATACCAGGCGTTGATGAATCTCAGGAAATGCACTGCACGGTCTCTGTCTAACAATGTGACTTCCCACGGTTTTCGTTCGAAGTCGTTTTCAAGTATTTCTTCTGCATTTAGGGCTTGTTGTAACTTGTTGCAAACTTTCACAACGAGAGCATCCGGAACAGGCCTGCTCCTTCTCTTGCTCCTCAATTTCGCTTTGCGCAGCAAAACTTGCTCGGCGTATTCCATGAGGAACGAAACCAAACAGTTGGTCATCTTGAAGCAGCAAAAGCAGGAGCGGGCCTAGACCTACAGAAAAAAGAGTCACTCAAAACAACAACATCAGTCATCAGTCCAAGGGCCAGGCCAGCCAGGTTACGGGACAGAAACAAAAAATGCGATTGCTGGAGTGCTGGCCAAATTTAACACTCACCGGAATGCTTGCGTGTTTTCCAAGTTGAATTGCTGGCCTTTTGTTGGCTTTTTAAGCGATGCAACCGCTCGAAAGCAAAATTTTCTAGAAAACGTCTCACAGCAACATGTCGTCACAATTGAATGGATTCAGAATAAGAACAGAACACTACCTACTACCTACCAGCCTAAACCTACCTACTCCTCGTATTCGCGATCTCGCATGTTCTCGCTTGTCGCTCTCTAGCTCTCCTTGTCTTCGTAATGTATATTTGGTTGCCTACGCTCGACGTTAGGTAGCCATTTGGGACGCACTATTTTCAAGCGAAATTGCTTTGAAGCGACGCGACGTGGTCTTCGCCAGGGTTCTGCACGAGTACGAGTACAAGGTATTCGAATACTTTTCATGGTATCTGTACTCGTACTCGAATACTTTTTAGGAATTTCGAATTTCTACTCGTATTCGTACTCGCGAACGTATGAGGTACTCGTACTCGTACACGTATTTTTCACGGATAGGTACCAAGGGGTTGTACTCGTACTTTTTTGCTGATTCAGATTCAGATCAATTTTTTTGCTGTGGTTCTCTTAGGTTTCAACTTTTTGATGAAAGAAATAGGTTCCAACGAGGGTTCCAACAATGGAAAGACAAAAACAAAAAAAAAACAAATTTGACCATCATAGTAGTGGCGGATCAACCATACATATTTGGTTTTTTGTGCAGAAAAGTTACTTTACAGTTGATACGAGAGTTCATATGTAAATGTACGTGCAAGATTTGAAACTATCTGACATTCGATCAAATATCAGTGGAGTCGAAGGTTGGGGTAAGTTAACTACCATCAGAAGAAAATTATCCAACATGTGCGTGGTTTTTACACTTTTACTCGTCGTGAACGGTGCATCCTACGAAAAACACTTTGAACTTGAATAAGTCTGTCAAATGTGCAAACAAAAATACGATCGGGTCACAGACAATTTTTTTCTGGCAGTTCAAGCTATACCCCAACCCCCTGTAACTTCGCCGCCACTGGTCAGATTTGTGTGAAATTTTGCATGTATAGGCTGTCTGCTGTCTGATTTCTACATGATTCTAGTGGGCTGCGATTCAGGCCGCGATCGACCGATGGCGACCAGAAACACAGCCCACTCGAATCATGTAGAAATCAGACAGCCTATATGTACATTTGAACTGTCGAGAAACCTTTTCTACACCAAATTTGAAGTTTTCACCCTCAACGGTTTTTGAGGAAATAATTGAAAACCCTGTTTTACTTCGTACTTTTGAGGGCGTTCGACTCCCTTAGAAAGCACGTACTTTAGGAAAAAATGTTACTCCTAATTTTCGACTCATCTTTTGAGAGAGATCACCTCCCGGAGTATTGTGCAAGGTCACTGAAACACCCTGTACCTATACCTATGCGATCACAATAAAGGTGCGTTCAGTCAGCTTATTTAGTCGCAAGTTTTAATTTTAGTCGCAAGCGCAGATACGCCCATTGGCTCTTATGAACCAGCCGCCTCAGAACAGCCAAAGAGCGATGCAGCGCTTACGACTAAAATTAAAACTTGCGGCTAAATAAGCTGACTGAACGCACCTTTATTATTGGCTGATCTGAGGAGGCTGGTTCATGACAGCCAATGAGCATCGCTGCGCTTACAACTAAAACTAAAATTGCGGCTAAATAAGCTGACTGAACGCACCTTAACGTAATAGTAGTTTACAATACGAGTTGGCGGTTACATAAGTGGTTTTCAGACACGAAGCTGAAATTTGCAGAACGAGGGCGCAGCCCGAGTTCTGTAAGAGGCTGAGTGTCGGAAAGCATCTTGTGTAACAAGCCACGAGTGTTGTACAACATTTTACGTGTTTGTTTCATTGCAAATTTGGAATTTTTTGTAATTTTTGAGGTTATTTTGACAAGTGTCAACTTGAATACATGAACTGTAATATCCATATACAACTTATATAAAAGTCATT
The DNA here is from genome assembly GCA_949128115.1 of Anaspis maculata. Classification (NCBI taxonomy): domain Eukaryota; kingdom Metazoa; phylum Arthropoda; class Insecta; order Coleoptera; family Scraptiidae; genus Anaspis; species Anaspis maculata. The sequence goes on from OX421968.1 coordinate 39,350,871, forward strand.
ACATCTTATGTATTAACACAACAAACACGTAAAAATAATATCGTACTCGCACTTTTGTACTCGTGGATTATGACTGTATTCGTACTCTTACGAGGTATCCGAATACAGAGTATTCGTACTCGTACTCGATTACTTTTTTGAAAAATGAGTTTTCGTACTCGTAATCGCACAAGCAAAAGTGGAAAGTATTCGTACTCGTACTCGAGTACAAAAAAAGTACTCGTGCATAACCCTGGTCTTCGCGCGTCAGATTTTTCAATGCTATGCGTTTGGTATTACTGATTTGACTTTTTAACACCGCATCACCGCATCAATCTAGACATCTAACCTGAAAATTCGTCACGTTACGGAATCAAAATAAACAGTTTGGAATTAATTAATTCGACGTCTGAGCGGGGATTGGTTATAAGCGATAAAAGAAGTTATGGTTATGGAGGGGGAACAGATTGTGGCGGTAACAGATTCAAATTTGAAAGAGGCGGTCCCCGATTTGCGAACGTCGGACGTGGACGTAGACATCAATGACGTAGACCTTGCGTACCTAACCTCAAAGACTTGAAAAAGCTTTTATCCAATCCTATTGAATAATGCACGCATTATCACCGCGCATACGAGCCTGCATTTTTCAATAAGACTGGATAAAGCATAGTATTCTACTCGCGGGTAATGGCTATTACTCATTCGAATGCTTTTACGACACTCGCCAAGGCTCGTGTCGGCAAACTGAAGCCGCATCATCATGAGTAATGGCTAGTTTATGCACATCTAATATCCAACATGTAACATTTAGGATTTGAAATTTAAATTTCGAACATCAAGTGCGGTTTATGCAATATTTAATGGTAGTACCCCCTAATCGTGTAAATGACAAGCAAAACAAAGTCCCTGGGTGTTCGCGCTTGCGCAAATAAGCCATTTAACATGTAAGATTTAATAAAGATGGAAGATGACCATCTTTATAAAAAGTTACATATTAAATGTTGAATCTTAGATGGTGCATAAACTGGCAGAATGTATTTGAATGGTTTAACCTCACTTTTAACTTGTTAAATTTTAGATCATAAATGTTACATGTTAGATTTTAGATGTGCATAAACTAGCCATAAGAAGAAATCATTATACCCGCTTGTTGAATAATATACTATTATCGCGTGTGACGATTCCTTAGATCATACAATTCCTCTGGTGTGACGTGACGAGAGAAGAAGACGGTGGAGATAGACCCCAACAAGAACACCGGCTAATTCAAATCTCTGACAGGCGATTGCTGTGGTTTAATCAAGAAAGTATACAGATATTTTCTGGCTCTAATCGGAAATGGTTGTCTTTTTGCAGAGCCAGTAACAATACCGCAACTTTGTTGTTATTTCCCTCTTCCATCATTAAATTCGACATCAAATTTGATGTTTCTTCAATCAAGAACATTATCTCATCGAATAACATGCATGGGTACATCGATATCCATTTCTCCGTCAATTAAATTCACTCTTTCCCACCAATATGCGATATTCAAAGGCACGACATGCGCTGTAGGTTCGCAAAGCTAGGGGATGGAACTCATGCGTCTGCGCGAGCTAGGAAAAGTCAAAACCTGCAGATTTTCAGCCATTGATTTAACAAAGGAAAATATATGACAAGAAACTCCTGATTTCCATGCTAGATTATGCGGAATGATGTTGTCCATGTGCATTGCTGTCGAAAAAATGAATTCCGCGCGTATAGTGTTCCGAAAAGAACGAAAAAGCCGTTTTCAGTGTATAACTGGTTGCCTAGAAGGTAATGTTTTTTGGGAACACACACATGAAATGAAACTGTAATGTTCTTTTCGTACGGTTTTTGCAGTCAGGCACTCAACAAACTGCCCGTCATTTTTGAAAAAAAAACAGAAAACACAAAACTTCTGATATATTATACATATAACCCGTGATATAACCCGGTAAAATTTTAGTTACCATTTGTTTACATGTTAAGTAGTTTCATGCCATTGACAGACAGGACGGCAACCGTAAGGCAGAGAAGAATACTAGAAGTAGGGCGGTATTTTCAAAAACACACCAACTGATAAACACGTTACCATATTTTCGCTCCTTGTGTATCTAAAACTGATCCATCATTGCTGGTCTTGAACACAATGGAAGATCAAGAAACACTCTTTTTTCCATAGCTTATTTGAAAGTTCCATTTCCAACCGTTTCAATAATATACAATGTTGAAATTACGCTTTTTACATGTGTTAGCATACGGCACTATTCTCAAATCCCCTAGCATGGTTGCGCCAGCGCAGAAATGGCACTGAATTTCGCCTATTGCTAATAACCACAGTTATAACCGCAGCGTTTTAGCGAGACATGTCAGATGTAAAAAAAAAATGACAGTATACAGGGTGTTTCAGTTTTAATCGAGCAAACTTTGGGATAAAATTCTCCTCATCCTCCTGATTCAGAAAAATATAACATACATGCCTTTCACTCGTTTCCTAAGAAAGATACAGGGTGTCAGAGTTAATTTTTTTCGGTTTTCAAAATTTTGTAACTTGAGAACCGTTCAACCATAGCAGCTGAAATTCAGCATAGGCTGGTTTGTCGGAACCGTCTACCTACCCGCCAAATTTTGAAAGAGTCCAATCAGTGGCGTAGGAGTTATGGAGGGTCATTGTTCTTCATGAAGAGTGCCACCTCCTCGTCAACATTTTCACGCCGTTTTCACCAGTCTCTTTTATTTACTCTCTTATTCTGTGTTATCACATTTTTAAGGTATATTATTATTCAATATTGTATTTTTTAGAATTTACATTTCTTTGGAAAAGATCTGTCAACGAGGTTGAAACGTTGGTTGCTAAATACACATTTTTTTGGAACTGAAACTCTATCATTTCCAAGATTTGAAGGAAAATACTGTAAGCAAACAGACGAGAATCAGGATCTTATGATTATTATTTATTATAAGATAAGTGATGGAATGACAAATAGATTTTTTGGGGCCACTTACTGCCAAAAAGAAGTCGTGCTTTAAATTTTAGTGAATTCAATAACAGATTGTGCTATTCAGCAGTTCAGCTGAGACTCTTGTCCGCTCGAGATCCTCATTGATTATATTTTGGGATGCTAGACATTCGTCAGAGTAAAAACTGTAATCGATCTGAGTATAAATCGTGGTATGAATAATGGTTTTTTGAGTCCTTTCTCCTCATATAATTTATTAAAAACTTCGACCAGTTCTGTAGAGATTAAACTGCAACCTTCTTTGACAACCTCCATCATCCTGAAACTCAACTACAAAACATCAAAACTACCTATTCTTGATTAAAATTATAATTACTTACATATGCATGGACATGAGGTAGCCTGTATGCTACAAGATTTGACGGTAGCAATAAGGACGTGTCAACAGTAGGTTTAAATGATGAATAATAACGGACCAAGAACGGATCCTTGTGGAACGCCAGAAAGCAAGGAAAGGCATCAATGATTGGAAATCCATCTTTTCCATACGAGAAATCACTTACCTGTGAGCGCTGATTCCCGCTAATGCAAACAACTTCTACAGACCGCTAGTTCCACGCTCACATCAGGTGTGATGCGTGAAACTGGTCATGGGAAAGGTGGATTGTCATCGACAATATGCTGATATCTTTGTGAAAAGTATGATTGCAGAAGAGACAGAGAGATGCTGAATCAAAACCGAAGTATTTCAGATTTGATATGATCAAACCATGATCAAGCGTATCGAGAGCTTATTATGAAAAATCCAACAAAAATGAGAGCAGTTTGGAAATCTTCTTCATATATGCTTTGACAATATCATCAGTAACCTTTGCCAAAGCAATTGCCGTACTATGCCCAGCTCTAAATCCAGACCGTGGCAACCTTATTACGAGACTTCTTAAACTTTTAAAGAGATCAAATCTCTTTGCTTCATGAACGCAGTTTTCGATTCAGAGTAATCCAGGGAGCCGGAGGTTTGCTCACCTTGCGTACCTTTGTCGGAGCATGAGCAATTGAACTTCCTGTCAATGTCAGAGGTTCCCTCAATGCTTATTCAAGAGTGCTAGAAAAATTTTGTTTGTGTTTTAGGAACAAATATATGTGGGGGTGTGGGTCAAAGGGTGTTTGATTGGCGTACAAACCAATAAGAGGATGCATTATATTTTGTCAGTGGTTTCTCCTGTCAGTTCTTCACTTGTCTGTGAAGACCGAGGTGAAGACTAACCAGAGAGACGGAGGGGGCGGTGGAGAACAATAGAAAGATTTTGAAAAACATATAGACAATCAAATTTTATTTATTTGAAAAAAGATAAAAAAGATGATAAAATAAAACCGATGAACCCAAGCAGGGGTGGATGGGCCAAGGAGGTAAAAGGGAAAACGTAATACACTCAGCGTCACCTCATGTACTATAACTTTACAACTTATTGTTTTCTCAACCCGAGTCTCAACCTCACAGTGGCCACTCGACAGGGGCATTTTCATTCCGTTCTCTTCACTACTGCTGCACTTGACAGAGGAAGAGACCCGCAAGAGACCCAGGAATGTATTGAACTACGTTCTTTACATAGACACTGATGTTATTGAGACTCGCAAAATACTCGGCGTAATCAGACCGCAAGACCACAATTCTGTACATCGACACTGCTTGTCGGTATCGGTAGCTATAGACAGGAACGATGTTGTTTGTTTCTCATCCTAGCTACTTCGGAACCCCATTATTGGATACCAATAGGAAAAAGAGCTTTCTGGGGTTCATTATTGTAATGTATCAAGTTTCGCGCTTTAATAAATGGGCATGCGTCAGCGCCCCACTTTTACGCCGACAGGCTTCGTAGCCTGGAGCACGCTCACACTCCACTCCGCCCGCAGCATCGGCAGCAAGCGTACGGTTGGTTGTGTACATCATGTCCATTCGATGAATAAACCTAGCCCATATCAACCGAATTGTACGAGTGCTTAATTCGCCGATCCTCACCACTCCCCACACCAAAGACGCTTCACAAGATTCTTCAATTATCAATTTGAGGAACATAGTAGAGCTCAACAAAGTTATAAGAAGTGAATAAGGTATGAACTATTTATTCACCAAGCTTTAAAACGTCACAGGACTTTTTGGAAACTTCTTTTTGCGCAGTGAGGAGTAGGAGCGGCTTCAATAACAACCCTTTGCGCAATAATTACTAGCGCCTATTATGCCCGTATATTCATAGTCGTTGTCAAGTGCACCTTGATCAAGTATCACTTTTAATCAAGCTGTAACTCAAGTACGAATTCTGTTTCATAGATATAACTTCGGCTTTCCCCAAGAAATACTATTTCACGGTAATAGCCAAAAATGTTTCCATGAAACAGAAATCGTACTTGAGTCACAGCTTGATTAAAAGTGATACTTGAACAAGGTGCACTTGACAACGACTATGAATACGGGCATTATGCTGGCCTTACATTGAGCAGCAAATGCTGCAGCTTTCTTTGCAGCAGAATTCTGATTGGAACTGACGCCTGTTATTGCTGTCAGTGACCAACATTTGACCAATGAGAGCTCGGCAGCAAAAAAAGCTGCAACATTTGATACTCAATGTAATGCTGGCCTTATGCTAGCCTTACATTGAGCATCAAATGCAGCAGCTTTCTTTGCAGCAGAATTCTGATTGGATGGACAAAATTCAAAAAGTTTTACCGCCATGCTGCTAGCCAGCCAACTTCTTTAGCAGCATGGCGGCAAAACTTTTTGAATTTTGCCCATCCAATCAGAATTCTGCTGCAAAGAAAGCTGCAGCATTTGATGCTCAATGTAAGGCCACCATTAGTCTGCTAATTCACAACTAAATCTCCACCTTCAATGGGAGCTGCCTAGATGATATGGAATAGCAGCACTCAATGCTGAATGCCGCCTAAAAATAAAGTCAATTAATTATTATCAGTGTTTATGTAGAGAACGTAGTTCTAGGTATCTTGCGAGAACATTGTAAGCGGTGTTCACTGAAGAGAATGATGACCAAGCTGTCAAGCGTGGCAGTACCAAAGAGAATTGAATGAAAATGCCCAAACTGTCGAGTGGCCTCTGTGAGGTTGAGAAGACCTACTTAGACGGACAATATGTTATAAAGTTGGAATGCATGAGGTGCTGCTGAATGCACTGCATTGGAAACTTGTTCATTCCCAGATCTTTCTTCTCAAAACTTTCATTGTAGAAGAAAAGTGTTGGTCTTCAGAGATTTATCCGCCATCGCTCACCAGTGGGTGTGAAATTCTAAATAAAAGGTAACCTTCTCACAAAACGTTTAAAGAAATTCCATACTGCAGTTTCGGGAGCGTAAGGGATAAATTATATGTCAAATATTGACTCCTACTCCTTCACCAGAATATTTCACAAGTTTTCACTATTTTACCTCTAACGACGGGAGACTAAAGGCTCCCGAAACTGCAGTAATAAATTTTTGTAAACGTTTTGTGGGAAGACTCTGCCTTTTATTTATAATTTTCAAAAGTGTTGGTTTTATCCTACCGGCCTTTTCACAAATCTCACCAGCCCAGAGGGAAAAAGTGCCTGGGCCCATCCACCCCTGAATCCAAAGTTTCGTTGTTTATATAGACGCACCAGGTGGGATTTCAAACCTTTTTTTTGTTATCTCTATCTGTGAGAGACAAAGAATTGAAGAAACTGTTTAGAATAGAATGAAAGATTTTTTTCAACTATTGCGAATGTGTTAAAAAATTTATTTGCTATACAGGAAGAATCATAAATTGTGAAAATCCGGAAAAAGCAGGAGACTACGACATTCTTATTGATGAATCTGTGACCCATCTTAATTTAGAAGAGCTGACGAAATAGATAAAGAACATGTAAAATTGAAAGCCTCATTGCTTGAGACAAAAATCTTGGAGTCAGACCACATAGGTGTTGGATGAATGCTTGAAAAGAATGATAGCTAAATGTATGGCAGAGGTATCAGGTATGGATGTAATAGGAGTATGTTGTAAAAAACAACTATGGTGAAGGACTAAAAGCAAAAAAGTCTACAGCATTTGTGAACGTAAATATATGTATTAAAATAATAAAAAATCAGCAATTACAAAAATCGAATGAGTAGGTATCTATAATAATAAATTATTGAACTATTACCACTTAGATAACTTGAAATCAAAAATTGACCTCCGGTTGTACCGGGCCTTCATAATATTATCGATTTACCAACTAAACCATGGGCATTTCACTGTTGTTTGACCAACAGCACTGCGAGTTTATATTTAATTTGATGATCAAATTTATGAGCTTGGTAAATCCATGGGGAAGGGAGGGGGGTGTCCGCCCGCGTAGGTATGAATTTTTTCAGCAGCTTCAGGTCTATCCTCTGGGACCAAGAGGTGACCACCTTACTCCGGAAATGACTTAGCTCCTCATTGTCTCCCTCAAAACTTGGAGGCTAGCAGGCATCCATTGCAAAAAGTCTCTCCTCAGGGGCTGAAAAATACACCCAAGTAGATAAATCCAAAGCCTTTCAATTATTTGATTTGAGTAATAATTACACTGGTCCAATAATTCGACCCATCACCATTTCGTGACCGCGACTTTGTCGGCCGATATCTTTTGAATGAGTTGATGGATTTGAAAAATCTTACCCACAAAGTAGTGGCCGCAAAATGGTGATAAGATGTGTCAAGTTATTGGAGCAGTGTATTTGGCAGTAATAGCAGCCGGCGAGGCCTTTCTTATAGGTCAAAATTCTTTTGAAAACAACAAAATTATGTAGGTACCTATAAGAGACAGTGACGATGTCCACAATTAGGTATTTGCCTGTCACCCTACCTGATGGCCATCTTAGCCTGAAGGGACCATCTTCTGTCCTGGTCCTGGATGCAAGTAGGTACGATGTGGTGACGACTTGCTCACCCTTTGATTTGAGCGAGCCTGGGATTATCACAAGGGTCTTTGACAAGGATATCAACCACTTCTGGTGGAAGAAACCCAGCCCCAAGTCCCAAGGCAGGAAATATATCCTCCCCCGAAATGACTATTGTGTCCTCGATTGTGTCTCTCCGGAGCCACTAAAAAATACACCTTTAAATCATCTACCTACATAAATTTAAATCAAATCCAATTTCCCTCCAAACTCTACTTGTTTTACCTTTTACCTACCTACCTTTGTTCATAAACTGGCATTATTATATGGGCCACATGGACACATGGACACATGGACAACAAATCAAACAATAATAAAGCAACAAACGCGACAGTGCGACGTTGCCTAGCGCTTTTGGAGGGTGGGAAGGGTGCTTGTAGAGAGGGGATTGCATTTTTTTCAAGTTTTTGACATTTCCGTCAAACTAGATGGCCATGTTGCCATGTTTATTCAACCTGTCGCTCTTGTGGCCTGTCGCGCTTGAAATTGTCGCGCTAACTGCCCGTAATCGTTGGAATCACCCTACCCGCAATTTGGTCGCCAGGCATAGAATCGAAAGTCATAGCACCGAACGTCGTACAATCGACACGCGCCATATTGAAGCAGTGACGCTCAATAGTCTATGACGCTCAACAAGTCGGCTCGAAACTCGACTCGGAGCTTGTGATGAAGTGTGGATGAAGCCATTTGCACCACAATGGACCTTTACAAAAAATATAACTGTAGGTATCTCGTATAGGGTAGGTATATTGTGATAATTGTGTATGGATAATTAGCTGAACGAACGCCAGCAGGCGATGCGGTGAATGTATACTTTGAATCCCTGACGAATTTACCTAAATGTACAGGAATATTTGGTTAAAAATCGCGTCCCGACATGATGAAACAAAAATTTCTGGACTGCAGATTTCTTTCGAGATCTGTTCTAGAATGTCTCCAGACTCTTCCGGATCTCCTGGTTCTGACAAAAACCATATAACCTAGTCACCTCTACCTTCGCAATAACATATAGGTACCTATATTTGCCTGATCTCGTTTAGGTATCTGTGGATTCATTTTTAATAACTATTAACATAACACAAGTATCGTTGTGAATTACCTCCGTTCCTATTGATTTGATGTTATACAAGTAAATATTAGGCTTGATTAATATAGGTTGTACCTCGGGTTGTACCTACACTCACACTCCAAAGATATAGGTAGGTACATACCTATATTTACTGGACCTACAGTGCCATACACAGACTATGAGTGCGTTCCACTAAACGATCGCAACGACCGCAACGCCCGTCTACCCGTTCCACTTATAGCCGCGGTCGTGTGTTGCGGTCGTTGCTACGTCACGAATGACGTCATACATCGCGACCACTCCAAGCCCACAACGATCGCGCTGAAAAGGTGAGGCGTTGCGGTCGTCTTCTGGTCGTTAGCGGCAATGTTGCCAGCTCTAGCAATTTATATTGGAAATTGCGACTTACTTTTTTGATTTGGCAATGGCGACCTAAAGTGACGACTTTAAAGTTCAATCAGTTCTATAACGATTTTTTTTTTAATTTTGCCTTCTTCCACATGATTTTACGCAACTTCATTTAAAAGATAGAGACCATTGGCAGGGCACTGCGATTTCGCGCAACACTAGTTTGGCTACGCATCAGCGGCGTAAAACCGGCAACACTGTCGCTGCAATTTTCTCTACAAACGTCAAACCCATGCGTCAAACAAAAAAGTTGTGCCGGTATCCCATCCATAATTCCCATACGGTATCCTTATGGCGAACTCAAAAAAAATGAAATTAACACTGTTCAACGGAGAACTGTCATGTCATGTGGCTCCCTGACCACAGAAAAGACGTGACTCGAGTGACTCGACACACCACGACGACCGCACGCCCGTTCCACTTGAGTTTCCGCTCACAACGACCGCGGGCGTTTGCAAGCTAGTGGAACGGGAAAATCTGCGGTCGTGGGCGTGGGCGTTGCGATCGTTTAGTGGAACGCACTCTATATGGATTATGGAAATGTCGCCCTAAGAATATATCTCCACACATCGATATTCCGCTAAGATGGTGCATTATTGCATTCTGTAATGATGCCACCAGCCAGAGCCACTGTTTTGGAGCTCCTGTAAGAAGGGCAAAACGCATGCGCGGGATATGTCATTTTCGGCTCTACGACGTTCGGTGCAATGCCTTTCGATTCTACGATACGGCGCCCGCAATTTGATAGATGACATATGTCACCTGTCAGTTGCCTGTCGCCTGTCGAAAAAGCGAAGGAACGCGACTTAACCTCCATTTTCGTTCTTTTTGTCAGAATCTGTGAACCAAGTGGTACGTGCTTTTACACGTAAGTCGAATTTCGCCGTAAAACTGCCGAAAATTGCTGAAAATACTGTTTTCCTTAGTGGACTTTGTATTTTTTTTCAAATATCCACAACAATATTATAACCATGAATTCCTTGAGTCATGAATGATTTTGGTTTGCAGCCAAGTACCAAGTTTTCCAACCTCCAACATGGAACATTTACTGCAAGAGAAAATCTGGACCTCTAAGGCCATATACGACGAAGCTGAAACTAAGTACCATGAAAATCTGGCAAAGGTTTGTTCATCCACTTTGATTGTTGATGTGAACTTGGGGCATGTTCCAGGACCGGCCTTCTTAATCCAAGCACTCGTCTTGCTCTATCACTATCATTACATAATTATTTCCTGATAAACATCTTCTGCAATATCTTCTCTTAGTTACGCTTATTAATAGCAAAATAACACTAATTGTCGAAACATGGTAGATTTATTGTAGATGTCACTATTTTGATTTAACAAAAATAATGAATAGTATTCTGTTTGGTGTAGGCATCCGTAACTCCTTTGGCCGGTGAAGTTGCCAAGGCACGACAACTTTTAATTGAGAGTAGGAATACTTTTAAAGAAGTGAGTAAGAAGCTCTTGTGTGTGTGAAGCATGGATAGTGAATATGCTTCCGTTTAAGTAATAAGTGAACATTGCTTGTCGTAGTAATAACACAAGTAGTTGATTGTATATTGCTCATTAACTAAACTGCATTCTGTTTCTATTGTCTTGACATGAACTTTTTTCAGTCGCCCAGTACAGATGCCGCAATCGACGTTGGCGCAGTCAAATTCTTCCAAAAAAAAGTCCAAGATTTTGAGAAAAGTGAGTCATGCCGCCTACATGGTTTGCATTTAATGAAGCGCTACTTTATCTTTCAGAAATCGATTTGATTTTGAAAAAAATCGATTCATTAGAAACCAGGGTCATGGTCATTGAACACGACTTTCCCAAAAAAGCAGTTCACGAGATCAAAGTTGCGTCAAACACCACCAAGACTGCTGATGCCGATGAAGATGATGATGTCGATCTTTTCGGTTCTGACTCTGAAGACGATGAAGTCGCGACGCAAATCAAAGAAGAACGTCTGGCTGCTTACAATGCCAAAAAATCCAAAAGTAACGTTGTTTGCCTGTGCTAGTGAATTATTTGATCAAAAAGTTAATTCGCAGAACCTGTGTTGATTGCCAAATCCAACGTCATCTTTGACGTAAAGCCTTGGGACGACGAAACGGACATGAAGGAGTTGGAAAACGGAGTTCGCAAAATCACCGCCGACGGTTTGCTGTGGGGAGCGGCCAAACTCGTCCCCCTCGCGTATGGCATACACAAGCTGCAAATTTCCTGCGTTGTTGAAGATGAAAAAGTCTCCATTGATTGGTTACAAGAGGAAATCACCTCTAATGAAGAATACGTTCAAAGTGTCGATATTGCTGCCTTTAACAAAATCTAATAATACGTATAACATTTACCTACTTTTTCATGCAACATTCAAATTTATCAATAATTAATTGTCGAGATTTCTTTTACTGAAGTGTATCGTGAATAAATAAAAATTTTTAAATAAATACAGTTTGAATAATACAAGTTGACGGCCTCGTGGCGCAGGTGGTTGTGTGGCTGCCTGCGGCCGCGAGAGCCCCGGGTTCGATTACCGGAAGAAGTCTGGATGTTTGTGTTTGTCCAATTTGCAATTTTTCATGTAAATGTGATATGATAATAAAGGGCAAAAACTCCTATGGCCCGTGAAGGCCGATAAGGAGGAAAACATTCATTTCATTGTTTATTTATTTAATAATACAAGTTTTTCAACGGTAAAAGTCGCGCCTTTTTTCTTCAGATTCAAGCGTTTATGCTCCAAAATAAGAAATAACAAAAGTGTAATTGGTAAATTTGCAATATAAATAGGGTTGCATTTTGACCGGTCAAATAAGATTTGGTCAAATCGGTCAAATATTAAAAAAATGCGCTAAAAACAGGTGTTACTATCATTCAACATTATTTATTGAAATAAGACAACAATTTGAATATTTCGTTGAGTTAGTACCGCATGATCAAAAACTTTCCTCTTCTAGGCAGGCTGTGACCTGGCCAAAATCAGCCTTGTTTGCCTGCCCAGATCACAGCCTGCCTAGGAAGCCTAGGGGAGGAAAGTTTTTGATCATACGGTACTATATTTCACTCAATTTTTTATTTTATTTCAAAACAAATAAATTAGAATGAAAATATATTTTAATTTTTGATAATTATAGGTAGGTACGCGAACACCTTAACTCAGTTCAGGTACCTACTCATACAAATATACCGGGTGATCATTTGAAAACTATCCATCTGCAATAACTCCCGATTCCTAGTCTATATTTCTTCGAGCAAAAACAGGTCGATTTTTATATCGAGGGGGACATCTGAAACATACATCGGCAAATTTCTATCTTCAGCCCCCTCGCCCTCACATCCCAAAAATAAAATTTCAAATGACACTACCTACCTTGCGATACATCAAATTAAAAAAAAATAAATTCTTTTTTTGAAAAAGATATTTTCAAAAATTTCAACTCTACCCCCTTTCTCCCTAAAAATTTTCTGAGTGTCCCTTTCAATATTCTGGAACCCTCAATTCTCTTCAGTTTAGTCAGCATCATCCTAAATAGCTCCAAAGAAGAGAATTTTCGGTGGAAAAAGTGCCACCCAAATTCACCCCATTGCTCTCCCCCACCTCAACTCTGAAATTTAACAAAATACTACCCACGTTGTGATACATCAAATTGAAGGAAATTGAATTCTCTCTCTAAAAACAATTTTTTTGAAATTTTCAACCCCTCCCCCATTTAACTGGACATTTGGAGTATTTTAGTAGGAAAACGGGGGTTTTGAAAATTTCCAAAAAATTGTGATCAGGGAGAGAATTCAATTTCCTTTAATTTGATGTATCACAAAGTAGGTATTGTCATTTTAGATTTCTAAGGTGAGGAGGGACGGGGGAGCAAAGGGGTGAATTTGGATGGCACTTTTTTCATAGAAAATTTTCTCTTTCGATGCTGTGCAGGATGACGTTGACTGCATTGAAGAGAATTGAGAGGTCAAGAATATTTAATTGGACACTCAGAGAATTTAGGGGGGGGGGAGGGGTGGAGTTAAAAATTTTAAAAATATTTTTTCAGAAAGAGAATCTTATTCTGTTGAATTTGATGTATCGCAAAATAGGTAATGTCATTTGAAATTTCAAAGTTGGGGTAGGTGGGGGTGAGGGGGCTAAAGATAGAAAATCGCTAATGTATGTTTTAGATGTCCCCCTCGATATGAAAATCGACCTGTTTTTGTTCGAGGACATTTTCACAAGGAATCGGGAGTTATTGCAGGTGGATAGTTTTCAAATGATCACCCGGTATGGTATATGATATAACATGTTCCAAAAATATAACTAATATTTGGTTTCATTTTCAGACTTTATCAAATTCAAATTATTATAAATCGTGCCAAACGAGGCCCGGGGGCTCGTATTTGACCGGTCAATTGACCATATTATTTATTCAGAGCGCAGTCGCAGATCGGGGAGAGAGACAACCACATGTGCTGGGTTGAAACTCCCATAAGAATATGCATGTTGAATGACTTTGTAAAATGATCAATTCAAGGTGCAAATTGACAATTTCAACGAATGCATAACATATAGCAAGTGTGTAAAAAGAAACACCTGATCTACTTTTCACCATAATGAAATGGAAAATCTTGCTGTGAAGTTTATGCGAAGCAATTTAGAATGGGGTTTTTGAATCCAAAACAATTTCAAATTACCCGCCATATTTTATTGCACAACTTCCGCTAACGAGAATTTTGACAGCGCTTGAAAGCGAACCGAGCGTCAGCCGTCACGTAATAGTATGGTTAAAAATGTTAAAACGTCCCAAGAATCGAGAAAACACCTTGAAATCGTAAATTCTGACAGCGACAGCAAAGTTCCGTTTTCTATGCATGCTGTGGCGCGCGAGATCTTCTACTGCAGTGCGCATGGTCACAGGCACATACCTAACCGAGGGGTCGACCACGGTCAAAAATCTGGTACAAAAAACCTCCAAATAGAGTAAAACCTCCAATACCTCCACAATATCTCCACATATCTCCACGGATCCCCACGGATCCCCACGGATCTCCACGGATCCCCACAGATCTCCACAAAACCTCCACGGATCTCCACAAAATCTCCATGAATCTCCACAGTATAGCGCATGCGCAGTTTTCGCATACATTCGTACACACATACTGCATATAGGGTTGTCTCAAGTGGGAATCAAATCCAATTGTTTTCTGATAAGTTTGTGATTGTGACCGTGTCATAAAGACGACTTTGATTTCGATCATTCCATAAGTAGGAATGGACTACAAACAGTGGCTAAGAAGGTTTTCTGAAAGGAATTTTGCGGAAGATACACACATTTTGAAGAAAAAATTCATGAAAAGTGGGAAACTACGCAGTCTATTTTTAGCGCCGGGCGGATATGCAACCTCCCGAACGAAGTGGAAATGGTACTTAACGAAAGAATAAACACACTAATGGGACTGGGGAGTAAAAAAGAGTTGTTGAGCCGGGAAAAGCTGAAAATAACGCGTCATAAAACAAGACAGGACAGGAAATGGCAAGAAATCTTGAGAAAACCAGGAAAAGACATTGTTTAGTGGTAATACGCTACTAAAAGGCACAAACGGGACCGTGGAGCGGAATAGAGGTGTTGGGCGAGGACAATCTGAAAAGAACGCGTCATAAAACAAGAAACAGGGCTGAAAATCGCTAACAATCGTAAGAAAAAACATCAAAAAGTAAGAATAACTCACACGAAACGGGAAGAAAGTCGCAAGATGAGGTAGTCGACGCGTGTAAAGAAAGAATGAAATGCAGGGAAAAAACCGAAAGAGCTCAAGAAAAGGATAACAACGCATCAAAATCATCGCGCAAAAGCATAAAAAGGCGTAAAGTACTTGAAAAAAAGGAATAAAACACAGCTCCTATACGCAACATACGAGTAACAATACAACTGTACAATTTTCGTAGCGTGCTTTTATTTTCCGCTCAAGTGATATAGGCAATCAACAATACAGCCGTTTTCACTGTTGCCTAAGTTGAGCCCGTGGGGTCCCATCAAGAGTTCTGTATTGACCCTGCATGACACAAAAGCTGAAATATCTGGCACGTATTCTGTTTTCTTCTTTACAGCATACACTTTGAAAGGCACAATAAAAATAACCTGCAATGAGCGATGTCGCACCCAGCTGTCGGCTAGCTGTCAAACGTTGACCATTGTGAATGAAACGTCAATTGTCAAAAAAAGACCAGCAAGAATAGAGTGTGGTTACCATGGCGATAAGCAAGGAAAGTTAACAATAGGGGCTTGTCATGAGCAATCATTTCAGGGATATGCGCTGAATTTTAGGCGGGCTTTTTGAAACAACCGGACAAAAACCTTTGAATCCTACTCTAATGCACCTGTAATGTAATACAGCGCGGAAGATTTCCAGCGCTAGTCTATTTTTGAGATAAAATAGCTATAATATTTCATCTGTGCAAAAACTTTGTTCATGACAAAAGGTGCGTTCAGTCAGCTTATTTAGCCGCAAGTTTTATTTTAGTCGTAAGCGCTGCATCGCTCATTGGCTGTTCTGAGGAGGCTGGTTCATAAGAGCCAATGGGCGTCTCTGCGCTTGCGACTAAAACTAAAACTTGCGGCTAAAGGTGCGTTCAGTCAGCTTATTTAGCCGCAAGTTTTAATTTTAGTCGCAAGCGCAGAGACGCCCATTGGCTCTTATGAACCAGCCTCCTCAGAACAGCCAATAAGCGATGGAGCGCTTACGGCTAAAACTAAAACTGCGGCTAAATAAGCTGACTGAATCAACCTTAAATAAGCTGACTGAACGCAGCTAAATCTGCGTAAATACATTGGTTTGTCCGGTTGTTTTCAATATCCCGCCATTATTTGCACCTCGGACATGTGCAGTATGCGGCCAGGAAAATGCCCTGTTTAAGTGCGAAAGCTAAATAGTTAACGTAAGTAAATTGTATTCTCCCGTATCTAGATCGACTCAAAATGATTGCATAAGGAAGAGAATGGTGGTTAAATTGTTATTGTGAAATGTACGGCTTCAGGTCCCCTTTATGACAGGGCCACCTACTTTTTCCTTGTAATCTCTTGGGTTAAACTTTCGCCGGCGTGCAGTTTACTGCATCCATGATTTATTCTCGAAAAGTCCTATTTCGCTTATGTCAAACTGGTCTTTGGAAAAAAAAAAAAAAAAAAAAAAAAAAAAAAAAAAAAAAAAAAAACTGGCACTTACCTTGATTTTCTTATTCGCAACGATTCGCAACAAACACGAACATTTCGACGAGCACGAAAGTTACGTGTTTGGCTTAAACGTCAATAACTTGAAAACAGGAAAGGGAAAACAGGAGTGATATCCGTTACAGGTCGTCTTGAATTTGAATGGGATAGTACAGAATTATGTATAAACGATATCAAAAATTTGCCGTTCTATCAATACGAAGTATTTCTTTACTATTTTTAACTAGAGCTGGCCAACGAATCAAACTTATCAAAATATTGATTCAAAGATATCATGACTTCAAATATCGGAAAAATGTCCAAATTGAGCAGAAATCTCCACAAATCTCCACGGATCTCCATAAAACCTCCATGGATCTCCACGAAACCTCCATGGATCTCCACGAAACCTCCACGGATCTCCACGAAACCTCCATGGATCTCCACGAATCCCCAAAAACCCCCACGGATCTCCACGGATCCCCACGGATCCCCACGGATCTCCACCAAACCTCCACGGATCTCCAAGGCAAGGGACAGAAAACCTCCACGGTGGTTAACCCCTCGTACCTAACTTACAAATGACTAGTGGAAGGGGAAAGTGAGAATAATTAATATGGTCTATTGACCAGAGTATTTGACACGGTCAAATGACCGGTCAATTGACGGCTTATTTGACCGGTCAATTGACATCGTGCAACCCTAAATATAAATGAATATACACCTCCCTTGAATTACGTACGTCTTCACATATTATAATAGTCCAGTCAAAGTAGGTTTTAACCGGGAATAAATTCGGAAGTTGACGAAATTTGGTGGATCGATGCAGAATTAACGTGTAATAACAATACTGAAATTCCCGAAAATTCCAAGGCTTGGCTTTTTTTAGGACCAATAGAAATGTTTTTTTCTGAATGGCTTGTAAACTATTATCTCTTTAGAACACAGCACCAGCAAAGCAAATGTAGCCTGTTAAATTCCCAAGAGATCGGTACAAAACTCATTACTTTTTGGTCAATAGAATAGTTGTATTTTTCATGGTGGTAAAGTTTTTGGGAAACGGGGCATTTTGCTCCGCCCCCCCAGACCCCCCTTCCCCTTTCGCGTGTTTTGTTTTCTGTTTTTTTTTTCAATGTCCTGATTTTCATTCATTTGAAGTTGGTCACCTTAATTTGATGATTGTTTTTAAATTCTTCAGATGTCAATATAACATTTGTGATGTTGTCATGGAAGAACGGACAAAATAATTTGATGGAAATGTATGGAATAATAGAGCTAATAATGATGGTACAAGGTGGGTGATAAATTAATGAAAGGATGGTTGACTAGAAAGAAAAAATGTTATTTAAATCAAAGGCGTTGTAAAAATGATTAAAAGGGAAATCTATCACTTAGGCAATTTTGAAAAGAATTATTAGTTGCTTTACAACATTCAAGAACCCCTATACTATCTAAAAGCCGTCCTTTCTTACAAACATGTAACATTTCAAATTAGTTTCAAGGATGAAGTGATTAAGTCGAGGATTAAGTCATGATTTTCTGAGATGATATGGTAGGCGAAAGATGAAGGTAGGTATGGCATCAAAATCATCTCAGAAAATTATAACTTCATCCTTGAAACTAATTTTGAAATTTTACATGTTTGTAAAAAAGGACGGCTTTTAGATAGGTAGTATCGATGGTAGTATAGAGGTTCTTGAAAGGACCCCGCACGACTCCTATGGAAAATGGGTCTCGGTCAAATTCCTTAATTTTTCTATATGTTGTAGCCCAATTTGACACGAGTCAAAATCCATCGTCCGTTACCCAAAAAAATGGACAGTTTTTTTTCTGTAAGGGCTTGAAGATGGGTTATTTCGAGGTAAAGAAATATGTTCCAACGTTAGTGAGAACATTTCATCGTCCTTTCTAACATATATGGCTCATGACAATTCCCTTTTTCTTATGTGAAAAAATCAACCCCCTCCCACACCCTCATCCCCTACTCGTGCGTATCAAATTCGAAATTACGTTCGAAAGTCATGCAGATGATTCTATTTTGTCGAATTATGAGTTTTGGCACAAATTGTTTTTCCAACCCCCAAATAGGGGGTGGGGTTGAAAAAAAAACCATCGGTCAATTCGGCTGAATTTCTGATATTGTGCTATATCAGTTACGCTGAACAAGATGACCAGAGGAAAACTCATTCGTATGACCAGTTTCCACCCTATAGAGGGTTGAAGTTGATTATAATGAACCATAAAACATTCTTCCATGTCATAAACCGAATGAATGAAAATAGTGGACTTTCATATCATCTTGTTTTGTAAAGATGTCTATTCTTCAAAAATAATTCCAACCCCGTCTCTCATCCCCTATCCTTGTTTCTGAACATCATATTCGAAATAAATCTTGAAAATGTAGGAGAAGGTCTATGGTCGTATTCTCTGCATCTGATTGTGAATCCCCTTTCAAAATTCACTTTCACTATGCTTATTAGAGTGCTAACATAAGCAAAGTGGGATATATTTTTTTTATGATTTTTGACTGGATCATTATTCAAAATATTGGTGTTCCTATCAAGTTTCAACTTCACAGGAGATTCATCATGTTTACCAGTACATAATTTCCAACTTTTTTCTTTTGTACGGATACACCTCTATTTATAGTTTAGATCGTTTAGATTGAGGAATTTAATGTCATTTGAAGCGAAAGCTGCTCAATCAAGGCAAAATATGATGTCACACTCTTATTCCAGCTACTGCGACCATGTGAAAGATGAAATTATAGTATATTATATACCAAGGTTGAGAAAGTATTATTATAGCTGAAGCGCCAGTTTAGATCCCGAAGCGCAGCTGAGGGATATAAGGCGCTGAAGCTATAATAATTTTCTCGACCGTGGTTTATATAGTATTTTTTTTACTGCTAGAAAAACGCCTTTTTAGTTCAGGAACAGGTTAATAATGATGTACTTCACGGCTAGTAGTGAAAAAAAATTATTATAATTTTCAAGATTTATTTCGAATATGATGATGTTCAGAAACAGGGATAGGGGATGAAGGACGGAGTTGAGAGTATTTTCGAAGAATATACATTTTTACGAAACAAGATAATAAAAAGGTACATAATTTCCATTCATTTGGTTTATGACATGGAAGAATGTTTTATACTTTATTATAGTCAACTTCAACCCTCTGTGGGGTGGAAACTGGTCATACGAATGAGTTTTCCCTTGGTAATCTTGTTTAGCGTAACTGGTAAAGCACAATATCAGAAATTCAGCCGAATTGACCGATGGTTTTTTTTTCAACCCCACCCCCTACTTGGGGGTTGGAAAAATAATTTTTGCCAAAATTCATAATTCGACAAAATAGAACCATCTGCATGACTTCCAAACGTAATTTCGAATTTGATACTCACAAGTAGGGGTTGGGGGTGAGGGAGGGGGTTGATTTTTTGACAAAAGAAAAAGGGAATTGTCATGTTAGAAAGGACGTTGAAATGTTCTCACCGAGGTTCTCACTTACGTTGGAACATATTTTTTTACCTTGAAATAACCCATCTTCAACCCCTTATAGACAAAAAACTGTCCATTTTTTTTGGGTAACGGACGATGGTTTTTGGCTCGTGTCGAATTGGGCTACAATATATAAAAAAATTAGAGAATTTGACCGAGACCCATTTTCCATAAGAATCGTGCGGGGTCCTTTGTAAAGCAACTAATAATTCTTTCCAAAATACAGGTTTCCTAAATTGAGCGTCTCTTTCTGGCCCATGGCGTCACGTTCGATTGCGCAGTAAATCGTCGCAGTACTAGTGTGCCAACATTGCCCCGATTCCATAAGCCGAACGTGTGTTTTGATAGTGTTATTATTGGTATTTATACAGTTTTCACAAGTAGTTATGGAAAATAAAAGTTGTGGGCCACTATATGCAAGTCCACAAGTTATACAGCGAATGTGTCCCTAAGCATGGATCCATAAAATATGACGTGACACTCGAAGAAGCAAAAAGAACCACAAGCCCTTCAGCGTTATAATAGTAGGGAGCTTCCTGCTTAGTTCATCAAGTATCAATAATTCAAGGGTACACTTGGCCACATTTTTGCATCAAACACTTCAAATTTATAGTGATGGCCATAATACACCATAAAAAATATTAAAAGTGGGACATGGGACACGCATTTACCTGAGCCGCTATTCTTGAATCGTGTGAGAAAAGTCCCTGGGAGTAAAATACATTCCGCAGTACACTGATGTAGCGAATGTTGCCTAAAATCGTGGTTTTTAGGCAGCTTTCGCTACAGAAGGGTAGTACGGATTATATAAAGCTCCCAGGGACTTTTCTCACACGATTCAAGAATAGCGGCCCTGTGCTTCCTGCGCACGTCCATATATCGTTGATATATCCATTACAAAAATAGTTGTATACGCGCATCAAATGCCTCTCTGGCAAATTCTTCTCTGCGGAATATTCATTGAGAAGTTCGTTTAGCGACTTTCCCAGCATGGTTGGCTTCAAAATTAAAAAAATAAAACGCACTTTTAACACGGCGGAGCAATGTAAATACAAATGGCACACTGTGCGCAGAATGTGCCGAAAACAGCTGCGCGGAATCGCAGATTCTCCATCTCTCTTTTGAAGAAACCTGTATTGCCTAAAAGATTGTATAGATTTCCCTTTTGAACATTTTTACAACGCCTTTGAATTAAATAATAAGCTTTTTTCTTTCCATTCAACCATTCTTTCAATCATTCATCACCCACCTTGTACCATTATTATAAGCTCTATTATTTCATACATTTCCATCAAGTTCTTTTGTCCGTTCTTCCATGACAACATCAAAAATCGGTTGTGTCACCCCAAAACTTTCCCGGCTAGCATCCAGGAACCTATGGAATTTTTTGTTTGGAAAGTCCTTTCGAATGGGAAGTTGGAATTAGGGTAGAAGATTGAAAATAATTTGCAGGAAATTGAAAATTTTGTTAGGAAAATTTCTATTTTCCGGGAAAACCACGAATCTTATTCGAAATCATCTTATTATTGAAAAATCGTGAATAAAGGCTTCACTTAAAACCCCATAATTCAAGTCCGGTCCCGAGACTCCAGGCCGGTTCTACATTTCAACCGGAAAATTCTCGGGAAATTTAAAAAGGAAGAGGTTGGAAAATGTTCAAGAACCAGTTACCTCTTGTTTAAAAAAATGTGAAAATCTGTTCACGGGATGAAAAGTTGAAAAATTTGCAGTTTTTCCAGAGAAGAAAACTCGAAAACAGCGAGTCCGATTCCAAAAGTTTTTCCTCTAAAAATTAATTCAATCTTTTCTCCAACTTTCATTCGCAGCATGTCTGCACCTAAAATGAATATTTCGTGGGGCTCACTGCATGTCGAAGTTTGCACTGTATTTTTTTCAAAGTCACAGAATATGCAAGTTTCATTTTGAAAAAACTACCGTCGGAAAACCAGACCGTGTCGATTTTGAAAATAGGCCTACAAGACGATTCAATCTACTTTCGATATCAGTTGCAATTTTTCAAAAACGGTCGATCCCCGAGCCGGAATGAATTTTTGAGTGGAGTCCTACTACAAAAGCGAGTCGTTCTGGTCAAAACAAGTGTAAGATTTAGAACAAATTCATCCATCATCAGTGGAGTTGGGGGTTGGGGTCGGTCGAGGGGTCGGTTAACCACCAGAAGAAAATTATTCGACACGTTCCTGTTTTTTTGACTTTTACTCGTGAACGGTGCATCCTACAGGAAAAATGCAAAGGGCATAAAAGTTCAGTCTTGAACAAGTCTATCCAAATGTGCAAACAAAAATACGAACGGACTGCAGACATTTTTTTGCTGATAGTTCAACCTACCCCAACCCCCTCTATCTTCGCCGCCACTGGCCAGATTTGTTAAATTTTGCATGTACATTTGCATTATTGAGGAACCTTCCTACACCAAATTTGAAGTTGTTCCTCTTGACGGTTCTTGAGTAAATAATTAAAAGCTCTGTTTCACTTCGTACCTTTGAGGGGCTGTAACTCCCTTAGGAAGCAATTTAGGAAAAAATGTTACTCTTACTTTTCGACTTAGTTTTTTGAGAGAAATCACCTCCCGAAATATTATGCAAGGTCACTGAAACACCCTGTATACTAAAGTGCTCAACAATGAAAGTGTTACAAATCAAAAATTCACCCAATTTTGAACCGCTGTCACTTTTGATTGGCACAAACGATTCTGATTCTGTTTTAAGTACTGAAGAGCCCAATCTTTTGGCCATCTTTCTTGTCAATATGGAATCTATAGAGCCCCTCATAAAATTTCTACAGGGTGATGAACAGAGCAGTGCAAAATTGATGAAAGTTCATCATACCCCCGTTTTCGTTGAAATTTTTTTTCGGGAGTATCAACACCAAATTTATGAAGAATGATGTGTTCCCTCGAAACGGTTTTTGAATTTTTGGGATTCCAGTCGAAACAGCCAAAATGTGATTTTTTATTGTGAATACTGTATATTATTCCTGTAGCAACGCAAAAACATTAGAACTTTTCATAACAAGATGACGCCACTGGGTAGGCTTGTTCACTGAACAATTCTGAGCAATTTGACTTGCAAAACGTTTCTATTGTCTAGTGCAGGGGTGAAGAAAAGCCCAATTGGCAGTGTACTTTTTGGTACTACTCCTAAAATTCGAGTTTTTAGCATTAAAAAAAGGTTAATTTTTACTCTCTTCAGTCAACATGGGACTACGTCATTAGAATTGGATGACCAACATTCCCGCCATTTTGGAATGTTTTGCCTTTACCTTAAATTCCAAAACATAGGCATGTCTGGCATCATTTCTTGAAATGTTGGTCCCCTAAATGGGATTCTGTCAATAAGATCTGTCTATCTGTTTGTTTATTTGTCTATCTCTTTCCGAAAAAATATTTATAGAACTTTTAGCGCCACCCTCCTTCTTCCTGAAATTCTCTGAGTGTTCAATTTGATATTCTTGACCTCTCAATTCTTTTCAATGCAGTCAACGTCATCCTGCATAGCATTGGAAGAGATAATTTTCTGTGGAAAAAATGCCACCCAAATTTCACTCTTTCGCTCCCCCCACCTCATCTCAAAAATCCAAAATGGCAATACCCACTTTGTGATACATCAAATTAAAGGGAATTGAATTCTCTCCATGAACAAAATTTTTTCAAACTTTTTAAAACCCCCATTTTCCTCACAAAACACCCCAAATGTCTAATTTATTTGGAGAGGGGTTGAAAATTTCAAAAAAATTGTTTTCGGAAGGAAAATTCAATTCCCTTCAATTTGATGTATCACAAAGTAGGTAGTGTTTCGTAAAATTTTGAAGCTGAGGTGGGGGAGAGCAAAAGGGTCAATTTGGGTGGCACTTTTTCCACCGAAAATTCTTTTCTTCGATGTTTTCTATGATGACACTGACTGAATTAAAAACAATTGAGAGGTCCAAAATTAAAAATAAGACAGTCAGAGAATTTTAAGGGCGGAAAAAGGTGGAGTAAATATTTTTGTAAATATTTTTTTCAGAAAGAAATTTTAAATCTCTTCAATTTGATGTATCGCAAGGTAGGTCATGTCATTTGAAATTTCAAAGTTGGGGTGAGTGGGGGCGAGGGAGCTCAAGATAGAAATTTGTCAATTTATGTTTTAGATGTCTCCTTTGATATGAAAATCGACCTGTTTTTGCTCGAAGAAATATTCACTAGGAATCAGGAGTTATTGCAAGTGGATAGTTTTCAAATGGTCACCCGGTGCAGTATTCACAATAAAAAATCATATTTTGGCTGTTCCGACTGGAATCCCGAAAATTCAAAAACCGTTTCGAGGGAACACATCATTCTTCATAAATTTGGTGTTAATACTCCCAAAAAAATTTTTTTGCGAAAACGGGGGTATGTTGAACTTTCATCAATTTTGCACTGCTCTGTTCATCACCTTGTAGAAAATTTATGAAAAGCTCTATGCATTTCATATTGACAAGGAAGATGGTCAAAAGATTTGGCTATTCAGTACTTTTAACAAAATTAGAATCATATGTGCCAATCAAAAGTTATGGCGGTTCAAAATTGGGTGAATTTTTGCTTTGTAACACTTTCATTGTTGAGCAGTTTATTATTTTAGACTTCACACTCTGATGAAGAAGGGCCAGAGACCTGCGAAACCGGTCAGAAATAAAAACAATCAATTTGAAGGAAGACTCTGCGTGCAGATCATTTTATTTATGAAAAAAATCGTTATTTGGGGATTCTTCGGGACATCAAGTAGGTATCGATTTCAAAGGTCGAGGAAAAGTACCATTTTGAAGTTGGCGACTTTTAGACAAAAGTGTGATACCGACTGTTGAATTTGCTTTTCCCGCATGTAAAAAAAACACATTGAAATTCGCACATTCGCTGTCCACGTTACAGCCCCTGAATTGACACTATATGCATATTTTTACATAAAATCCGGAAATATTTTTGAGTAATTTTCACTGCGTTGTTGCAGACGCGGTATCTCAGAGGCTATTGACCAAAAAGTAATGAGTTTTGTACTGATCTCTTGGGAATTTAACGGCCTACATTTGCTTTGTTGGTGCTGTGTTCTAAAGGTAATAGTTTACAAGTTACTCAGAAGCCAAGCCTTGGGATTTTTGGGAATTTCAGTATGTTATTCTACGTTCAATTCTGCATCTGCATCGATCCACCAAATTTCGTCAACTTCCGAATTTATTTCCGGTTAAAACCTATTTTGACTGGACTATTATAATATGTGAAGACGTACGCCGTAATTCAAGGGAAGTGTATATTTATTTATATTGCAAATTTACCAATTACACACTTTTACAATGTTTCGATCATCAGCCACAATAATAAATATGCAGATTTCCCGCCTCAATACACCATGGCCTTCGCGGGGGTGCGCGGGTGGCAGGGGTACGAGAGGGCCTCAGCGCTGCACTTGTCCGCTGCATGCAGTACATTACAATAGGCTACTTCGTTTGGGCAGGTGCGCACGCTTGAAGGCTCTAAATTTTGAAAACTTTCGTACACCTGTCAGTTGAATGGCAACGCTGCAAGCCCTGTCTAGCCGCCTGACCAACTACTTGTTCCTGGCTGTCACTTTTACACATACCCTAAATGCATCTCTTTGTAGCTTCTTTGAACTTCCTTCTCGGTACAGCCATTTCCAACAAGTTGTGTTCTTTCGTCAAAACATGAGCAAATAAGATGTAGGTCAGGTAGAAACGAGAAGTGTGATCATAATTGTCACAAGTGACATTTGGCGCCGATGTGTTGTTGTTTTGAGCGCTGTTGCCATTTTCGTTCTTCCTTAACTTCCACAAATGATCATTGAACTTAATTTCAATGAAACATTTCCTTTGAATATAAACAAGTGAGTATGCCTTCACGTGCGTGAGTCTCAGTAGCGCATTTTCTCAAAGAGGCATATTGTGAACGTAAAGAAATTTGGTTGAAGGAGAAACACCATTCCTTGCCCACTTTCTTCATTCGAAACTCATTGTGATATTTTGTTATCAGAATGGGGTACTTGCCAATGAAATAGATTTGAATGAAAATTCTTTCACTCATCAATATTCTTTTGTTTCAGGGCGGGAGCTGGGAGCGGCGACTAATCAACAGTAGTCTATTCTTTCCCATTTTTAGTCGGCTATCCATATAGCGAAAGAATTAGATCGCTATGTCTTCGGGTTTATGTTTTCCATTTATCTCTTACTTTGAGGGCAGCGTGTGGGGGTGGCAGCATTCGGCAAAGTAACTGTTGCACAGTTTGAGTTAGGAGTTTCTAAATGTTTGAGGAAATATGACAATCAGTGAAAATTGTGAAAGTTGCATTTTTTTTGTTTGGGGGCGGGAGCTGGAGGCGGCGACTAATCAAAAGTGGCCTATCTCTTCCCATTTTTAGTCAGCTATCTATATAGCGGAACAATTAGATCGCTATGTCTTCAGGGTTATGTTTGTCATTTATCTCTTACTTTGGGGGCGGCGTGTGGGAGCGGCAGAGGTTAGCAAAGAAATTCTTCCACAGTTTGAGTTGGGAGTTTCTGAATGTTTGAGGTGACATTAAAATGTAAATCAGTGGAAATTATTGAAAGTTGCACTTTTTTCTTTTGGGGGTGGAAGTTGGAGGCGGCGCCATATCAAAAGTAGCCTATTCTTCCCCATTTTTAGTTGGCTATCCATATAGCGAAAGAATTAGATCGTTATGTCTTCGGGTTTATGTTTTCATTCATTTCTCACTTTGATGGCAACGTGTGGGGGCGGCAGCATTCGGCAAAGTAACTGTTGCACAGTTTGAGTTGAGAGTTTCTAAATGTAAAAGAAATATGACAATCAGTGGAAATTGTGAAAGTTGCATTTTTTTTGTTTGGAGGCGGCAGCTGGAGGCGGCGGCTAATTAAAAGTGGCCTATCTTTTTCCAATTTCAGTCAGCTATCAATATAGTGGAAGAATTAGATCGCTATGTCTTCAGGTTCATGTTTTACATTTATCTCTCACTTTGGGGGCGGCGTGTGGGAGCGGCAGAGTTTGGCAAAGAAATTCTTGCACAGTTTGAGTCAAGCGTTTCTAAATGTTGGAGGTAACATTATCAGCTAAATCAGTAAAAATTGTTGAAAGTTGCACTTTTTTTCTTTTGGGGGCGGAAGCTGGAGGCGGCGCCATATCAAAAGTAGCCTATCCTTTTCCATTTTTAGTCAGCTATCCATATAGCGAAAAACTTATATCGCTATGTCTTCGGGTTCATGTTTTTCATTTATCTCTTACTTTGGGGGCGGCGTGTGGGAGCGGCAGCGTTCGGCTGAGCAAATGTTGCACAATTTGAGTTAGCAGTACGTAAATGTTCAAGGGAACATCTCAATCAGTAACATTTGTGAAAGTTGCACTTTTTATCGTTTGGGGGCGGAATCTGGGGGCGGCGACTAACCAAAGGTAGCCTATCCTTTCCAATTTTCAGTCAGCTATTTATATACCGAAAGAATCAGATCGCTATGTCTTCGGGTTTATGTTTTTCATTTTAAAATGATTGGGGGCGGTTTTTAGCAGTTTTTTCATGTCGGCGGCGCATATTGAAGACGGAATGTTTTTTGGCTTACGTTTATAAGTGGCAACTATGTATTATTCAAAAAATCAGAACACTAGAGCATCAGGTCTGGTAGAAAGTGCAATATTATGTTATTTCAAGTTTATCGGTGGCGGTTTTCTCTATGTTGCCGGCGCAATATGGACATCCAATATAGCCTAGCCCTCCTTTGGGAGTGGCAGCTATGTAACAGCGAAAAAATTAGAAAGCTAGGTCGTCTAGTTTGGGAGGAGTTCGAGGAACGGACGGACGGACGGACAAAGCGGTTGCAATAGCGATTTTCATCAAGATGGAAAATGCGCTAAAAATGGTATCTAACATTCAACCTTAGTCCAGTAAAATGAGGCGATTTTTAGGCCAAAGTTGGAACAAATTAGGGGCAGGATGAAAAAAATATGACGATGTAGAGAATGAAAAACTGAATAAGAAAAACCAAACTTCCATTTCCAGTCATCCCGGGAACCATGGAAAAAAATGGAGAAAATGGAAAAACATGCGCCGCGACCTTTCTTTTGAAACGGTGAGAGAACGGTGAAAGATGTGTAAAAACTGTCAGGGACAAAGTTGTAAGGATTTCAATAATCTACAAAAAAGTCCCTGAAGGCATATGTCTAACTTCTTTGGTTTAGCCGTTTATCGCAGTCAAAGTTGCGCGCCGGTCTAGTGAAGTGGAAAAACTGTCCGCGTGACCTTCCTTCTTGAATGCTGTGAGAACGACAAGAGATATCAAAAAATTGTGAGCGACAAAGTTGTAGAGAATTAAATGCTTCACTAGAAAATCTTCAAGGCCAATTATTATCACTTCTAGTTCAGCCGTGAACCACGTTCGAAGTTGCGTGACAATCCTGTTGATAAAGTGGTTCTTCTGGAAAACTTACAAAAACCCTAGACTCGATGAAAAAACTATGACAATGTAGAGGATGAAAAACTGGATCAAAAAACCAAACCATCATTTCACACCGTTTTGGGAAATCTAAGAAAAAAAAAGGAAAAGTTGGAAAATAGTGATTTGCACTCCCAGCTTCCTTATTGAATACTGAAATAAACGTAATAAATATGGAAAATCTGAACAAACTAGCTTGTAGAGGATTAAATCATCTATAGAAAATGCCGTGATGACATGTATGAATCTTTGTCGACTTAGCTGCGGAGCGCTATCAAAGTTGGGGTACATGACTAGTGACGCGTCGCATATGTGGTCAAACTGGCACGACGTTGCGGTCATTGTTCAATTGATTATAAAACATGATTGAATGATTTGAAAAAATTGCGTGCTTTGTTGAACGTCTGGTAACTATTGTTGGAAATGTAACTCCGCGGATGAACGCTTTGTTATGTATAAAGTTTCTTGTTTGGCAAAATTGAAGTCGTGAGTGTCACTGTACTATTTTCGTCATATTTTCATTCTAGAAATCTAGGACGAGAGACTAGATTGCTAGGGAATTTCTGAATTTGTCGTTTCTAATCATATATTTATAGAATCGAAATAGTACGAAAAAAGTATCGTGGCACTCAGGCTTAAAACTGAGAAAGTACTCGTATTTTGTAACACAATATGTATAATAATTGAAAAACGTGATTCACGTTAGATAATGAGATGTTTTTCAACTGATTTCTGATGAACAATGATCATTCAACAACAACAACAACTGTCCACCTGAGCAATGGGGTTGGAAATTAAACATTTCTCTGTTGATGCCTATTAGAACCCAGGATAACGTAGCTCTCGAAAATCTGCTACGGCTGATTTCCTGCAGATGCTTTAAAAACTGCGAGAAGCTTTGTGGATGCAGAAAAGCTGACCTCAAGTGTACCAAGTTTTGCCGCCACTGCCGTGGAACCACCTGTTCTCACGCTTCCTGCATTGTCGTTTCGGAAGACGATGATGATGACTACAATGATAATTCCAACAATAAGTAGCTACCCAGATGTTAAACAAAGTACGCAATTTTTTCAAACCATTCAATCATGTTTTATAATCAATTAAACAATGATCGCAACGTCGTGCCAGTTTCACCACATATGCGACGCGTCACGAGTCATGTACCCCAACTTTGATAGCGCTCCGCAGCTAAGTCGACAAAGATGCATAAATGACATCACGGGATTTTCTATAGATCATTTAATCCTCTTCAAGCTAGTTTGTTCAGATTTTCCATATTTATCACGTTTATTTTAGTATTCAATGAGGAAGCTGCGAGTGCAAATCACTATTTTTCAAGTTTTTCTTTTTTTTTTTCTCAGGTTTCCCGAAACGGTGTGAAATGAAACTTTGGTTTTTTAGATCCAGTTTTTCATCCTCTACATTGTCATAGTTTTTTCAACGAGTCTAGGGTTTTTGTAAGTTTTCCAGAAAAATCACTTTATCAACAGGATTGTCGCGCAACTTCAAACGTGGTTCACGGCTAAACTAGAAAAGATAATAATTGGCCATGAAGATTTTCTAGTGGAGCATTCAATTCTCTACAACTTTGTCGCTCACAGCATCTAAGAAGGAAGGTCACGCGGACAGTTTTTCCACGTCACTAGACCGGCGCGCAACTTTGACTGCAATAAACGGCTAAACTGAAGAAGTTAGACATATGCCTCCAGGGACTTTTTTGTAGATTATTGAATTCCTTACAACTTTGTCCCTGACAGTTTTCACACATCTCTCACCGTTCTCTCACCGTTTCAAAAGAAAGATCGCGGCGCATGTTTTTCCATCTTCTCCATTTTTTTCCATGGTTCCCGGGATGACTGGAAATGAAACTTTGGTTTTTCTTATTCAGTTTTTCATTCTCTACATCGCCATATTTTTTTCATCCTGCCCCTAATTTGTTCCAAGTTAAATCCTTATTTTACTGGACTACAAATTATTTGTGGAATTTTAGGTGCACTACAATATTTTTTAGTGTTAATTTTCAATACCGGTGTACGAAACTATAAAATTCGCGCCAGACATGCGCACTCAAAAAAACCGAAACGAAGGGACCTATTCCGTCCCTAGCTCAGTTATTATTCAAGATAAATCAAATTTGAAAAAACCCCAAGCATGCATCGCAATGAAATAGGTAACATGGTTTACAGAAGGAACTTTTTTTGATTAAACTAGTGGTTACGGAGATAATCGAGTGGGAGTGGAATGAAAAATGTCATTCAACACGTAACTGAGATATTCAACGTTCTTTGACAGCAGTTGACAGATTTGTTCCAAGCTGATATCAGCCAAAAGCTGACAAACTGTAGAACATTTTTTGAAAAAACAGTTTTTTCACAAAACCGCCCCCATACTGGACGATTTTTCGACGACAAAAGGATTCTTCATCCCCAAGCCATACATCATAAAAAATAGGCCCCAACTTTTCACCTTTCTGTGCACACGACCAGCTTCGGAGGTCGGTCAGTGAAGGTTAACCCAAACGTCAACTGTCGTTCCGATATCAAAAGTCACCCACTGAAAAAGTGGTCGACCCAGACAGGTCGACCGGCTGGTTAACCGATTTGAATACCGGAACATACCTCAACTAGGAGTAACCTTTCTGCACAGATGAAATACTATAGCATATTTTGTCTCAAAAATAGACTAGCCTTGGAAATCTACCGCGTTATATTACATTACAAGTGCATTAGAGTAGGATTCAAAGGCTTTTGTCCGGTTTTTTCAAAAAGCCCGCCTAAAATTTAGCGCATGTCCCTGAAATGATTGCTCAGGACAAGCCCCTATTGGCCAGCTTTTCTGCAATGAATCGCGATATCTGTCATTTGTTGTACCAAATTATGAGATATTAGAGAGTTAATAGAGAGTTATTGCAGAATGCCATTTTACTGCACGGCACTATTAAAGGAGGCGTTATTAAAATACTGCTTACCTTATTTTTGGTTGTTGAATAAGAGTTATTGCAGATCGCAAATTCCCTTACTTGCCCCGTCATTCCCAATACACAATATTGCGCGGAAGTGGCGCTCCGACACGGATGTCATGCGAACTAAGAAAACGGTGACAAGTTACCATCGCGCATGTCCAGGGCCGCTATTCTTAAATCGTGTGAGAAAAGTTCCTGGGAGTAAAATACATTCCGCAGTACACTGATGTAGCGAATGTTGCCTAAAATCGTGGTTTTTAGGCAACTTTCGCTACAGAAATGTAGTACGGATTATATAAAACTCCCAGGGACTCTTCTCACACGATTGAAGAATAGCGGCCCAGAATTCGACAATGACATTGATTTCTGTGTTTGACGTTGACATTTTGTCCAGTTTTATCAGCAACTTGTGAAGCCTTTCGATTTAAAATGGATATTCGGCGGTCGAAAAAGTTTGTGTCACTCAGAGTACCGACTGTCGCCACACCATGCTGTCGTCAATACAATACAGCACTGATTAAATGAAATATCCCCAGACAATTTTGCGGTAAAGGACCCCGCACGATTCTTATGGGAAATGGGTCTCGGTCAAATTCCCTGATTTTCTTATATGTTGTAGCCCAATTTGACCCGAGCCAAAAACCATCGTCCGTTACCCAAAAAAATGGACAGTTTTTTTTCTATAGGGGGTTGAAAATGGGTTATTTCAAGGTAAAAAAATATGTTCCAACGTAAGCGAGAACATTTCAACGTCCTTTTTAACACATATGGCTCATGACAATTCCCTTTTTCTTTTGTGAAAAAATCAACCCCTTCCCTCACCCCCAACCCCTACTTGCGAGTATCAAATTCGAAATTACGTTTGAAAGTCATGCAGATGGCTCTATTTTGTCGAATTACTAATTTTGGCACAAATTATTTTTCCAACCCCCAAATAGGGGGTGGGGTTGAAAAAAAAACCATCGGTCAATTCGGCTGAATTTCTGATATTGTGCTTTACCAGTTACGCTAAACAAGATTACCAAGGGAAAACTCATTCGTATGACCAGTTTCCACCCCACAGAGGGTTGAAGTTGACTATAATGACAATGACTCATAAAACATTCTTCCATGTCATAAACAAAATGAATGAAAATAGTGGACTCTCATATCATCTTGTTTTGTAAAAATGCCTATCATTCAAAAATAATTTCAACCCCGTCTCTCATCCCCTATCCTTGTTTCTGAACATCATATTCGAAATAAATCTTGAAAATGAAGGAGAAGGTCTACGGTCGGATTCTCTGCATCTGATTGTGAATCCCCTCTCAAAATTCACTTCCACTATTATGCTTATGTTAGCACCCTTACAGCAGGGTGGGACATACATTTGATTGAATGATTTTTTGCCTGGATTATTATTAAAAATATTGGTGTTCCTATCAAGTCTCAACTTTACAGCAGGTTAATTATGTTTACCTGTACCTACATAGTTCCTTACTTTTTTCTATTGTACGGATACACCTCTACTTATAGTTTAGATTGAAGAATTTTATGTCGTTTGGAGCGAAAGCTGCTCAATCTAAGCAAAAAATTATGTCACACTCTTATTCTAGCTACTGCGACTATTTGAAGGATGAAATAAAAATTGATATAATTTCCAAGATTTGTTTCGAATATGATGTTCAGAAACAGGGATAGGGGATGAAGGACGGGATTGAAAGTATTTTTGGAGAATAGACATTTTTACGAAACAAGATGATATGAAAGTCCACTATTTCCATTCATTTGGTTTATGACATGGAAGAATGTTTTATGCGTCATTATAGTCAACTTCAACCCTCTGTGGGGTGGGAACTGGTCATACGAATGAGTTTTCCCTTGGTAATCTTGTTTAGCGTAACTGGTAAAGCACAATATCAGAAATTCAGTCGAATTGACCGATGTTTTTTTTTCAACCCCACCCCCTATTTGGGGGTTGGGAAAAAAATTTGTGCCAAAATTCATAATTCGACAAAATAGAACCATCTGCATGACTTTCAAACGGAATTTCGAATTTGATACTCACAAGTAGGGGTTGGGGGTGAGGGAGGGGGTTGATTATTTCACAAAAGAAAAAGGGAATTTTCATGAGCTATATGTGTCAGAAAGGACGTTGAAATGTTCTCACTTACGTTGGAACATATTTTTTTACCTTGAAATAACCCATCTTCAACCCCTTATAGAAAAAAAACTGTCCATTTTTTTGGGTAACGGACGATAGTTTTTGGCTCGGGTCAAATTGGGCTACAACATATAAGAAAATCAGGGAATTTGACCGAGACCCATTTTCCATAAGAATCGTGCGGGGTCCTTTGAATGTTATGGTTGAAGTGTTCCATGTTTTTTTTATTTCGTAATTTGGGGCATTTGGGAATGACCCCTCACATATGTGCTTTCATGAATAGGTTGCGAGGGTTACCCCGATTTTTCTATGTAATCACTTCTACTTGAAAACGACGCATAATCCATTAAGCTTAGTTTGAGAATCACCTATTTTACAGCGTAACATATGGAAGACTTAGAACGAATCACCTCGTTTTTTAGCGCATGCGCTAAGCGGTCACGCAATATTGTGTATTCCTAACCTAAATTTTTGGTCTCAATAGGGGATTCTAGTATATGGAGTGGTCGAAAGTGCGTAGCAGCAAGTTTGCTGAAAAGGCGGCAATTCAAACGATTCGTGCAAGTTTCTATTTTTACATGGGATATTGGCCAAATCGGTAGTTTTTTCATACAAGAAATTGTTTCACGTGTACTAAATTTATAGAGCATGAAATTTAATACAATTTTCAAATACTAACGCTATATACAAAACGATTTTTTTTCTCTAAAAGTCAGTATTTTACAAATGAAAAGTGTGGAAACACCGAAAACAACACGATGGAGCGGGCGAGCGGCTATCACGTGACAACAGCGATGCTACCAACAGTGGCTTGTACTGGGTCCGGAATCTCTTGTAAGGGCCCACTGGAGTGAATAAAGTGCAGGGAACATAAATATGCGAAATGTGTCTTTTGTAATGCCTGCGACTGCGATACTTTGGAGTCGACGATGGATAACCTAATCCATTTTTCTGACTTGTTGCATCGCGCACAGTTCTTTAATAATTGACCTCGAAATTGACGTTTGGGGATATCACCTCCACGGTATTTTAAGCACGTTTTTGGGAATCTTTCAAAATAAAACAAGTTTTGCTAATTGTTAGCGGCAAGGTTAGCGGCTATCACTTCTGCAGTTCCAATAACAGCAATGTTTATTGGATCCGCTACTATTTTTGCCGATTTCCATTAGCAGTAACCATTTAAAACACACCCTATTATCCAATTATACTTTTTAGTGGGCTAAAACTCACGATTCAATCGCAAAAATTAGTATTAACTCAATTTTACTGTGTTAATTTTCGGAATTTGCACGAATTTTATCACGTGACCGGAGTGTACCAATGGCAAGCCCTCCACACTTCGCACATGCGTCAGGAGAAAAGGTAAACTAGATTCGTCTATTTAAAGTTGGAGTGCAAATTGCATGCGGGACACAAGGACCTCTCTGACGGGCGACGGGCCTGATTTATTGCACACGTGTATTGCAAGGCCTGCAGAGTCTATCTGCAAAAAATTAGCCCTCTATTTAATAACGTAAGGGAAGTTTGATCAAAATTGGACGCATATAGACAACCAACAATACACCAAGTACAGGGCCATTTTTGGGGCTTGTCAAAATAAAGTATGAATAAGGTCGACCTAAACAGTGCACAAATAATGGCATGCACTATCAGTGGCGCAGCCAAGGGGGGGGCTAGGGGGCTATAGCCCCCCCCAGACAGTCTCGCTTTTTCACCGAAGCAATGAAAAATTTTGAACAAAATAAAAAAGTTATTGTGTTAGACTGTTACCTTCTTTATCATTTAGAAAATAGATCATTAGTCTCTCTGTGTAAGAGTTGCACTGCGACTGGATTGCGCGTTTTTTTTTTCAATTGGTGCGGAGAGAGAAACTCTTCCGGTTTAAGGACGGAGTTGAATTGGTAAGATAAGCGTTGCGGAATCAATCTCTGTGGGTTTTTTTCTTGACAGAATCTCACCATTTAGGTTTCTTCCGGAAGCTACAAGGATGCAGTTTGGTTTGAGCCCATTGGCATTTCCAAAAATCAATTATTCATCCAAAAATGAAAAAATATCTTTCAATGTTAAAAATGCCAATGGGCTCAAACCAAACTGCATCCTTGTAGCTTTCAAGAAAGACCTAAGACTCCGTCAAGAAATGAAACCACAGGGATTATTGATTCCACAACGCTTATTTTGCCGATTCAACTCCGTCCTTAAGCATGTATATTCACCTACTTATCAGGCTCATTTTATAACTTCTCGTTCACTAACGACTCGTTAGCGAACGATTATCGTTTAGACTGCCACTATCAATAGATCTAACAAGAGCACGAAAAACCGTATTTCGTGAACAGCTGCGTTCGGCTGTATCGTTTGTATGTGCCGAATGATCGTGTATGACGTTTCTACGTGCGCGCAGCGCAGCTGTCAGTTTGCAAGTGTCATTACTACCATTTATTACTGTAATTTTTCCCGCAAACCCGGGGAATACTGAATTTAATACCTACTTCAATTTAAGGTAGGTAACATTGGTACCACAATAATTATACTCGAAAATAGGATGACCAAGACCCTTTTTTCCGGGGGGGGGTCGCCTTTGGCGCAGCTCGTTTCGCTCGCGTTCGTTAGCCCCCCCCATGGCTAAATCCTGGCTGCGCCACTGTGCACTATCCTTATTAAGGGAAATTTAACGTCGCACTAATCTGCGCAAGCGTAGGTGCCAAAATAGTGCCGCTTTTAATACTGCTTGCCCTTATTTCATCTGCAATAACTCTCTATTGCAGAATGCCATTTTACTGCACGGCACTATTAAAGGAGGCGTTAATAAAATACTGCTTACTTTATTTTTGGTTGCAGAATCAGAGTTATTGCAGATCGCAAACTTATTCCTACTCCCTCTACTTATACCCTCTAACGGGTGACACTAAGCGCATGCCGCATGCAAGCGAAACACAAGGACCCCTCCGAAGGCCCTGATTTTTAGCACACGTGTACTGCAAGGCCTGTGGAGTCTAACTGCAAAAAATTAGCCCCCTATTTAATAACGTAAGGGTAGTTTGCTCAAAATTGAAGGAATATAGGCAACCAAGAATACACCAACAATAAGGCCATTTTTAGGACTTGTCAAAATAAAGTATAAATAAGGTCGACCTAATGCTAGCCTTACATTGAGCATCAAATGCTGCAGCTTTTTTGCTGCAGAGTTCTGATTGAAACTGACGCCTGTTATTGCTGTCAGTGACCAACATTTGACCAATGAGAGCTCGGCAGCAAAAAAAGCTGCAGCATTTGATGCTCATTGTAAGGCCACCATAAGAGTGCACAAATAAAGGCAAGTACTAATCCTTATTAAGGGAAATTTAACGTCGCACTAATCTGCGCAAGCGTAGGTGTCAAAATAGTGCAGCTTTTAATACTGCTTGCCCTTATTTCATCTGCAATGAGCTTGTTTACGCGAGGCTTAGCAGAGATTTTAACAGTGGTTAGTTAGGAGTGTTTACGCGCGCCGACCAAAATGACAGCCGACAGCCCCTTAACCTGGGCCGCTATTCTTGAACCGTGTGAGAAAAGTCCCTGGGAGTAAAATACATTCCGCAGTACACTAATGTAGCGAATGTTGCCTAAAATCGTGGTTTTTAGGCAACTTTCGCTACAGAAGTGTACTGCGGAATGGATTATCCCAGGGATCCCAGGGACTTTTCTCACACGATTCAAGAATAGCGGCCCAGGGAGACATCTTTCAAAGAAGTGCCAAAACGAAATTTAACCGTAACCACATTTTCTAGAGATCATAACAAAAGATGGTTAATCATCAATTATCAATTTTAATAAACTGGTGCTCACAGGTCATCTAACATCCAACCCAACCCATAAATCTGCTATAAATCCAACCGATTTCTGGTCTGCACATGCGTCGTAATATGCATGGGCGTTTACGTTGGATTGCCAACACTTGTTTGCTTACTAAATGCAATTTAAAATCACATTTAGCTAAGCTTAACAGCTGTTGGGAAACTTGCGTTTAGAGGTGTTTATGCGGACGATAACATTGATGTTACGGACCTTGACACCAGTTTTAAACCTCGCGTAAACAAGGCCAATCTAATGCCCGTAGTGTGCACGTATAAGCACGTACGAAAAGATAAAAACTTCAAAAAGATGAGAAATGACCACCTATTTGCGGAATTTGGATGATACGAACATTGCAAACGGGCAGCAGAATATAGATTGGCGGCACTCAATTTTTGGGCAAAGTCGAATTTATTGATGAGGAGATGGGTTTCCGTAAGTATCCGTGAGACAGGTAGGTATATAATTCCCGTGGCATGCATGTATAAGCACGTACGAAAAATCTCCTCGCTCAACATAAGAAATGACCGCCTGCACCTGTTCGCGAAAGTTGGATGATACGAACATTGCGAACTTGTAGCACAGTATCGGTTGGTGGTACTATATATTTGGCAAAGTCGAATTTATTGATGAGGGAATAGGTTTCTAGAACGTCCGTCGTGAAAAATGTGAAATTTTGCAAAAGCAAGCGAAATGGAATAACATGCATCTGTCAGTTGCCTTGCCACTTGCCAGCCGCGCACATAAATCAGGGCCGCACTTGAAAGTTGGTTAGACTATAGGGCTATGCGATTTTGATCAGGTTATTGACTAAATCATCAGTCTCTTCTCTTCTCCTCTATTTCTTTCGACTCAATACAAACGCAACATATACAGGGTGTTTCATGACTTATACGACGTAGCTTGAGGATAGATCCAGTTTTTTGAGGCGGATCCGGATCTGGCTTCGAAATTTTTCTAAAATCCTGCGTTTCAAAGTTACAGGGTGATTTATGTATTTTGGTCAAAACTTTGATTGGTCATAACTTTGGAACAATGTTATTGGAGTTGTTCCAACAATATATGTTGGAACATGAATGGAGTCGAATGAAATTTGACAGGAGAAGTCTCTTACCAAGAACAATTACAATGACCAACAAAGCATGGAAAAATCCAGGGCCGGACTAAAAGAAAATGGCCCCCATTAATTCTTGGGCAAAAAAGCCATTTTCGCATCGGATTCCTAAAAAAATGCCATTGTATTTGGAAAGTTGAGAAAAAATGCTACAGAATCAGCTATCCAATACGAACGGCACACCTCACTAGGTGAGGTAAAAAAATAAAATAAAAAAAATTGAAAATTTTAATAGCGATATTTCCTGTATGATTTGAGATAATTCATCGCAATTACTACTTTTCAAACAGAAGACGAGCAACATTTGAAAAAAAAATCAAAACTCCTAACAATAGATGATAAATACATTACATGTTATTTACAAATGGTTTTCAAAATGCCCTTCCCCAACTTCGACGCATTTTCTACATCTCGTCAATAAATGTCTAGTGACTTTTCGAATGATTAGCCTATTGTTCCGCATTTCTTCAGCAGCTGTAATGATCCTTTCTCTCAAATCCTCCCTGGTGTTCACTTCTGTCTTGTAAACCATATCTTTCATGCGGCCCCATACATAGTAATCTAGGACTGTGAGATCGGGAGATTTGGGAGGCCAGGAATGAGGACCCCCGCGACCAATCCAGCGGGGGTATTCTGCGTTCAAGCTTCTGACGTTTAATGAAAAATGAGGCGGTGCCCCATTTTGTTGAAAATAGGCAAAACATTTTGGAGGAAGTTTAGATAGCTTTTCCCCGTCAGCCGTTCCTCAAAGAAATGTAGCCCAGTCAAAATGTCATCAACCACTCCGCACCACAAATTCAGTGGAAACCTCTGCTGAGAGTTCTTCTGTACCGTGGCATGAGGGTTTTCGTGTGCCCATAAGTGGGAATTTTTCAGTTTCAGTTTTGAAGGTTCTCTTCATTTTTTTTGTTTCTCCTCGGTTCCGTTTCGCCACCCGCGTTGTGCGAGGGCGATTTCGGACTTCTCATTATTGTTATTGTGTATCCCTCCATTTTTCAACTCACAACCTACCCTACCGTGACGCGCTGAACATCAGCAGACCATGCAAAGAGAGCGCTCTCTCTATCTCACGGCGCCGGATGTCACAAGGCAGGTCCTTTTTCATTTTTTACTTCAATACACAAGACAGTGTATCCCAGCTAAAACATCTCGGCGTGATTTTCTCAGAAACCGTTCAGCCAATACAATTCTTCTTTTTTGTAAAAATAAGCCCCAAATCTAAGCTTCAATTAGAGAGGTGTCGGTGTCTGCAGCTGCTCTACTTCCCAAAATATGGCAATTTGAACAGGCCTCGGAACAACAGGCACATAGTTATGGAGATTTATGATTAGCAAGAAAAACAATTCTACATCAGAATGCAATTGGGGCACCGTCTAATTTTTCCATTTAACGTCAGAGAATACTTGGATGCAGAATACCCCCATCGCTGGATTGGTCGCGGGGGTCCTCCTTTCTGGCCTCCCAGATCTCCTGATCTCACAGTCCTAGATTACTATGTATGGGGCCACATGAAAGATCTAGAGGTCTACAAGACGGAAATGAACACCAGGAATGATTGCAGAGAAAAGATCATTGCAGTTGCTAATGAAACGCGGAACAATAGACCAACCATTCGAAAAGCCACTGGACTTTTAGTGACGAGATGTAGAAGATGCATGCGTCGAAGTTGGGGGAGGACATTTTGAAGACCATTTGTAAATAACATGTAATGTATTTATCACCTATTGTTAGAAGTTTTGATTTTTTTTCAAATGTTGCTTGTTTCCTGTTTGAAAAGTAGTAATTGCGATGAATTATCTCGAATCATACAGGCAATATCGCTAATAAAATTTTCAATTTTTTTCATTTCATTTTTTTACAAAACCTATTGAGGTGTGCCGTTCGTATTGGATAGCTGATTCTGTAGCATTTTTTCTCAACTTTCCAAATACAATGGCATTTTTTTAGGAATCCGATGCGAAAATGGCTTTTTTGCCCAATAATTAATGGGGGCCACTTTTTTTTAGTCTGGCCCTGGATTTTTCTATGCCTTGTTGGTCATTGTAATTGTTCTTGGTAAGAGACCTTCCCTGTCAAATTTCATTCGATTCCATTTAATTGTTCCAAAGTTATGACCTATCAAAGTTTTGACCAAAATACCTAAATCACCCTGTAACTTTGAAACGCAGGATCTTAAAAAAATTTCGAAGCCAGATACGGATCCGCCTCAAAAAACTGGATCTATCCTTAAGCTATGTCGTATAAGTCATGAAACACCCTGTATTTTGGTAACAAATCAAGATAGTATGATGTGGTGTGAACATTGCAAGCAATATAATTACTTTGTTATTGCTTGCAATGTTCACACCACGCTTTCTTGATTGAATGGAATCTAAGCTAAATACCACTTCACACCTCACCGAAAATATGAAATTT
Source organism: Anaspis maculata (assembly GCA_949128115.1). Lineage (NCBI taxonomy): Eukaryota > Metazoa > Arthropoda > Insecta > Coleoptera > Scraptiidae > Anaspis > Anaspis maculata. Next base: position 39,391,845 of record OX421968.1, read on the forward strand.
TTGTTATAATAATAGATAATAAGGGCAATAATAGCCCAATACTCCGGACCATTCGACAATTTGACATTGACATTTTGGAGGAAATTGATCGCCACGTTTATTCATGCGCTACGGCGCAAGCTCATAGGCTTAGGCTTATTACAATTTGCAGTGTGTCACCCCCAAATTCGCAATCGTCATTTAACGTTAATGATCATTACACTTAATGATCATTAAGGTGCATTAAGTACAAGGGTATAAGCATTTGTGCTAAATATTTAATCGCGACTTTGATATTTTGATCTAATACCTAAGTGTCTATTTGTGTATACGTCCACTTCTCAACTGCCTTCAAATTCCTACAATGAGTTCTAGAGTAGAAGGGAGAGGCCGGCCACGTCAACTTTTACAAGGCTCCCACAAAAATGAACAGGAACATATTTTTTTATATTGAAAGAACTTTATAGAATAATTTAATCTTACAAAACTATTATATTACAACAGTTATAACCAACAGATTGTTATAACATATTTCAAGCCACATGTCCAGTCTTATCACTTTTTTTGTTTGTTTCTACCCTAAATACATTTATATAAAGGTCAAAACTATAGTAGATGTGTATAAATAAAATTATTGGAGTTTCATGACTGAATTTCCAATTGACTCAAAAATATATAATATATTTTATAGACTGGAGGAACACCAGATGAGATCTGTATCATATTCTAAATAACACTCGAACACAAAATAATTGCAAAGAAACTTACTTCGATTTTATAAAAATGGAATTAAAAGCATATTTGCTCGATTAAACAGTAATAATTTATGGTTTTTTTCATACTTGCTATAACAAATCACAGAAATTCATAGAATTCAAATAACTGGGTGCATGCGCATTTGAATGCAAACGAAAAAAATGAAAACCAATACAATAGTACAAGTGTAAATTTTAAAACGAATCACCGAGATCAGTGAACTTTCTATCAATTAAAGATGTATGTATAAATCTGTTTCTTTGTCCTGCTCCAACTTACTCCGGAGCAGACGTTGCCTAGCAACGACCAATCAGACAGCTCTATTTTCTGCTCTAAGCGCTCCAGAGTAAGTTAGAGCAGGACAAAGAAACATGCCTTATGTATGTATATTATATATACATAATTTCAATTTAAATTAAATTTATTATAAACAAAACGAACGCAGGTGTGATTCGCAACGACGCACTATCAAAATTAAAATTTCTAGAGGTAGGAATTTCATCGGCTTGAAAACAACAAACAACAATGCACATGTTTGCTTCTGATTGTTCAACAATTTGAGAATTCTGGAATAAAAGTAACATCTGCATGTTCGCGCTATTTGTCACTGTCTGTGACTTCTTTTTTGAAAAAGTACTCGAAAATTTCATCCATGTTCAATGGATTGTCAGGCGTCGTAGCGGCGATTTCTTCCCTACAACTGACAACATCTGCGAGCGGTTTGCTGTCTGTCGTTTCGCATTTCTTCTCGACCGCCTCATTTTCGACCGGCCGGATGTCCTCCTCACAGTTCAGTTTCAACTGAGATGGAATGCCGTTCAGCTTGGCCAATCGGTAAATTGTAGCTTGTTCCTGTTAAAGCATTGAAAAACTGTTAGACCCATGTATCAAAATGTCGCGTGTCTTGAAAGGTCCCAGCCAAAAATTTCCCAATCGAAACAATCTGATAGGAGGACCTAAAGCGGTAAGCATTCAACAAGCTTGGTGTAATAGATGATTTACAGTAACGATTCTACCTCCATTCCCTTCCTTATGCAATTTTGAGTCGATTTAGGAAAAGGAAGAATGCGATTTATTCACGTTAACTATTCCATTTTCGCACTTGAACATCGCCCAGTTTCATACTCGTCGCCACTCCATTCACGCTGTTCTTAAGCTGTATTGTTGGTTGCCTATCAGCTACCTATTTTTCGCGACTTTCTTCCCCTTTTCTGTGTTTTATTTATTCTTTCCTGCAATGAGAAATGTCGGAATGTCGCACGTAGCGGTCGGCTAGCTGTCAAACGTTGACAGTTGTGAATGAAACGTCAGTGGGCGATGTTCAAGTGCGAGAATGGAATAGTTAACGTACCGTTAAACCATACAACATTGAACACTTTTTAACATACTTTTGTCCATAACGCGATAACCAGAAGAGATATTCTAAAAACAAAAATTGCATTATGGGGGCTTGCCTCTACCGAATCGATTGTATGTATTACAAAACTGATGTTTCTTTGATAAAATATTAAATAAAAATTAAAAAATATAGTGTTCAAAGTTGTCGTCAAAAAACGGCAACTTTGAACAAGGGTGTTCCTGGCTCTTTTTCAAAGTTGTTTCTTCATATCTGCAACATTGAACACCATAGGTCTTTTTTTAAAAAAAAATTACGCCGATATTCCAATTTTTACCAAATCTACGAGGGTTTCCACTAAATTACGAGAGTAAAACATTATGGAACATTTAGATGGTGTCAATAAATTTCAATAAACTTTATTGTAATATTTTTAAACATAGAATACGTAAACTTAAAATTAAAAAAAAATTGGCTCAATTCTGCCATTTCTGGGGAAAATAAGAAAATTATTGCATCGTTTTAAGGTAAGGTTTTTTAGGTTTTAAAATAATTACTCAACTTGGTTAAAAGATATCGACTTGGAACAAATTTCACAGTAGTCGGTACATGTGAATGTATCACATGTTGAAGATTTATAGCCATAAAGTGCTTTTTTACTTACTTTCCAACTAGAAGTTGACGCACTGCTCTTGACAATCGTTTAGCCGAAAAATACTGAATGGGCGCCAATCTGTGATAGACGCAGAGACGACAGGCAGAGTTGCCACTATTTTAAAGCTAAATGTCCCTGCTTTCAAATGCGCTTTACAGTTTCATGATATTTTCAAAAATAGATGCGCTACAACAACGCAAAACGAAATTTAGAAAATGTTCAAAGTTGCTGTCGTTGTTCAAAGTTATGTGGTTTTACGGTAAGTAAATCGCATTCTTCCGTATCTACATCGACTCAAAATTGCATAAGGAAGAGAATGGTGGTAGAATCGTTACTGGAAAATGTACGGCTTTGGGTCCCCCTTTATGACATGGTCACCATGTTTTCCAAACTTGTCTCATTTTTTTCAGGATATTTCAAGCACATTTCAGAAATGACTGATGATGAATCAAAATGGTTCCATGAATTCATCTCAAACAAGAAATTGGGACTGTTTTAAAACTCCTAATTCAGCTTTACAAGGTCATTTTGGTCGTGTTAAGCGCTGAAGTGCTATAAAACTCGTGGAAATTGGTTCAACATTTCCTGATGGCCAAATGAAAAAAGTTACTCGCTGAGAACTAATATTTTTGCATTTAAATTATCAGCTATGATCATTACTACTAGTTCCAAGTGATTTTCAACTTATTCCATAATGAGTGAATTCATGATGGCGGTCGTAAAGGAAAAAGTCGACTGTCTTATTTTCGACAGTAGTAGACGGGGACGGTGGCAACATCACATTTCATTGACGAGGTCATTCTTTGTGGAAATGCAAAATTTCATCTGATTATCTTGAAAAATCACTGATTTATTGGAAAATGTCCATTTCCATGAAACCGACCACTTAATTTAAAATATTTCAGAAACGGCTGAAAATAAACTGCTGGACAACGAAGTTGTCGGTATCGGAAAAATGGTTCGACTTTGAAGACAAATAACTTCCGATTGCCGGATGTGATTTCCATTTTGTTTGTTGTGTTGATTAGCCTAATGTTTTCGGTAACCTATCCTGTAAAGATGAATGTTAAAAAAACTTCATGTAACATTTCTACAGGGTGATACGTAAAATGCTGCAAAATTGCACCGACTTCATCGTACCCCCATTTGTCAAAAAAAATTTGTTCATGTGTTCTAATACAAGAAACATGAAGTGTGGTTTATTATCTCGAAACGGTTTTGGATTTACCCAGATTGGAAGTCCAACATCATTGAAGATATACACTTCTATGTTGAATGTTACAGATTTGCCTTGTTGGCACGCGAGATTAGGTCAATTTTGATGAATGGATGTTGACATTGAGCAAGATTGTTCGTACAACAGTCCAGGACAGTTGTATTCTCAACACAACCCGAATATTTAGTGTGGGGCCAAGCAAGGGGTATTTTTTTAAGTCACTGCCTGTTCTTCGTACGTTGAATTTCGTCAGAATTTCATCAAAATTTTAGATGTGGAACACGTTCCATTTGCAAATTTAAGCCCCTGAACATGGTAACGATGTAAAACTTCAGTTTCCGAGTGAAGCAAAGCTCCCCGGACGTTATACTTTTATGCTTGTGCTATGTCTGAGTTTCGTAAATCTGCAACATTCAACATAAAAATTTATATCGTCAATGTTCGACTTCCAATCTGGGTAATTTCAAAACCGTTTCGAGGTACGTGTTAGTACATAATTGGCAGAGTGCGGCTAATGACAATTTTTCCAACATTGGAAAATGCGCTGAAAATTACTTATTTTGATGGGACTGTTTTTGGATAGAAGGAACTTCTTGCAATATTTTCAAGGGCAACATGGGTACCGGAATCAATAAAAAAATCGGTTGTGTCACCCCAAAACTTTCCCGACAAGTATCCAGGAGCCTATGGAAATTTTTGTTTTGCTACGTGCCTTCAGATGGGAAGGTAGAATTGAAGAGAAAGATGAAATGAATTTTCCGGGAAACTTCAAATCTTTTCCCAAATCACCTAATTGTAAAAATCGTCAATCAAGGTTTCACTTTAATAGCCCAGGCCGGTTTTACCTTTCCAACAGAAAAATTCCCGGGAAATTGTGAAAAATATTCTTGGAGAATGTTCGAGAACCAGTGACCTATTCTTAAAAAAAAATGTAAAAATCTGTTCACGGAATAAAAAGTTGGAAAATTTGCAGTTTTTCAGAGAAGAAAAAGTCGAAAACCGTCGGTCCGATTTCGAAAATTTTTCCTCCAAAAATCAATCCAACCTTTTCTTCAACTTTATTTTCGAACATGTCTGCACCTAAAATGAATATTTCGTGGGGCTAACGCAGTCGAAGTTTGCACTGCAATTTTTTCAAATTCACGAAATGTGCAAATTTCATTTTGAAAAAATTACCGTCGGAAAACTGGAACCGTGTCGTTTTGAAAATGGGTCTACACGACGCCCACCCACCTTCAATATACTTTCGATATCGATAGTCCTGGTCAAAACACGGGTGAGAGACCGCCTCGGGTGGCAACAGCCAGAAGAAATTTTGGAAATTCATAACTCCCGACTGGAAAATGGTGGAAAACTGCAACTGCAGACTTAATTTGACTCTTTTGTTGTGTTGCTCCCTGCCAAATTTGGTTCCAATCCATCAGATAGATTTCAACTTTTTTCTGTGCGATCACCATACTTTCCCTTCCATGTTGGTGGGGGGTCGGGAAAGTAGAAATTGACATGAGATGTCACAAGAAAATATTATCAAGGACATCAGAATGGTACTGTTTTTGGATGGAATGTTCCTTCTTGCAATATTTTTTTTGGGCCACATGTGTACCATAATCAATAAAAAAAAAAACTCACGAAGTATTCCATGCTGGCCACCCTTGTTTGAATCGCGTAGCTTTCGTTTTGCGGACCGGTTCTCATTCGACGCAAGAGGCCTTCAGAAACGCCCCTCAAATCGTCCGGATGGATGGTCTCATTGAGGCATGACTTGAGACGGGGATCGGGTGCGTTTTTCAGCACTTGGTAGAAAACGGACATGTACTCGACGCAGTCTTTCATCTGGGACCATGTTAGACCGGAAACGTGCATGGCGGTTTTCTTGCCGTACATAAAGTACATGGCCGCGGCAGCGACAACGCTGTAGCTGAACTTCAGGAAGCCCGGATCCAGCGAGAGCAGATCCATCATTTGAGAGGCGCGCGTGAACTGATACGCCGAATATTGAGGGTAGATGAAGTCCTTGTTGAAGTCCAAATTCAGATTGACCTTGGTCATGTCGTTTTGCTTGTGGTGCAGCTGCATGTATAAATTCAACCAGTCGCTGGGAACCGTCGAGATGACTTCCCAACCCAAACTCTGAAATGGATAACAAGCAAATGTTAAAAAATGTATAAGTTGTAATTACATTGGTACAAAGGGGGTTTGGTTTTCTCGCTGCTATTTAGCAATATGCACATTTGTTCGCTCCTTATTGAGGATTCATCAGTGCAGAGGCACTTTCGTCAATGTTCATTGGTAGTTAGGACCGATGTTGTTACTTACGTTTAAAATTAGAAGCTCACACGCCACCATGTCGCTGGACTTGCAAGCTCCGTCGCAAACGTATGAGAACTCGGACAAGTTGGGCGGATAAATCTCTTCGACCTTGGCGGCGATGTAGAGGCATGTGATGCCGACCAGTTGCAGGCTGCTTTTGGGTATGTTAGGCCTGAGCGAAAGGTACCTGTCAAAGTAGTCGACGCTGAGATAGTAAGTGACGCGTCTCAAATGGTAAACTTCGGCGACTTCCATTAGCCAATCAAGCAGGATCGCCCTCATGCGAGGCGTCACCCCCTTGAAGTCGTAAAACAGCCGCGGATTCCGCAGCTTCATGTTCGCTTCCTCTTTGTAAATCATATAGTCCCACACTTCCACGCACTCGGGCCAATCTTCCAGTGGCGTGGGAATGGCACGGTTGTGATTGGCGAAGTCCGAATCGGGCTTGGTCGTGCTCGAAGGCGCCTCTCGGCCGCAACGCTTGCGCTTCTGGGAATGCGGCGTCTTATGGTCTAGCTCGGAGATCACCTTTGAGCAACAACCAGGCTTCTCGCTGGACTGCTCGGAAGTCTGACCCGAGTCTGCTTTTCTGGCCGCCTTGATGTTCTGTTCGGCCTGACGCCGCGTTGCTTCGCCGAATTCGAATCCGGATACCAGTTGTTTCGGATGAGTCCGCAACAGGACCGGAAACGGGATCAGATCCGTACGTTCGTAATCGGAAGGATCAGCTAAGGTTCCCACAAGGGTGCAGTCTTCAGGATCAAATTCGAACTGCGTCGACTTGGAACTGGAAATTTCAATTGATAGAAACGGAAGAAGAATTAGAAATGACGAATGCATACTCATTGGAATCTGGATCAGATCCAGACGTGGGTACTCTCTCCAAACACTTCAAACATCTACAAGCACACAAGTTAGAGAAACACCTTAATACTAACGTGGATTTATTACTAGTTGACTGTAATTTGCATCGGTGAGAGAAGGACGAGGAAAAGGATAACAATCATAAGTCATACCAGTTACTGTACAGGGTGTCCGCGATAATTCGGCTCACCATTGGTATCTCGAGAACGGTAAAAGATACAGAGTCGGTTAAATTACAAAAAAGTTGCGCAATTTTACGACCATCAGGAATATGGAAAAAAAATTGGGCAAGCTCAAACCGTTCATGAAATATCCCGAAAAAACTGAAAATTGCCTTTTTCTTATTTTGCCTATAATAAATCAGTTATTTTCCATATTATAAGTTTCAATTTTGGTTTGTTCCCATAAAATATGGTTCTCTTTCTATTCCAGAGGTCAAAATTGAAAAATGTCAAATCACTTTTGACAACCGATGGTCAACTTTTTTTTTCGTACGGCGGCCAAATTGGATTATTTTGAATTATGATAGAGCAAAAAAGTATCTTTTTAAATATATATGACAACCTTATAAAAATCTTATGCAGCTAAGACATAATTGCAAAAAAAAACGAGTTTTCCATATTGTGTGCGAAGGTGGCTGAGAGAATAAAAAACGATTTGTTTATTGACGTTTCTATGGGCAATTAAGTGTCAAATTGTTTAGTGTTTTCGTATTATAAGTTGCAAAGTTAGCTCGTTCTCTAAAATGTTTTTTCGCGACGAAATCATGAATATGAATAATATTTATATACGATCTGCAAAAAATTCAAGACAAGCAGCTGAACTTATATCTTAATACAAATCCAGAAAGGCATCAACCACACGTTACCTTTTTCTTGAGGGCATATCGAAAACTGAGGTAAGAGTATGGAGAACCGCATGGTGGAAATCGTAGGCGAAGAAGGATCGAAAACCCCAGCGCGGTGAATGTTTTGGCATTGCTATAAAATATAAATAGGTCTGTCAGCCAAACAAATATCTAGCGAAATTGGAATTTCAAAATCCTGCAATTACAAAATTACCAAGAAACACTCTGCACCCTTACAAGCTGTATCACGTGCAAGAGCTACAACCTGACGACCACCAAAAAAGAGTTGAATTTTGTAACTGGATCCTAGAATCACTGGCAAATAATCCCGATTTTTTTAAAACTATTATGTGGACTGACGAAACCAGAGTTTCCAATGTTGGAAGTGGCAATAGGCATCATGAGCATTAGTACGCACAAGAAAATCCGCACACTGTTAAGCAAACCCACCAGCAGGGCTATTTTGGTTCAAACATCTGGTGCGGGCTAGTAAATAACAGCATGCTGGGTCCGTATATGTTTAATCATAATTTAAACGGGCAAAATTATTTTGAGTTCATGCAGAGCATTATCCCAGATCTTCTTAACGAGATTCCAAGGGAAAGTAGACAGCATTTTACGATATTTATGCACGATGGGGCTCCTGCTCATCGTGCAGTTCGAGTTGTCGAGTTTTTGAACGAAACGTACGACCAATGGATTGGGACTGGTGGAAATATGGTTGAGCAGCGAGTGAATTGGCCTCCTAGATCCCCGGATCTCAATCCGTTGTATTATTTCTTATGGGGATATATGAAAAACTTCATACATGCCCATCCATGACATTTGGACCATAGAAGAATTGAATTTGAAAATTGAAGAGGCTTCTAATTGAAGCCGCCGTTGCTGACCTTCGCCGAAGAGCAACTATTTGTGTGGGATAGAATGGTGGCCATTTTGAACACCTACTATAAACTTCCGTATATTTCCATTCTTCAATTATTATTATTGCTGGTATTTAACCTATTGATAAATAAATTATTGCTAACTTCAACCATGTTTTGATTTTTCTTTCAACATTCAACACAAGATAGTACCTATCATGGAGTGCAGTGTTGTTCGGTTTCTTCCTCAGCCACCTTCGCGCACAATATGAAAAATACATTTTCTTGCGATTATGTCATCTTTTCATAAGATTCTTATAAGGTTTTTGCTCTATCATAATTCGAAAAAATCCAATATGGTCGCCATAAGAAAAAAAAGTTGACTATCGCTTGTCAAAAGTGATTCGACATTTTTCAATTTTGACGTCGGGAATAGGGAGAGAACCATTTCTTAAGCCCCAGTGTCACGATACTATTCTCGTACTATTTTCATACTAGAAATCTATGAATAGAAAAATATGAGGAAATATGAAATTAAAGCCCCGTGTCACGATACTATTTTGGTACTTTTTTGATGATAGAAATCTATGACTAGAAAAATATGGCGGACGTAGTGCTGCTCGCTTGTTTGATGCTATTTTCATGCTAGATTGAATAATAGATCTGTTCCATATTTTCGTACTTTTTTTTTGGTTTGGCAATATAAGGTCATTGGCCGATTTTCTACGTCGTGGAGTGATTTCTGGAAAAACTGATCGCAGGCTACGACAGTGCATTTTGCCTTGCTCTCTCAAATTTGCAACAAAAACACCTAAATAGATGAGAAAGTGCAAGTGCATGTGAGTAATTAATCCCAAAAACCTGTGGACAGATTAATTTTTGCTGGAGGCACATTTCTGGTTAAACCCTCCTGTGCCAATAAGAACAAATGATGGGGGAAGGGGTGAGAAGCATTTTGTGACAAAAATCTTGCTTCATGAGGCGGCAGACGAAAATAGCCATCTTGCACAACGCCATATATGGCTACCTGATCACCATCAGTTGTTTAGTCCCAGGGCCGGTGAAAGCTAGTTAAAAAATAAATCTTTGATTTTTTTTTCCATGAAATAATCCGCACGACAACTAGTCTTTCATTATTCGGCAACCTTATAGCCTTCCATTTCTTGTATAAAAAATACATCCTTCTAGAGCCGTTGGTATTCTGCGTACAGAGTGAATTGTATGAAATGGTGATTGAATTTTGCAGTCACCTATACATTTGTAAAGTAACCAATCATGGGCGCCCGCAGGATTTTTTGTCAGGGGGGGGGCAAATAGCTTTAGTTAGAGAACGTCACATACCTACCTGGCCTAATTTGCGAAGTCCTTTAGATTAGCGCCGCAGGTGAAATTTTTTTCGAATAATAATAATAATAATGGTGATAATAATTATTGTGCGAAAAATAAGGAAATATATTTGAAAATTAAACTTAACTTTAGAGAAAGGACCCCGCACGATTCTTATGGAAAATGGCTCCCGGTTAAATTCTCTGAATTTTCGATATGTTGTAGCTCATGAGATACTAATCAAATACCGTGAACCCCAAACTCAAATAATGGACAGTTTTTTACCCACAGGGGGTTGAAGTTGGAGGTTTTGACGGCTTAAAAATGATATTCTGACGTAAATAAAAGCTTTCTATTTGGTTTCTCTTCGAGTTGTGTTTCATGCTAAATATATTTATTTGGCAGAAAAATATCAACCCCCTTCTCCACCCCCAACCCCTATCTACCATCATAAAATTCGAGATTACTCCCAAAAGCCATGCGGATGGCTTCTGTGATTTAAATTATGAATTTTGACATGAAAATTATTTTCCACCCCTAATGTTGGGGTGCCGATTTTCCAATTTTCCTCGGTTAATTTGGCTGAATTTTTGGTATTGTGTACTTCTAATTTTGCTGAACAAAAAGTTCCTATACCAAAACTTATTCCTATGAACAGTTTTTGTTCTGCAGGGGACTGAAGTTCAATATTTATGCTCTCAAATCTTCAACTTCAGTCCCCTGTAGAACAAAAACTGTCCATAGGAATAAGTTTTGGCATGGGAACTTTTTGTTCAACAGAATTAGAAGTACACAATCCCAAAAATTCAGCCAAATTAACCGAGGAAAATTGGAAAATCGGCACCCCAACATTAGGGGTGGAAAATAATTTTTATGTCAAAATTCATCATTTAAATCACAGAAGCCATCCGCATGGCTTTTGGGAGTAATCTCGAATTTTATGATGGTAGATAGGGGTTGGGGGTGGAGGAGGGGGTTGATATTTTTTTGCCAAATAAATACATCTAGCATGAAGCACAACTTGAAAAGAAACCAAATAAAAAGCTTTTATTAACGTCATAGTATCATTTTGAAGCCGTCAAAACCTCCAACTTCAACCCCCTGTGGGTAAAAAACTGTCCATTATTTGAGTTTGGGGTTCACGGTATTTGATTAGTATCTCATGAGCTACAACATATCAAAAATTCAGAGAATTTAACCGGGAGCCATTTTCCATAAGAATCGTGCGGGGTCCTTTATTAAAATTTGTAATTTTGTACAAAATGTATAAAAATTTACTTCAAAATAGCCAGGTCAATAGTTACACTCGTTCATTATCTTGAAAAAACCCCTATAAATAACATAATCATTTCACCCTATATTGGGCAGTGGAGCTGGTAGCTGGAATGCACAAATTGCAGATCGTTACCTACCTACCCACCTATTTTATGACTTTACGGGTAGCTATTAATTTAGGTAGAAGCCTAATGAAATTTCAAATTGCTCTAACAATTCAAGAAAATGTAAATTACCTTCTCAAAGTTTTTTCTTTCGAAAATGATTTTTTTTTTCCTTTCTTGAAAAAAAATTCTTTTTCGTAAGGAAGAATTTATTCAGCTGCTCCGGAGCCAGGGGGGGGGCAAGTGCCCCCCCTTGCTTTCCCCCTTCGGGCGCCCATGTAACCAATTCGTAAATGAAGTCAGGAGAGTATCACAATAAGCCGGCCCAAAGCAAAGATATTGCGGCCATACAAAAGAACCTGGAAAATACTCCCAAACTTCAATTTCTAACTGGAGAAATATTGAAGAAAATTAATAACTTGCGAAGCAAATTTCAGGATGCCAATAAGCAACACGGACACTCTGAAGTGGAAGTGGTGCCCCGGGAAAACCGATGTGGTACTTATATCACCACTTCTTGTTGTTTCTCAAGAAACATCTCAAAAAAGACAAAAAGACCTCAAACATGGTGGTCAAAGAGAACAGCAAAGAGAGCCCGAAGCTGTTGGCTGAGCAAATTCTTTCTGAAGTTCACATTGAACAAAATTGAAGAATCCAGGAGGAGTTCATTTCGCGAACTCCCTAATGACAATTATATGAGTTTTTCACTGTCCGACGATGGAGATTTTAACCACCAAGTGATTGTGAGACACTTACGATTGATTTTCAGTTTGATGATAAAAGAGAGAGCCCAAAGTTTCCTTCATTTTCCTTGCCTCAGCGCACAGCACAGCTCCTTTCCGGGGGCACAGGAGAACGGATCCGTTCCAGCTGTTGAGAGCTGTGCTGTGGCAAGGAAAAGGAAGGAGACTTTGAGCTCTCTTTTATCATCAAACTGGAACCAAATGAATTCTCAACCGGGTACGTTTTCAGTAACATGCAGGAGGTGTCTTACAATCACTTGGTGGTTAGAATCTTCATTGTCAGACAGTGAGAAGCTCATATAATTGTCATAAAGGAGTTCACGAAACGGACTCCTCCTGGATTCGTCACGATTTTGTTCAATGTGAGCTCCAGAAAAAGTTTGCTCAGCCAACAGCTTTGAGGTCCCTTCGCTGTTTTCTTTGGCCACCATGTTTGAGGTCTCCTTGTATGGCCGCAATAGCTTCGTTTCGGGTCGGCTAGTTATGACACTCTCCTGATTTCACCTATGGATTGGTTACTTCACAAATTAAGGTAACGATAAAATTCAATCACCATTACCTTGTACAGAAGCGGCTGAAGTTCTTATAGCTCTATGAGCCGTGTTATTGTGACGGAAGCCCATTTTACCTCGCCTTGGGTGTATCCATCCATGTCTTTGACATTGACAATCTGATGACTGCTGACGTCTAGTGCGTAAATATGCAAATATGCATATAAAAATATTCAATATACAGGTGTCCCGAAATTAATGCAACAAAATTTACAGGGAGGTAGACAATTGAAAAATAAGGGGACTTCCTCAATGAAAATATTCTCGCAAACGTAATAACGGAGATACTGGCCTTCAAAGTTGGTTTTTCAAAAGTCTTTTTTGCATAACGCCTGAACCGTTCAGCCGATTTCATTCAAATTTGAACCAAAGTTTTCTAAAATAGGTCTCTATCGAACAATGATAACGCATTTCATCAAACATTTTCAGGGGCGAAGATAATAGGGGGTACCTTCCCCCTTTTTCCCCTATTTTTCACCCCCGTGAATTATTTTGGAAATTGTTGCAATTTTTGAATTCTACGTTCAATTTAGAGAAAGAAGTTACTCTTGCAAAATTTTGATTGAAGGCTTCATTTTCGAGATATTTGGGTTTGAAACTTCGGAGAACATCTCGAAAACACCACTTTCAAGGCCTTAAAAGTTAAAATTCAAGAAAACTCAAGATTCCTCAACTGAAATAAGTTTTCTAGGTGTTTCAAGTTGACAAACTAGCATTTTTGCTAAATAAAAGACTTGAGGCTTTTCAGAAAAAAAAAATTGGGCTCTGAAAAGTGGCGATTTTGAGATGTTCTCCGAAGTTTCAAACCCAAATATCTCAAAAATGAAGTCTTTAATCAAAATTTTGCAAGAGTAACTTTTTTCTCTAAATGGAACGCAGAATTGAAAAATTGCAACAATTTCCAAAATTATTCAAGGGGGTGAAAAATAGCGGAAAAGGGGGGAAGGGACCTCCTATTATCTTCGCCCCTGAGAATGTTTGATAAAATGCGTTATCATTGTTCGATAGAGACCTATTTTAGTAAACTTTGGTTCAAGTTTGAATGAAAGCAGCTCAACGGTTCAAAAGTTATGCAAAAAAAACTGTTTTCAAAAACCAACTTTGAAGGCCTGTATCTCTGTCTCGGTCAAGTGTCAGAGTAGCTTTGAGCTCAACTTCGCCGAATAAAGTCGCTTTATTATTATGATTATTATTATTACGTTTGCGAGGGTATTTTTATCAAGGAAATACCATTATTTTTCAATTTTCTACCTCCCTGTAAATTTTGTTGCAATAATTTCAGGACATCCTGTATAGCGTGTAGATTTCTAGCATGGAAATAGTATCGTGACACTCAGGCTTTATGGGCACAAACCAAAATTGAAACTTAGATTATGGAAAATAACTGATTTATAGGCAAAATAAGAAAAAAGCAATTTTCAGTTTTTTCAGGATATTTCATGAACGGTTAAAGTTCGCCTCAATTTTATTCCATATTCGCGATGACCGTAAAATTGCGCAACTTTTTTGTAATTCAACCGACTCTGTATCTCTTACCGTTCTCGAGATACCTATGGTGAGCCAAATGATCACGGACACCCTGTACAGCCAACTGTCCGAAATGTGGAGCAACTATCGTTCCAAATCAAACATGTCTATGTTCCAAAAGACCATAGGAAAACCTGGGGTGGGACTCCGTGTTCTTTGTCAACAGTCGCTTTCTACCTGACCTTGAGAGGGTACATGTAAATTCCCTATGCTTAGCGACTATCGCTTAGAGGCGACTGTCGATAGCGACAACACGGAGTCCCAGCCCTGATCTATTTTGGGTCTCTAGAAACACCTACCGTCTAACCAACCCTAGCGCTGAATCAATAATGGTGGATATCATCAGGTCAGGAACTCAGGAATGAATCACCATTATCACTCATTGTGACTGCACGGCAAGCATGCATACTGCTGCACATGTCAGTATTTGAATAAAAAAGTGTAGATTGCATTTTCTAATCTCTGGCGTGACAAGTAACTCATCGAAATCAAATTGAAAAGTGAAATTATTAGATTTACACCTATTATTTACCTACCCATGTACTAGTTTCCTTTGTATTTATGCAGCTTGATATGTTGAGATTTTTGAACAAAATTTCTTTATACAGTGTTAAAAAATGTTGTCAATATTTTAGGAGATTATTAGAGCATCGAAAAAAAAAAACTCAAAAAAATTTACATCGGTAACGCATTAAAACTGAGATAGAGAGCTTGTTTACGCGAGGCTTAGCAGAGATTTCAACAGTGGTTAGTTAGGAGTGTTTACGCGCGCCGACTAAAATGACAGACGACAGCCCCTTGACCTGGGCCGCTATTCTTGAATCGTATGAGAAAAGTCCCTGGCAGTAAAATACATTCCGCAGTACACTTCTGTAGTGAAAGTTGCCTAAAAACCACGATTTTAGGCAACATTCGCTACATCAGTGTACTGCGGATGGGCATGGGCATTTACGTGCGATTGCCAACACTTGTTTGCTTACTAAATGCTATTTAAAATCACATTTAGCTAAGCCTAACAGCTGTTGCGAAACTTGCGTTTAGAGGTGTTTATGCGGACGATAACATTGATGTTACGGACCTTAACACCAGTTTTAAACCTCGCGTGAACAAGGCCATTAGCTTTCAAGGTTGAGTTTTGAAAATGGCTTTTTAGTAACTTCAAATTGAATTGATGGATTGATAGAGTAAGTTGATGCATACCTACAAGCTGGTCATATTGACTTTTGTCACATTCATACTTTGGCGTAGATATTGTGGAGCCTCCTCTTTTTACTCACTGCCAACTACGCCAATGATAACGTTTGAAAATTGGTAATATTATCTTTTTTTTTTTCGAGAAAGAGTCTTATTTTTCGATGCTCTATTATCTCCTGAAATATAACCAAAAAAAAAGTGTAACACCCTGACACCCTGTATACAGCCTGTCCGTTTTTCGAGGCTAAGCATGGGTGTCTCGCTTATCTTTTAGAGATACAAACTCTGTTGAATTAGAAAAAGTTGCGCATTTTCACGACGATCAGTGATCCTTCCGACGATCTTTCTTTTCTAATGCTCATCAGAATTAATTCGAAATCGTTTCCAAAGCTCTCCTGCTTAAAATTTTAGAGATGACCTATTGCCAGGATTTAAAATCCAGGACCGAGGACAGTACTTGAAAAAACTGGTTTCTTCTTTATTGACATAAAAGCATATTTTCCTTTCCCATCACTTCCGGGAAAAATGACATCGGATTCAGAAAATATCTACAGGAATAATGCCAGTAAAAGGAGCTTGTCAAATCGCATGGCATACTTTGACCTGTTTCACAATAATAATTATAATACGCTTCACAATCAAGGAAGTCAAGAAACAAACAACATCATTTGAAATTGTTTCATTACAAGAGATTTTCGAAATGCCATCCTCCAGCTTCAATGCCTATTTTTTACAGGCATTTTTCATGTAGGTGTTTTCTGAATCCGATGTCAGTTCTCCCGAAAGTAATCGGGAAATATGCTATTATGTCAAAAAACAAGTTTTTTTCCAACTGCGATACTGGATCTTGGATTTTCAATTCTGGCAAATAGGCCAAGCAAGCAGGGGAGCTTTGGAAATGATTTCAGACTAATTTTGACGAACATTAGGAAAGAAATATAGGGCAAAATTGTAAAATGTAGTACAAGTTCTTCTTTTCATCTGTTTTTGTAAAACTGGTCGAAGTGTGCCGTGCGATTTAGGAAGTCCATTTTATAACTTTTTTTTTCTGTATTTTCCGAATCCTATGTAATTTTTTCCAAAAGTAATCGGAAAATATGCTTTTATGTCAAAAAAGAAGAAACAAGTTTTTTTAAGTACGGTCCTGGATTCTGGATTTTCAATTCTGGCAATCGACTATTTCGTACATTTGCAGCAGGGGAGCTTCAGAAATAATTTCGAATGAATTTTGACGAGTATTGGGGGGAAGAAGGTACGGCAAAATTGAAAAATGTGTGCAAGTTCTTACTTTGATTTGTTTTTGTGAAACTGGTCGAAGGGTACCGTGCGATTTAAAAAGCTCATTTTATGGCATTTTTTCTGTACTTTCCGAATCCGATGCTGTTTTTTCCGTACGTCGATCGGAAAATGTAATATCTGTCAAAAAAATGTAAACAATTTTTTTTTCAGTGCGGTCCTGGATTTTCAATATGGAGATAGGCCATCTTGAAGAGCCTCAGTAGAGGTGTTTCTCTAAATTTTGTCGGATTTCGTCAAACCGTTGCAAAGATATCGCTCTTTGAAATTTAAGCCCAAACAAAGAAAACACCCTGTATCTTCGTAACTGCTGATCCAAAAAACGCTGTGTCTAGGTACACGCTAATGTGTACGCAAATTCGAAGATTAGGTGCACGCGAAACGTCATAGTGTGTATATGACGTCAGCTTTTAGCGTGCACCAACTTATATTTTTAAGGTACACGCGAAATTATTGTGATGACGTTTTTCGGGCGGGCTGTCGTATGTTAACAGCGGGTAATAAATGCGATAGTCTCGACGATCGGTACCTATGATGATGAAGTGTGGACAAACGTTCACATCATTTTCTAAGTTTGGGCTAAGCTCTTAAAAGACATGAAACCGAAAATAACGAAAAGTTGGTTATAAACGGAAGTAGTCCAGCAATTTTAGATGCTAAAATCGCAAATAGCGAACAAAAATGAAACCCTGCCAGATTTTTTGATATAAGCTCAGTTAACCATGTAGTTTAACATACTACAAGTCCTCAAGGATCCGGTGTGACCTCGAGAAGAACTTGAAAATCAGTTTTTCGCGTTTATCTCGTGAACGTTGGCACTTGGAAAAAAAGTACCTGGGAAGCAATTGTTGGAATTTCCACTGTCCACAAGAAAGGTGCTCGCATATTTCATCGCCAGTTCACTCCTTCTCCACCAAAACACAAGAAAATTAAAATAGTCCAGGTGCTTGATACTCAAGACTGTATGGACCTTGAGTTTTATGATGGCGGGATGCCACTTGGTAGATGTGTTATTGTTTGATCCAGATCCATTCTCTTTTGATTGAGATTTGAAGCCATCAATACCAACTATGCTGGCGGCATATACAGGATGAGAGGAAAATAAAATGTTGAACCCTTTATCTCAAGAACCAAAATAGGTGACTACATGTTAATCGTCAAAAATATTTCTAATTCATTCATAATTCGGTTTCATAGCTTTTAAGAGCTCTCTCAAACTTAGAAAACAACGTGAACGTTTGTACACACTTCATCATCATAGGTAACGATCGTCGAGACTGAGACTACCGCATTTACTACCCGCTGTTGACTTGACAGCCCGCCCGCAGAACGCCATCACAATAATTTCGCGTGTACCTTAAAAATATAAGTTGGGGCACGCTAAAAGCTGACGTCATATACACACTATGACGTTTCGCGTGCACCTAATTTTCAACATTGCGTACACGTTAGCGTGTACCTAGACACAGCGTCCAAAAAAATGGACACAGATTCAGACCTGCCTTGAGGCCGGGATTGATCTTCTTCACCTGGCATTCAACCATGTCGCATTAATCATGAATCACCCTGTATAAGCATATTATCATAGTAAATAGGGAAG
This sequence comes from Anaspis maculata, assembly GCA_949128115.1. NCBI lineage: Eukaryota > Metazoa > Arthropoda > Insecta > Coleoptera > Scraptiidae > Anaspis > Anaspis maculata. The sequence goes on from OX421968.1 coordinate 39,410,287, forward strand.
AACAAGAAACTGCACGCGTGATCCACATTTTTTATTCTGAATTCTCATTCGAGACACTATTCCGCCGAGTGGACAGCCACCTTTCCCTCATCTGTTTTTTGACTGACATATATGACATATATGGCACAAGATCCCAGCTTTTCACGTCACAGCCAACTCAAATTTTAGTTTGTGAGGATAAGCAACATAGCAAAACTAACCTTTCTTTCAACTCAGGAGAAGGCGGCTTTACATTTTCTTGATCTTCTTCTTGTTGTTCTTCCCCGTCTTTTTGATTTTTCTGTTCGCACGTTTCTTCCGCTGTTGCATTGCTGCAATAAAATAAAAAGCTAGACAGTTGTAATGGAATCAACTGTAAAAAAATTACTTTTCAACTTGTCGATCTGGCTCCGGATTAGCCAAGTGTTTTGCTCCATCATCATCATCACAAGGATTGCTGGAAGAAAAATCAAGTAACGTCTCTCAACGCAGGAATTATACGGAAATACCTTGGTCCAGCTTGTTCTTGATCCGACTGCATTGTGATGAAGGCTTATCAGTTTTCTGTTTTATGATCCCTGGAGCTCGCACATTGATTGGAAAAGCTTGGGGGCCGAAGCTTGGTTGGAAGTTCAAATTCTTAAGGCACTTTGGAAATCTGCACCCATGCACCTGGCAGCACTGGAAATAGCTTCCGAAACTTAATAATTTCTGTTGCAAGGCTAAAAACGGACTTAATTTGACGAGGATCAACAGTCTCTGAAACCTTTGATGTGGCAATGACTGACAATCTAGGCTTGGCGCCAAAATCATTAAAAGGCACTGGAGCGAGTGGAAACAGTCAACTATCAAAACTAGGTAGGTCTTTATAAACTAGATTATTGATTGTTATCATCTCACGGAAGGCACAGATTCAAAAATTTCTTCTGGAGACAGAAGGACAAAATTTTAAAGACCACAAATGTTTTGCTAGGTTATAGCGCCAAAATATTATAATTTTCGCGGTAAATGCTACAGGCTCTAATCACAGACTGAAGGTCTGGATTGTGAATACTGGACAGTAACACGGGAGTTTTTCATCAAGGGGGGCTTCACTTGAACACCGAAATTCAGCAAACGCGCCGAAGACACCAGGAAAGATCAAAGGACGATTCAAGCATCCACTGGCTCAATTATACGCTTGAAAAGACGTAGAAACTTGAAAAATTACATCAATTCAATCAGTTATCACTTTCTTGCATCGAAAATTGATTAATAAAGTTGAAAAATTACTTACAAGAGTGCTGAAAAAAGGTGAGGTTATGTTGATTAAAAACGGTCACTAACTAAAAAATAATTTCACGCACACCGAATACGGTGAAGGTGGACATAGCGCAGAACTTGTAAAAAAAATATCAACTTTTCACAATAAAGCACTTTTCATTTGAATATTATCCAAATGAACGTCCCGAGTATTCAAAACAAACACTATCGAGTGTGTAGTGTATATGTCAGCAGACTAGAAACAAAACATTGTACGCGCCAAAAGTTGGCACCCCTGCAGGATTCGTTGAATCTGGCGGCAAGCTTATGAAGGGCGGAACATTCAAACAGGCTTTTACAAAATTCAATAATTTATTAATTCTATCAAAAAAAAAAAAAACAACGAGAACACAGCCGTCAAAACACAGCAAAAGTTTGAAGTCGATCAAACCGAATGTAAAGCTATAGTTAAGCTAACAATGTTGTCAATTCAAAACATAGCTTAACAATCATAAAATTATTTAGAAACAAACATTTAAGGCAACTTTGGTCAGTCAATGTTGGGAAACTGCTTAGTGATTACATACCTATTATTAACAATACTTACGTCCAAACATTATCCAGTAATACAGACTAGAAACAAGTGAAAATCAAGGTAAATTTTCGCGTTTCTCTTGCACATAGGCCACAGTCGTGGCGCAATAGACAACGCCGTAAACTATTAAAACGAACAAAACGAACGCTTCCATGATGATGAAGTGCGAAAGACTCATTCCGATTTCCAACCATGAACCGACGTTGGTAATCTTGTACAGAAACTGGATGAGCATGATGTCAGAGAAAAACAAGACCAAGCAGAACATGTTCTTGACGGGAGCTCTGTGGATCATGTTCCCTATTTTGTAGGTGGCACAGGTGTAGACAAAAGGAATCATGATTTTCACAATAATCAAAATTGTCATCGTGAATGGACTGAAGACCGTCAGGAAGCATTTCACCCACATGGGGTCGAAAGAGTTTATGCTGGCGGTGTTGCCTGCTCCAAAAAACCCAACGAAAATCAGCGCGACCTAGAATAAGTTAAGGATCATTTAACTAATTTGCATCTGAACTTTGTTGAATGAACAATGAACTGGTCATTCACATCGATGTATCAAACATCAAACCAGTCAAGTTCAGCTCAGATCAGATCGGTCTATAGTTTTTAGCTAAGTAAGGTCGTGTCAGCCAAGTTAGTCAAGTTACTACGGCCCAATCCACCTTTCTCATTGACAGTTTCACGCATACCTGTGAGCGTGGGAGCTAGCGGCACCTAGCGGTTTAGATGTTTGCATTAGCGGGAATCTGCGCTCACAGGTATGCGCGTAAATGATTTCTCGTATGGGAAAGGTAGATTACGCTCAGGTAAGTTGAAGGGCTTTTAATGCCACTGAAAAAATGGATTAGTAGAAATCACTTTTGGTACCTTTATTTTGAAAACAGAAAATTCAAAATGTATGGACGATGCTATTGGACTTCCAAATTTTTCAGTTTTTTTTTTAATTTTGAAAATTAAACAGCACTGCCTCTTCAAGGAGTCGCATGTTAAATTTGAATTTTCTATTTTCAAAATAAAGGTGCAAAAGTGATTTCTACTAATCCACTCTGTCAGTGGCATCAGAAACCCCTAATAGGCCGTAAGGCTGGGATAAAATATTGACGACAAAGCACCCAATGACCTAAACACGGTCTCTTACGCCCGGTTGCTCACTTCGAGTTTAATTTTAAACTTGGTTTGGTTACTATGGAAATAATTGTTGCAACAATTAAATCTATGGCAACCAAACCAAGTTTAAAGTTAAACTCGAAGTGAGCAACCCGGCGTTAATAGGTTTGTTTTGGCAGCGATACACAACCATTTCCAACCGTTTGGATTCTGCGCGCTTCCGTTAAGCCGTTCGGGCAGTGTAAACTTCGAGTTGCCAACTGTTGGTAAGCTGTTTGGGCAGGTGCCTCCAACGGTTCGAAAACAGTTTGTGGACGGTCAGAGGAGTTTGAGAATTAAAAAGAAACTGGTGATCAGACGCATGCGTACGCCGTTCTTCGCAATCGGGCGATCTTTGATTGATGGCGTGGCGCGTAATGTGACAGTGTGACAGGTAAAGGTAAATGAAGACGCATTTTCGAGGTTAATTTAAAATAGTTTTACCTGCTGAAAGTTACATATTTACATTAATTCGGTAAATTTATTAAGGGGTTTCTGATGCGACTAACAAAGTTGTTGACGGGAATCGGTTTTATTTTTTTTTTCGTCAAGTAGAAACTCCTCCAAAAAGAAAATGTACGGATATTGCTATCAAATTTTGAAAATTTTTGATTTTGATTTTTGAAAATTCAAAAACTAGATAGCATCGACAATGTGTCTTTCCTCAAGAAAGTCGCATGCCAAATATGAACTTTTTATTTTCAAAAAAAGGCACCAAAATGATTTCTCGTAGACATGAAAAAGTCTATGAGAAAAAAAAACATTTTTTACGAATAATAATAATTTTCAAATAAATATTTTTTCAACATAAATAACTATTACCCAGTGAACCACCTGAGTAAGGACATTCTATTCCAAGGATACCTATATGCTGATGCATTTTTTCCATTTTAATTAGGTACCTTGGTACCCATTACCCATACCCCATACCTAACGTAAAATTTTGGAGAAAAAAAGAACACTACACTTGACAGTTGACTTACACTTCGCGCGAGATTGACATGTGACAGTAAAAAATAACCAACAGATGAGAAGGTCGACAACCGTAACGTGAAATAGCCCTATCGGAATTGTGAACCGTGATCTCTCGTGATATTAAAGAAAAGTTTGGGTATCAAATTTGGCGAAAACTGCTGAAAATGAAATTCAGCTGAAAACCACCAGAAAGTCCGCTAAATGGATTTGGTGGATTTTTGCTCAGTTTCATCCACTAGATGGCTACTCAAATCCACCAGTTTTAGTAGAAACTCTACTGATCTGGCAACACTGCTCACAAGCTGTTTTTACAAACCCCCATAATAAAATATACCTGGATCTCCCTCTACAATACTCGGGACCTCTCGGTGGGTGGTGCGGGGCGTGACACAACAATTGTCAAGCCTACATGATGGGCGTTTTCCATTTAGCGACACAAGTCGACTTGTGTCGTCACAAACCGACACAAACGCGTTTCATTTGATCTGTGTTCCTTTGTTTCATCGACACAAGCTAACACAAGCTGACACAAACCGACACAAATGTTTTAAATGGAAAGCGCCCAGTGCCTAGATATTTTAAATTTTACTGCACCTGTATGGGCGTTTTCCATTTAAAACATTTGTGTCGGTTTGTGTCAGCTTGTGTTAGCTTGTGTCGATGAGACAAAGGAACACAGATCAAATGGAACGCATTTGTGTCGATTTGTATCGACACAAGTCGACTTGTGTCGGTAAATGGAAAACGCCCTATATAAACTGCTTGACAATTGAACTGCAACACCTAAAAATTAGGTGCGTTTTGAAATTGAGATAGCTCAAAAAATATCTGACGGATTCCAGAAATTCAGGCATGTGAGGAAAGATCATTTCTTTGACTATCGAGTGCTGGTATTGATGATAAGTTTGATTGCACAATTTGTCATATACAGGGTGCCAACGGAGACCGTGCAGATTTGGGCAATCTTGCACCTTGTGCAACTTTCGAAAAAAAAGTCCGAGATTTTTTCTCTCGCGTGCTTTTGAAAGGTTGAATCATTATGCCGAAACGGCTTTGGAATTTTGACCCTAACTTTTTTTTTCAAAAAATTGTGCTCAATTTTCTGAAATATGCACTTTCTGATTAAGAAAAAGAAATAGAGACATTGTTTGTTTTCAAACGGCGTCCATATTGAATTTACTTACGAAGATTTTCATTTGAGCCTCCACATCCCCTAGAAACTACCCCTTTTGGGACACCGTCTCACAACAAGATATGCAATGCTTCATTTAAAAGGCCTAAGAAAAGTACTCATCAATAATTGGATTGAAATAAGTATACTAGGATGATCCCACACGTACAGCTCCCTAAAAACCACCCCTTGACTTCAAGGGACAGGGTTGGTATGATAAGACAATCATGCAATAGATGAAAATTCCAATAAACGTTTTTTTCAACTGTTCCACTAAAAAAGTGATGCTACACGATGACCCTTTACGTAGGTCATCCCAACAGTAGCTAACCTCTCGAAAAAAGAACTATTTTTTAACTACCCTTTGAAAAACCAGTACTTCCGCAATACCTCATTTGTTAGGATTTTAAAAAAATCTGTGGCAATAGTTTGCCGCTACAATGATTTCAGTCACATATCTACCCGAAACTACCCCTTCAACTACCCCTCCAATATCGCATAGCCTCTACCTTGATGCGTTATTTACGAGTTGAAAGAACTTTTGCCTACTAACCGTTTCATTGAAATGACGGTGTTTTCCACGATGATAGTACAAAACCTTTTCTGAAACTACCCCTAGAAATCGCCCCTTTAGTGAAAGGTACGCAATACCTCATTTGGAAGCTCAGAGAAGGTGCGGTGCGATTAAATAAGTTCAAAATGATTTCGCGATGACCTTACACGCATCAAGGTAAAGGCTATGCGATATTGGAGGGGTAGTTGAAGGGGTAGTTCCGGGTAGATATGTGAATGAAATCATCGTAGCGGCAAACTATTGCGACAGATCTTGAAAAAATTCCAACAAATGAGGTATTGCGGAAGTATGTACTGGTTTTTTGAAGGGTAGTTCTTTTTCCGAGAGGGTAGCTACTGTTGGGATGACCTACGCAGAGGGTCATCGTATAGCATCACTTTTCAGTGGAACAGTTGAAAAAGACGTTTTTTGAAATTTTCATGTACATATTGCATGTCTTATCATACCAACCCTGTCCCTTGAAGTCAAGGGGTGGTTTTTAGGGAGCTGTACGTGTGGGGTCATCGCAGTATCCTTATTTCAATCCAATTATTGACGAGTAATTACCGTATGCCTTTTAAATAGAGCATTGCATATCTTGTTGTGAGACGGTGTCCCAAAAGGGGTAGTTTCTAGGGGATGTGGAGGCTCAAATAAAAATCTTCGTAAGAAAATTCAATATGGACGCCATTTGAAAACAAACAATTTCTCTATTTCTTTTCCTTAATCAGAAAGTGCATATTTCAGAAAATTTAGCACAATTTTTTGAAAAAAAAAGGTAGGGTCAAAATTCCAAAACCGTTTCGGCATAATGATTCAACCTTTCAAAAGCAGGCGATAGAAAAAATCTCGGATTTTTTTTTCGAAAGTTGTACAAGGTGAAAGATTGCCCATATCTGCACGCTTTCCGTTGGCACCCTGTATATGACAAATTGTGCAATCAAACTTATCATCAATACCAGCACTCGATAGTCAAAGGAATGACCTTTCCTCACATGCTTGAATTTCTGAAATCCGTCAAATATTTTTCGGGCTATCTCAATTTGAAAACGCACCTAATTTTCAGGTGTTGCAGTTCAATTGTCAAGCAGTTTAGTTTATTCCCAACTTCAATTTTTTTTCTCAAAAGTTTGTGGATATCCCGCAAATTTTATTCTTTGTAAAAACCTTCTTGGACACTGTTTGTAGTCCATCCTACTTTTGGAATTATCGAAATCGGGGTCAAGATAAGACCCAAAATTTGGTAAAATAAAATTAGCGTGTTTCTTTGTGTTCGATGCGATTCGTACCGTTTCCAATGTATTCCACTCCACAATCCACATTCCACAAGTGTGTCAAGTCAACTCTGAAGTCAACTGTCAGTTGATTGATTGGATGAAAGATGAAATGAATAATGAAATTTCTCGGCAATGTCTGTACATTTTCTTTTTGGATGAGTTTGTACTTGACGAAAAAAATAAAATAAAACCGATTTCCGTCGACAACTTTTTTAGTCGCATCAGAAACCCCTTAAATAAGACCTCAGCTTGGCGGGGAAAACTTGACAAGTTGTTGTGTCCCTAGTTTCAACTGGAACCGCTCGCTACGCGTTCTTGCAGCAAAAACTTTCCAACCACTTGAAAACTGGTTGGAGTCGAGTATGCGCGCTGAATCACAGTTAGCAAACCGTCCGCAACTCGCTGCCAAAACAAACCTAATAGCCCATGTTTCCCAAGTTAACCGCGCTCGTGTTGACGCGCTGAGGAAACAATGACGCGTATATGAAAAACCGCCGTACAAATCATACAATTTAATACCTCGAGGGGGACATCTAAAACATACATTGGCGAATTTTTATCTTCAGCCCCCCGGCCCCACTCACCCCTACTTTGAAATTTCAAATGACACCACCTACCTTGAGATACGTCAAATTCAAGAGAATTAATTTGTGAAAAATGTATTTTCAAAAATTCTAACCCCAGTCAGCATCATCCTAGATAGCATAAAAGAAGAAAATTTCGATGGAAAAAGTGCTACCCAAATTCACCCCATCGCTCTTCCCCACCTCAACTTCAAAATTTAACAAAACACCACCTACTTTGTGATACATCAAATTAAAGGGAATCGAATTTTCTTTCTGAAAACTTTTTTTTATTTTCAACCCCTCCCCCATTAAATTGGACATTTGGAGTATTTCAGGAGGGGAACGGCAGGTTTTAAACAGAAAAAAATTGTTTTCAGGAAGAAAATTCATTTTCCTCCATTTGATGTATCACAAACTGTCAAAGTAGGTGCTGTCACTTTAGACTTTTAAAGGTGAGGTGAGGGGAGCGAAGGAGTAAATTTGGGTGATTTTTTCCATACATTTTTTTCTCTTTCAATGCTATGCAGAATGACGTTGACTGCATTGAAGAGAATTGAGAGGTCAAGGATATTAAATTGAACACTCAGAAAATTTTAGGAAGAAGAGAGGTGGAGTTGAGAATTTTGAAAATAGTTTTTTCAGAGACAGAATTTAATTCTCTTAAATTTGATGTATTGCAAGGTAGGTATGGTGTCATTTGAAATTTCAAAGTGAGGGTGAGTGGGGGCGAGGGGGCTGATGATAGAAATTCGCCAATGTATGTTTTAGATGTCCCCCTCGATATAAAAATCGACCTGTTTATGCTCGAAGATATTTTCACTGGGAATCGGAAGTTATTGCAGGTGGATAGTTTTCAAATGTTCACCCAGTATAGTTATGTCATAATGGTATACAGCTATATCTACCTATGGCGTTGAGAAGTGGACAATTATAGCCGCTTTCGTTTTGCGCCAGAAGCTGCTCTGGGCAAATCACTAGATAGAGAGAGTAGATACACACACCAATCACGACCCAGCTGGATCTACTTTCTTTGTCTAGTGATCTACCCCGAGAAGCTCCTGCTGGCAAAGCGAAAGCGCCTTTTGGTTGCAACTGGTAGAAAAAATGAAAATGCAACGATTTCGGTGTAAAAGTAACGCTTGTGGTTGGTGAATGGTGAGGGAATTCGATAAATGCTGCCGTATTTGTCACAAACTTTGCCGCAATATATGACAAATATAGCTTTTTTTGTCTAAAAGTCGCGATTTGTATGGAATTTACGGCGCAAGGCGCAAGTGCCCGAAATAACTCTAAAAGAAACACTGCCATTCATTCCTCCAAACGAACCTAATCAAGCTTTCTTTCTATCTCAGTGATCATCAAACACCAAAAAAATCTGCAGCCGCTATTGCCAAACATTTTTTTCTCCCGTTAAAAAGTAACGACTCTCCAAAGGTGCTTACGGAAACCCTAATCTGTGTGATCCAGATCACTTACGGCAACCAATCCAGGATTCTGTTTTGTATTTGAGACTACTGGATTGGGTGATTTTTTTTATCCAGGTTTCCGTAAGCAACTCTTGTCTCCAATGTTCACCAACTTTGAACCCACGTACAGCGTAGAATTTTGTTTTAATTTCTTTATTCCTTCATAAAGTTCTTATTCAGCTTTGCATATGTAAAGAGTGGATTTAGAAAAAGCCTTTGATAATGTAAAATGGGGGAAGATGTTTAACATACTCAACACGGTAGGGATGAAATACAGAGATAGAAGAGTATTTATTACATAATTTGTACCTCGATTTGCACAAACGGCAGTAATTGATTTAGGGCAGTAACGTAGAGCGTTAACATTGCCTTAGATTTGCGGACGATATAGCAGTATTAGCACCCAGCAAAGAAGGACTAGAAATAGCTTTGAACAAATTGGGAGAGGTTTTGACAGAGAGCTACGGCATGGAAATCAACAAAAATAAGACTAAAGGTTTGGTATGCAAGGGACGTAAAAATGGGGTTAACACGAGAATGCAGATTGGAAACGAAGAGGTAGAAGAAGTCCCGAATTTCTGCTATTTGGGCAGTCAAATCACACAGGATGGTAGGAGCAGAAGGTACATTAAGCAAATAATATCACAAGGCCGAGTCGCTTTCAACAAAAAGAAACCAGTTCTATGTTCAGGAACGATAAATTAAGCAGTTCAGAAGAGACTTTTGAAAACATACATATTATGGAGCACGACATTGTACGGATGCGAAACATCGGTGGGAGAGGCAGATAAGAAAAACTGGAAGCGTTCGAAATGTGGTGCTACAGGCGCATGATGAGAATACCATTGATATAGAGAGTCAGCAATAGGGAAGTACTAGAAAGATTAGAGGAAGAAAGAAATTTATGAAAAACAGTAAAGAAAAGGAGAAATAGGATATGGTAGGACACCTTCTAAGACACGAAGGACTAGTTATCATTCGAGGCGGAGGTGGGAATAAAGAGACACAGAGGTAGACCCAGGTTAAATTACTGCTCCCAGATAGTTAGTTAGGGATGTAGTATGTTCGACCTTCAGGGAAATGCGACCTTAGGTCAGCGCAGGATCGAAAGGGATAGAGGTACGCATCCAACCAGTTTAAAGACTGAGAGCTTTGTGGTGACGATGATGATGATGATGATGTCACCATTGATTCCGTCCAATCGTAGGCAACTGACAATACGTTCTCTGGATAATACATCAAACTGATGTGTTTTACGAGTAGAATCTACTAATCTAGTACTGAAATGTGATTTAATGTAATTAATTTGTGTATTTTTGGTAACCTAGCAATTTAAAATCCGGGCGTAACAACTAAGTAATCAATATTTTACCCCAATCTTCAATCTTCAAGCTCAGTCCTATGGACTCCATTCAATCGACTACTAGTGCATTTTGATAAAAGGATACAAAAAAGAAGGCGCGTCTGAAATCATCCAGACTAATGGCTTGACCGATGCTTGGAACGGAAGTCGCAAAATCGAAGCTGTTCACGTTTAGGAAATTACAGCTCACACTCTCCAATCTCATCCACATGTACAGAACTATGGCGTAGCATGTCATGAACAACAGCTCGTGATTTGTGGATACCAATAAATAGTAAGGAAGGAAGCCCAAAAAAATGCTGGTGAAACGAATGTAGACGTTGGTGTTGGTCAGCGGTATCACAATAATTGATAGGACTAAAAACATTTTTTGCACAACATAAATGCATCAACGTAACAATCAACTTACCGCTTATGAACCAGGAGACCAGTTTCAAAACCATCTGTGCTTCCATCAAATTCCAGTGGATGAGCAAGGAATTCACAAAAGCGAATTGAAAAGCGTAAATCTGCATATCAATGACCTGTAGAGAGACTCTGTTTCGTCTGCGGTAATCCATTTTCGACATTATATACTTGATGAACGCTCGTAGAATAGAAAATCCGGCCACGCTACAATTATTTTTTTCATTAACATGAATTTAAAAAACTAACAGAGTGTACTAAGCAATGCCGTTGAATTCCGTGTTCATTTCAGGAAGTAATGGAAACGCAGCCAATCCACAGCATGTGAAACTCCAAACCAAACCAAAGCGCATAGACAAGTTTCGCTTCAACGTTGGCGAAGCAAAAATCCAAATTATCATCACAAGTAGAACTACCGAAATGTAGTGCCGTCCATAAAATCCCCACACCTACAATAAACATGTTTTGCCAAATGTCACGCAATAAATTTAAAATCACAAACCAAAAGTTGCACTCCTCCGAATATCAACAGCAAATAAAGTCCTATGATAGAACACTTGAAGTTGTTCAAAGTCCTAAATATGGCTGCGAAAACGTGGAGTTTGTTCCACAGTAACTGGCCCATAGCCAAGGGAAACGTAAAATACAAATAATACATTACAGGTAATCGTTGTACTGAAATCAACATGATTATTACAGGCTACGTTACGTCAATTTGGACTCACTAAATACCAATACGGCGCTTAAAAAATACAAAACAACGAACGGTTTGTAACAACAGCCTCCTTGTCTGGGATTTTCCATGAAGTAATCGACGTTGAATATCGCCAAGTAAACGATCCATTCGAAGAAACCAACAGTGATCGATATCAAGATTGATCTTTGATAGTAGTTGTGGTAGTAATCTGCACCTTTGATCAATACATCCATGAATTTCTTGCACATTTTGATCTGGAACAACAGATTGATTATTTATAGGCTTCACACCCAGGTCAGATCCACGCCAGATTCTGACCAGCTCCAAAAGAGTCGAAGGTCTTCCTGAGAAGGTTTCAAAATTTTGAAGGAATCTGGAGCTAACATAGTTAGTGAAAATAGAAATAAGGCAAAACTAAACGTGAGCAGTTTGGACAATGGAGGGTCACGTCACAATTGACTATAATACAGGCTGCTTCCAATTCCCCACTCACAATCATGATAAGATAATCTGTCTTATGAGAAGTAGGCTCAAGACGAAGCGCAGACATAGCAAGTCAAGAGAAGGCGCTGAAAACTGGAAATGTGCAAGATCACCCTGAAAATCAAATTCACTCACTAGGTCGTCATATCTTCCAGCTTCGGCTAACGCGGCAAACTTTATCATTTTCTCATTCACAGTGTCAGTCGTGATTCCTTCGTACGCCTCAAAAACCAGAGCGTTTTGTTCCGTTCTTATGCGTTTGACATTGAATATTTGTAACAGCTGAAGTGTGTTTGCGAACATCATTTCCGCCAGAGTTTTCGGATCCACGTTCAAATATTGATTCGGTAATTTCCCCTGGAAATTTTTAAAACGTCACGGCTCCAAATAACTAGAGTACCAATGAGACAATACGAGTCTCCCCCATACCTGTACCTACTTACCAGTGAATTAGTTGGAATATTGATGCCGATCATGGACGAGATCAAGGGGGCTATGTCGATTTGGTTCAGGTCTTTTCTGACATTGTCAGGTTTCAAACCGGGTCCCCAGGCGATGAATGGCGTTTCGGTTTCGTGTGTCGAACCGGCTCCGTGCGAGCCCCAATTGGTCATTCCGTGATCGGCCGTGAAAACGTACGCCGAAGAACTGTCGGCGAAAGATTTTTCAAATGCCGCTTCGATGAGTCTTATGTTTCTGTCGATCATTTCGATGTTAGCGTAGTACTCCCTGGAGAAAAAGCGATTCAAATTTACGTGTCGAACACATGGGGCGCGTTCATTTCTATAAGAAATGACCTTTTACAACGAATCAGTTTTTCAATAGTTTTTAGTGCAACTTCCTGGATTCCTGGACACTTTACCTCAATATACGTAATAGTAGGCCGTAGAAGTGACTTACCTAAAGTCAACAGCGAAGCACCTTTCTGGGAAGTCACCTTCAAAATGACCAACCTTGACAGTTTGAAATATCACCTGTTGAGTGAGTTTTGCCTTTTCACGGCAATAGTTCGGTGAAAATTGCAGTCAATATAAAATTTTTGGGAAATGAAAACAATTACAACTTGTGGCAGCGTCTCTTGGTGCAATTAGATGCATATAATGAACAAAATTAAATTCACGTTGGTCCAGAGGTTAGTGACCAAAAATCGGTGGTATGATGACCAAATGATGACTTAGAAGACCGTGCTCTTTCGATTGAGAATGGGCGCCTCGCAGCTTTCTCGGGGGAGGGAAGGCTCAGGGGTCCTTGAAATTTGAAAATTCTGGAACTCCATGACTTTCAGACTGGAAGGTCCGAAATAGGACTTTTTCCATGTAGAAATTAGCGGTGAATAGTTTCATCTCCATCATACCTATTTTACGTCAAACCATGGCACCGTTGAGGGCGGTTTTCGCCCCATAACTCGGCTAGCCTAATCGGGAGTTTTCTTTTTATGTAAAGAGCAAATATCTGATTATTTTTGTGGAAGCTCAGCTTTATATGAAAATAATCACGAAGCGGCCACAGCCACAAAGAGACTCCGCCACTACGTCTGGCGAGGCTTAAAATAAGAATAAATAAATAAGAATAAATAAGTGTTTATTGTTTCATAAATACCTACAGGTATTATAAATAAGGGTGAGGAAAAATTATTATTTACAACTTAAAACTAAAACTAGCGTCGGCGGTACGGCATGGGTGGATATGCATACAGGCTACTATAACGAAAGTCAAGCATCGCCCGCAGAAGCCAGAACCTGGATGGGTGACTGGTGGATAGCTGGGCGCGAAGAGAGCGGACGCAGCGTAGTGTACTTGCCCAAGGGGGCTCCATTACCTGTACACGCACATGAACGAGATGATTGTAGGTAGTAGCATAAATCCATAGTGCGGCTCGGTGCGTCCGACACCTCGACACCCAGATGGGTAAAATATATATATATATATATATATATATATATATATATATATATTATACCGGGTGATCATTTGAAAACTATCCACCTGCAATATCTCCCGATTCCTAGTGCAAATGTCTTTGAGCAAAAACAGGTGGATTTTTATATCGAAGGCGACATCTAAAATATACATTGGAGACTTTATATCTTGAGCCCCCTCGCCCCCACTTACCCCAACTTTGAAATTTCAAATGACACCACCTACCTTGCGATGCATCAAATTGAAGAGAATTGAATTCTCTTTTTAAAAAAAAATATTTTGAATTTTTTCAACCCTACCCCCCATTCTTCCTAAAATTCTCTGAGTGTCCGAATTAATATTCTTGACCTCCATTTCCCTTCAATACTGTCAACGTCGTCCTGCACAGCATCAAAAGAAAAAAAATTCTATAAAAAAAGTGCCACCCAAATTCACCCCTTCGCTCCCCCCACCTGACTAAAAATCTCAAATGTCAATACCCACTTTGTGATACATCAAATTAAAGGAAATTGAATTCTCTTCCTGAAAAAGATTTTTCACAATTTTTAAAGCCCCCCCTTTCCCCCCTAGAGTACTCCAAATGACCAATTTATTGGAGGAGGGGTAGAAAATTTCAAAAAAATTCTTTTCAGGAAGAGAATTCAATTTCCTTCAATTTGATGTATCACAAAGTAGGTAGTGTTTTGTTAAATTTGGGAGTTGTGGTGGGGGAAAGCAAAGGGGTGAATTTGGGTAGCACTTTTCCCACCGAAAATTTTCTTCTTCGATGCTATCTAGGATGACGCCGACTAAAATGAGAAAAAAATTGGGGGTCCAGAATATAAAATGGGACAGCCAGAGAATTTTTAGAGAAAAGGGGGTGGGGTTAAAAATTTTGAAAATATTTTTTTCAGAAAGAAAATTAATTTCTCTTGAATTTGATGTATCGCAAGGTAGGTAGTGTCATTTGAAATTTCAAAGTTGGGGTGAGTGGGGGCGAGGGGGGTGAATATAGAAAATTGCCAATGTATGTTTTAGATGTCCCCCCCGATATAAAAATCGACCTGTTTTTGCTCGAAGAAATATTGACTAGGAATCGGGAGTTATTACAGGTGGATAGTTTTCAAATGATCATCCGGTATATATTTATATAATATTATATATAAAACTAAAACTAGAGGATTGAATACGCAACAAAAAGAAAATTCTCAATCAGATAGACAGTTGAACTGCTCAAAGCCCCAAAAAACATGTGAACAGAAATACCCTTCTTTTTTTTACAATTCTCAAGAGCTTTAGAGGCTCAGCCTTCTTATTCATTTCTCGCAAACGATCTCAGTTTCATCGCCGTGCTCAGAAATTTATAAATCGTTGTGATTCTCGGAACTGATTGGTTCTGCAGGACGAGGTGAACATCTTCTGCAAGCCTCGAAATATCCTCCCTGATCGCACCATACAGAAAACATCGGAAAAAAATATGGTGGATAGTTTCGTAACTGTGCAAATTGCAAACTGAACATGGCTCGTGTTTTATTTTATGACTTGCCGCGTTAATGAAAAGGGTAAAACCTAAGGGTTGGCTGTTCTTAATTGTGCAATGCATCTCTTTTTGTACAATGGTGTCTTTATGGTGATTAGTTGGTCTTTCATTTGATCAGGATGGCCTTGGGCGAGGCTTAAAACAAGTGAGTATGCCTTCACGTGCGTGAGTCTCAGTAGCGCATTTTCTCAAGGAGGCATATTGTGAACGTAAAGAAATTTGGTTGAAGGAGAAACACCATTCCTTGCCCACTTTCTTCATTCGAAACTCATTGTGATATTGTGTTATCAGAATGGGGTACTTGCCAATGAAATAGATTTGAATGAAAATTCTTTCACTCGTCAATATATTTTTTTGTTTGAGGGCGGGAGCTGGAAGCGGCGACTAATCAACAGTAGTCTATTTTTTCCCATTTTTGGTCGGCTATCCATATAGCGAAAGAATTAGATCGCCATGTCTTCGGGTTTATGTTTTCCATTTATCTCTTACTTTGAGGGCAGCGTGTGGGGGTGGCAGCAT
Organism: Anaspis maculata; assembly: GCA_949128115.1. Taxonomy (NCBI): domain Eukaryota; kingdom Metazoa; phylum Arthropoda; class Insecta; order Coleoptera; family Scraptiidae; genus Anaspis; species Anaspis maculata. The sequence continues at coordinate 39,426,166 of OX421968.1, forward strand.
TCGGCAAAGTAACTGTTGCACAGTTTGAGTTGAGAGTTTCTAAATGTGAGGGAAATATGACAATCAGTGAAAATTGTGAAAGTTGCATTTTTTTTGTTTGGAGGCGGCAGCTGGAGGCGGCGGCTAATTAAAAGTGGCCTATATTTCTCCAATTTCAGTCAGCTATGAAAATAGTGAAAGAATTAGATCGATATGTGTTAGGGTTCATGTTTTACATTTATCTCTCACTTTGGGGGCGGCGTGTGGGAGCGGCAGAGTTTGGCAAAGAAATTCTTGCACAGTTTGAGTCAAGAGTCTCTAAATGTTCGAGGTAACATTATCAGCTAAATCAGTAAAATTGTTAAAAGTTGCACTTTTTTCTTTTGGGGGCGGAAGCTAGAGGCGGCGCCATATCAAAGATAGTCCATCCTTTTCCATTTTTAGTCAGCTATCCATGTAGCGAAAAACTTAGATCGCTATGTCTTTGGGTTCATGTTTTTCATTTATCTCTTACTTTGGGGGCGGCGCCGGCGTGTGGGAGCGGCAGCGTTCGGCTGAGCAAATGTTGCACAATTTGAGTTGGCAGTTCATAAATGTTTAAGGGAACATCTCAATCAGTAACATTTGTGAAAGTTGCACTTTTTATCGTTTGGGGGCGGAATCTGGGGGCGGCGACTTATCAAAAGTAGCCTATCCTTTCCCATTTTCAGTCAGCTATTTATATACCGAAAGAATCAGATCGCTATGTCTTCGGGTTTATGTTTTTCATTTTAAAGTGATTGGGGGTGGTTTTTAGTAGTTTTCTCATGTCGGCGGCGCATATTGAAGACGGAATGTTTTTTGGCTTACATTTATAAGTGGCAACTATGTATTATTCAAAAAATGAGAACACCAGAGTATCAGGTCTGGTAGAAAAAGCAATATTATGTTATTTCAAGTTTATCGGGGGCGGTTTTCGCTATGTTGGCGGCGCAATATAGACATCCAATATAGCCTAGCCCTCCTTTGGGAGTGGCAGCTACGTAACAGTGAAAAAATTAGAAAGCTAGGTCGTCTAGTTTGGGAGGAGTTCGAGGAACGGACGGACGGACGGACAAAGCGGTTGCAATAGCGATTTTCATCAAGATGGAAAATGCGCTAAAAAGGGGACTGGAATTTCTTTCTACAAGTACCTGCCTACTTACTTCAATAATTTTTTAAGCCTCGGCAGACGTAGTGGCGGAGGCTATTTGTGGCCGCTTTTTTTTTTCGTGATTATTTCTATTTTTTTCCTCGTTTCTCGTTTCAACACAATTCACCTAAATCTTCCGTATCTTTTGAACGGTTCAATATATCCAGTTCATTCTTTCGCTAATCGAATCTCAACTATTGCAGGTTGATACCGACGACGTTTAAAGATGATCGGTCAAATATAAACAATCTTCAACAACAATAAAGAACGCACAACTCGTGAAACTCATTTAAAATAGAGAAAACGCATGAATGTCAGCCTTTCCATCATCATATCTGTGGATCTAATCAAGCTTTGTGCCTAATTGTTTTTTGAAATTGAAGTACATATCCAGACCTTTGTCACAGTGTGACAGCGATTGAAAAACAATGGTTTATTATTTATTTATGACGTTTATAAACATTTTCATCGGCTATGAATGCAGCATGATTTTCAATCAGCGGGGAAATTTTTTATTTTCACAGTTTCCTATATACAACCAGCGAAGCGATTGGAGCCAAAGTATTGCAGAATTTTTTAAAAGAAAAAATTTTGATCTAGGACTTACAGTTTATTAGATATGATTTTTTTTCTGACGCAACCAACAACTGTAAATAAGTGGTGCGCGCATGCCACTCATACATACTATGCAAAATGCTCTATATTACTACTGAGGTGGGCATTTTTCGTATAAAGCTGAGCTTTCACAGAAATAATCAGATATTTGCTTTAAAAAAAAAAAAAAACAAGGCACCCGTTTAGGATAGCCGAGTTATGGGGCTAAGACTGCCCTCAACGGTACAATGGTATTAACGTAAAATAGGTATGATGGAGATGAAACTATTCAGTATTCACCCCTAATTTTTACATCGAAAAGGTCATATTCCAAACATTTGCTCTGCTCGTGCCTTTCAAACTTTCAAACTAGTTGAATAATCTCTCATTTTTACCGCAAATCGCAGATAAGAAGTATTCTTACGTGTCACATACAGTTTCTCTTTTTATTTCATTGCCTTTTTTTTTGCATTAATGACTACCTACTTATTTTATTTCAGGTCACATTTGGCAAATATGTTTCGATATCACTATTCATTGAAGTCTTAGAGTAGGTACCATCATGATTAATTTTTTGCCAAGCAAGTTTCAAACAGTTTCCAAACTAATAAAACAATAACGATACTTCTTATTTTATGTAGGTATGTGTGTACGTGTCTTATGTGTACTTTTTGTAATAATGTACCAAAATGATTTATTGCTGCGGAGACCTTTTTTTTTGGGCGAGGCTTCCTATTAGACACACCGCAAGGTGGGGAGATGGACTGGTTATTATTTATTTATACTAAATGCATGGAGACATGACTGCAATATGACATGAACGACAGAATGATATTTAGGTAGTTCGAATCGAAACTGAAAGATCCTGCATGATTTGTAGTAGGAGGTATGTACCGTATGATCAAAAACTTTTCTACTTGCGGTAGGCTGTGACCTGGCCAAAATCAGCCTCGTTTGCCTGCCAATGACCAGGCCACAGCCTACGGCAAGTAGAAAAGTTTTTGATCATACGGTACACAGGACGTTTATTTCAAGGAAACAAACTCTCCAAAGCACTCGAAAGTTACAGATATAAGGTATTCTTATCTGTTTCCACTTTGATTTGACAGCGCTTATCATTTATGTTTGATGAATAGATAAATATGTAGGGTGATTTATTATTTTTCCCTTTTGGGCGTGATTTATTATTAATAATACGACTTTCAAGTTGTGAAAAAATTGAACCTAAACTAGATGGCAATAATACAATAATATGAAGTTGGATTATTTTAGGTACTAATGAAAAAGGGGAAGAAATCGCTAAAAAAGATGAAAGGAGTACAAGACAATCAAGGCAGAAGAATCAGATTTGTGTGTATTATTTATTTTGAGATTAGATTCACTGAAACTGTGCCACTGAGCGAAAAGTTCAACATTTTTAGGTCTAAGCTCAAAAATCGCAACAGTACCGACTGTATAGTTTTCCACATGTGAATAAAGGGAGATTTATGTGAATATCCGAAGACGTGGTAGGAAAAAGTTTGAAAACTTATTTTAATTGTAAAAAGATGTTATTTAGGTGAGCACAGAAGTGGAGAAAATTTCGAAAAGGCGGGTATTCCCAGAGAAACAAAATTTGGTCGGATGCCTTCATTTTTTCATGAAATGCATACATTATGCAAAAAAAATTTCAAACACAAAAAATAACGAGTTACTATTTATTATGTAAAATAAAATAAGAATTTTAAATGTTGAGACATTTACCATTTGTATAAGATATTCATATCATGTTGTACCTTCCCACGTAGTTTTGCTAAAACTGACAATATTTTGCCTGAAATTTTGCTGGAAATATTCTCCTCGTTTCAAAATGGCATCACACCAGTAACACGCGCCTCCGCCTGATGGTGCCTATAGCACAAAGCAGAATTAATTCCAACCCCTAGATAATGCTTCCAAATTTAAAATACTCTAGCCACTTCAGCAATTTGACATCTCCCCTCCCCCCCCCCCCCCGTGCGGATAGGAGTATGGACTCCGTGCAAGTGGGCGGAGTCAGCTGCAAGCGCTCGCGGTGGCTAAATAGATAACTAACGGACCCCTAAATTTCGAATTTCTGAGTTACTCGCGCGATCAAACTCCCAGTTAACTTCATGCAAAAAGAAAATAGGATAAGACAAAACGACGTTACCAAGTACAAAAGACGAGAAATGATTAATTTCTTGCCATCATAGAAGATAATTTTTCAGTATCAGTTTGTTATCAATCCCAGTTCGTAAAATATCGGCCATCACTACGTAGTGTGGCTAGCAACCTAAAATGATGCTCTCTTTGATACTTTGGTACTGGATTTAGTAACATTTTCTGTCATCAGTTTGCTAGTACTCTTCAAATGAAATTCGTACTCAAAATAAAGTTGCTGCAATGAACAATAGACGCTGGTAGAGATAGAGCACTAGCCTTGATCTTGAACTTCGCCGCGTATGCTGTTACTTTGGTCCCCAGTGTCAACTTATGGGGTTGATTCTGTAATTTCGTCATAGCATTATGGTGTTTCAACACTATGTTGGCTACATAGCTCTGTTGTGCTGGCTCTAACATAATGTTGTTTACGGCGTATTCTGTAAGAGGCAATGTTAGGTACTGGCGGAACAACAGAGACCATCAGATAGAAAAATGTGGGTTTTCGAAGTAATGGGCTGGAAATGGTGTGTGCACATAATGGTGGTGCACCTAACAGTTCTGTCGTCTGTCGTCCCTTTTCCCTTTGTTGTTTGTGTTGGTGCGCTACATACTTGCTGCATGTGTTCATATCACATTCAACAATACATGCAATACAACATACCTTATCATCTTCATACGCCAGTACCTAAAAACACAATCACCAAAGCTAGGTCCTCGACTTTTCGAGACCATCAGCCCACCATATTACTATTCACATTCGATATAATGTCAAAACGTGAGAACAGAGGCGATGATTTTACACAATGATTTTACCAACGACTTTCCCTGCGGTATGATATGAACACTTATAACACTCTGAACTGTAAATGGAAGGATTGCTCTACCCTTAGTATATCTGGTTGTTTCGTAGCGGTAACTGCAGATTACCCAGCAAAATGCTCGAGAAAATGCTAATATGTGCCGTTTCTAAAAAGTATAAAAATATCAATATTTTTTTATTACGAGCTTCAACTTTGATTACTGTTCGACTTTTACGTAATTTTGATGCGAACATTCGGAACAGTAGATGTGTTGACAATTCGTTCGTCAGTCGGGTTTGTTAGTACAATTACAGCATAAAATTACCATGCAAGGTCCTCCTGCAGTGCAGGATTAAAAATCAAGCTGCTTTTCTGGGCAGAAGTTACGTGATGATCGACTCAAAAGTGAGGTTACCTGTCAAAAGGATTGCAATAATTTAAAATTCACGAATCCGACAACACTTTTTATAGAACTAAATTTCATGCAGTGATAAAACGACAACTCATCGTTCAAATAAATGATTTTTAACTACCTATGACCACTGTTTTGCTTAAAAAAAAATTAACTGCATTTTTAATGTGCAACTCATGTTCTGGCGTTCACTTGGGACACATTCTACCGCTAAATGACGCTTCAGTCCAGTTGCACAGAGTCCATAGAGGATACAATCCACCTTTCCCATGCGAGAAATTACTTGCGCACATACCTGTGAGCGCAGGCTCCCGCTAATTCATTCGGCTACTACATACCGCCAGTTGTACCCACACAGGTATGCGTGATGTTCTCATGGGAAACGTGGATTCTGCATGTAATAGGCCCATTTTCAATTTCCCTATTTCTTCGAGTTTTTTTGCTGCGATTTTTGGAAAATTACACTTGACAATAACTCAACAGGGTACGGTACGGATAACGGTCACACGCAAATTCAAACAAAAAAAATCGCTTGTGTCACCCCAAAACTTTCCCGACTAGTATCCAGGAATCTCTGGAAAAATTTTTTCAAAAATTCGAATTTTCCGGGAAAAACTCAAATCTTATTCCAAATCATCTTATTGTAAAAATCGCCAATTAAGGCTTCACTTTAAGCTCCATCATTCAAGTCCGGTCTCGAAAACTTAGGCCGGTTTTACATTTTCAACCAGAAAATTCTCGGGAAATTGGTCCCAAAAAAAAAATTGTTGGGAAAAGTTCATGACCCAGTTACCTCTTGTTTAAAAGAAAATGGTAAAAATCTGCTCACGGGATAAAAAGTTGGAAGAATTTGCAGTTTTTCCAGAGAGGAAAACTTGAAAACCGTAGGTCCGATTTCAAAAGTTCTTCCTCCAAAAATTAATTCAATCTTTTCTCCATCTCTCACTCCTCAGCATGTCTGCACCTGAAGTGAATATTTCGTGGGGCTCACTGCATGTCAAAGTTTGCATTGCAGTTCTTTCAAATTCACGGAATGTGCTAATTTCATTTTGAAAAAATTACCGTCAGAGAACCGGAATCGTGCCGATTTTGAAAATAAGTCTACACAACGCCAAATCTACTTTCGATATAAGCCGGAATTTTTCAAAAAAAGTCGATCCCCGAGTAGAAATGAATTTTCAAGTGGAGTCCTGCATCAAAAGCGAGTCGTTCTGGTCAAAACACGGACGAGAGGCCCTCTCGGGTGGCAACGGCCTGGAGAAATTTTGAAAATCTATAACGCCCGACTAGAAAATGGTGGAAAACTGCAACGACAGACTTAATTTGACTCTCTTGTTGTGTTGCTTTCTGCCAAATTTGATTCCAATCCATCAGATAGATTTTGAATAATTAAATGGTAAAGTTTTGAACATTGACATTTTTTATTGTTTGACAAATGACAGATAGGGCAGAACTTCTAACTGTTCTGAATACAGTTTTCCAGAGGCTTTCAAATCTCAAAACTTTTTTCTGCACTATTACAATACTTCCTCTTCCATGTTGGTGGGGGGTCGGGAAAGTAAAATTGGCAAACCACTCAGAACGGTGCCTATAATGATATTCAAAAATAAATCTTTGCGGCTTATCCAGAAATTTTTGAAAAAAAAAAGAAGGAACAACGCGTTAAAAGAACACCAGTTGAAGTTTCTATCAAGATTGTTGTATTGTTGGTTGCCTACTTCACTTTAGTGGAAAATAAGGGTAGGTACGCGCTACAATGGAGAGTTATTGCAGAATGCCATTTTACTGCACGGCACTATTAAAGGAGGCGTTAATAAAATACTGTTTACCTACCTTATTTTTGGTTGCAGAATTAGGTAATAGAGAGTTATTGCAGAATGCCATTTTACTGCACGGCACTATTAAAGGAGGCGTTCTTCAAATACTGCTTACCTTATTTTTGGTTGTTGAATAAGAGTTATTGCAGATCGCAAATTCCCTTACTTGCCTCGTCATTCCCAATTCCTAACCTAAATTTTTAGTCTCAATTTAAAGTTAGAGTGCAAATTGCATGCGGGACACAAGGACCTCTCTGACGGGCCTAATTTCTTGCACACGTGTACTGCAAGGCCTGCAGAGTCTATCTGCAAAAAATTAGCCCCCTATTTAATAACGTAAGGGAAGTTTAATCAAAATTGGACGAATATAGGCAACCAACAATACACTAAGTACAGGGCCATTTTTGGGGCTTGTCAAAATAAAGTATGAATAAGGTCGACCTAAAGAGTGCATAAATAAAGGCAGGCACTATCCTTATTAAGGAAAATTTAACGTCGCACTAATCTGCGCAAGCGTAGGTGCCAAAATAGTGCCGCTTTTAATACTGCTTGCCCTTATTTCATCTGCAATAACTCTCTAATTGCAGATCGCAAATTTCCTACTCCCTCGACTTATACACTCTAACGAGTGTCACTAAGCGCATGCCGCATGCAAATTGCATGCGAAACACAAGGACCCCTCTGACGGCCCTGTTTTTTAGCGCACGTGTACTGCAATACCTGTGGAGTCTATCTGCAAAAAATTAGCCCCCTATTTAATAACGTAAGGGTAGTTTGCTCAAAATTGGAGGAATATTATGGGCAACCAACAATACACTGACACGGCAATTTTTGGGACTTGTCAAAAAAAAAGTATAAATAAGGTCCACCTAAAGAGTGCACAAATAAAGGCAGGCACTATCCTTACTAAGGGAAATTTAACGTCGCACTAATCTGCGCAAGCGTGTCAAAATAGTGCCGCTTTTAATACTGCTTGCCCTTATTTCATCTGCAATAACTCTCTACTGACTCTATGAAGTGATGTAGGCAACCAACAATACAACAACGATCTTGATAGAAACGTTTATAACTGATGTTCTTTTAAGGACGGAGTTCAATTGGTAAAATAAGCGTTGCGAAATCAATCCGTCTGGGTTTATTCCTTGACGGATTTCCACCATTTTGGTCTCTTTCGAAAGCTACAAGGATGTACTTTGGTTTGAGCCCATTGGCATTTCCAAAATCCAAAAATAATTTTTTCAAATGTCAAAATTTAATTTTTTTTTCTATTTCGGAAATGCCAATGGGCTCAAACCAAAGTACATCCTTGTCGCTTTCAAAAGAGACCAAAATGGTAAGAATCCGTCAAGGAATAAACCCAGACGGATTGATTTCGCAACGCTTCTTTTACCAATATGACTCCATCCTTAACGCGTTGTTCCTTCTTAATTTGTTTTCGCAAAAATTTCTTGGTTTGCCTTTTTTTCTTGTTTAGTTTGCGTGTGGCCGTTATCCGTACTGTACCTATTTGACAATCTTAATAACTTGCAAGGCATTTTCGGCTTGTGATGGTCCATCAGAAAAATCCATTTTAGGTGCCAACTCCCAGCAGAACATAATTATTTAGAGAAACGCTTTTTTGATGGGGCAGTGAGAACATCATTTTGTTATTTGCACTGCTACGTTTTTATTTGCCCTCTGATATTGGCGGAATATTTTGAGTTGATCCTACATAAATTTTAATCATCTTGAATTTGTAAACTTTGACACCCTGTATCTTTCTCAGGGAGCGAACAAGAGGCACATTACATATTTTTCTGAATCAAGACATCTACAGGAATCTTCTTCTGCACTTTGCATGACAAAACATGAATCATCCTGTATAATCAATTTAAATAAATAATTGCTTATAATAAAACTGATAACACTGCTGTAAAACGCCACTTGTAATATGAATGAAAACCCTGTAAAGCAGAAGCTTACTTGGAGTATGGCTTGAAACCGTGTCCTGCTGTGTCCATTCCAAGTAAGTGTAGAAAAAATATGTTGCCTTCTTTATGTATGTCAAGGCAGTGTTCGCATTCTACTTGAGTCGCCAAGAAATCTGTGACCTTGTCAAAGACCCAAGCATCAAGTAAGCTCGTGTTCTGTTTTCCAAAGTCTTCCAGTCGTGCATCATAAGAATGCAAACGGATGTGCGGTGAATTATCTAATAAAAACTTGACAAAGAAACAGAACAAAGTGCAAAGAGCGCCGCTTACCTTTGTTAAAAACGTTGATGATATCAGGACTTCCCCAACACCAGGAGTTGACGCTCTGATTGAGAACCGAATCGAAGTTCACGGGGTTCGCTTGCCAGCCCTTCACAATGGCACTGGGATCTTCATATATGCCCGCAAGAATTGCGACGTGCCCTGGGCGGGACTCGGTGGGCACGCGAGTATGAGAAATTCCCCAGGAAGCACGGGTCGCCATCAACTCTCTGTTGAAAGACGATATGCAGTCGTGTCGCGTGACTGTAACGCTTACCTTAGAAAGGGGATTTCGGATTTGGAGTCGTCGTAGACAGCCTCGGCCCTCAGCCCGTCGGCTATCATCAGCACCAGCCGTTTGGCCGGCGGGGTCTTTGTGGACAAAACAGGAGTCATGCCATGGTCAATCGGACTGGAGAAGTACAAATCAAAAGACGCTTTCAGTAACAACACATGTATCAATATGCACAGAGCAACTAAATTTTTGAATTTTGCATCTTGGCCCGTGCACCTAACCACCATTTTTGCAATGCTTTACGAACATTTATCAAGATAACACATACGAACAAAGTGAGGTTAACTCTTTGTTTATTTCATTATTCATTTCATCTTTCATCCAATCAATCAACTGACAGTTGACTTCAGAGTTGACTTGACACACTTGTGGAATGTGGATTGTGGAGTGGAATACATTGGAAACGGTACGAATCGCATCGAACACAAAGAAACACGCTAATTTTATTTTACCAAATTTTGGGTCTTATCTTGACCCCGATTTCGATAATTCCAAAAGTAGGATGGACTACAAACAGTGTCCAAGAAGGTTTTTACAAAGAATAAAATTTGCGGGATATCCACAAACTTTTGAGAAAAAAAATTGAAGTTGGGAATAAACTATATAGGGCGTTTTCCATTTACCGACACAAGTCGACTTGTGTCGATACAAATCGACACAAATGCGTTCCATTTGATCTGTGTTCCTTTGTCTCATCGACACAAGCTAACACAAGCTGACACAAACCGACACAAATGTTTTAAATGGAAAACGCCCATACAGGTGCAGTAAAATTTAAAATATCTAGGCACTGGGCGCTTTCCATTTAAAACATTTGTGTCGGTTTGTGTCAGCTTGTGTTAGCTTGTGTCGATGAAACAAAGGAACACAGATCAAATGAAACGCGTTTGTGTCGGTTTGTGACGACACAAGTCGACTTGTGTCGCTAAATGGAAAACGCCCATCATGTAGGCTTGACAATTGTTGTGTCACGCCCCGCACCACCCACCGAGAGGTCCCGAGTATTGTAGAGGGAGATCCAGGTATATTTTATTATGGGGGTTTGTAAAAACAGCTTGTGAGCAGTGTTGCCAGATCAGTAGAGTTTCTACTAAAACTGGTGGATTTGAGTAGCCATCTAGTGGATGAAACTGAGCAAAAATCCACCAAATCCATTTAGCGGACTTTCTGGTGGTTTTCAGCTGAATTTCATTTTCAGCAGTTTTCGCCAAATTTGATACCCAAACTTTTCTTTAATATCACGAGAGATCACGGTTCACAATTCCGATAGGGCTATTTCACGTTACGGTTGTCGACCTTCTCATCTGTTGGTTATTTTTTACTGTCACATGTCAATCTCGCGCGAAGTGTAAGTCAACTGTCAAGTGTAGTGTTCTTTTTTTCTCCAAAATTTTACGTTAGGTATGGGGTATGGGTAATGGGTACCAAGGTACCTAATTAAAATGGAAAAAATGCATCAGCATATAGGTATCCTTGGAATAGAATGTCCTTACTCAGGTGGTTCACTGGGTAATAGTTATTTATGTTGAAAAAATATTTATTTGAAAATTATTATTATTCGTAAAAAATGTTTGTCCGCCAAATCCCTTTCCTCCTCAAAGTCCTAAACTGTCCATTGCCGTTACCGTTTTTGCGCGACTATTTGAAAATCTGGTGTCTGGTGGATTTCTGGTGGATTTTCACAGTCGATCTAGTGAAAACTCCCAAGAGAGCCTTGTGAGAACCCATTAGAGAGTTTCTTACTACCGAATACAGCGGTTGTATTGAGAGAGAAATGTTCTGTGAGAGTGAATAAAGAATTTTTTTCACTACTAGCCGTGAAGTGCATCATTATTAACCTCTCCCTGAATTAGGATGGCGATTTTCTAGTAGTAAAAAAAAATACTATATAAACCACGGTTGAGAAAATTATTATAGCTTCAGCGCCTTATATCCCTCAGCTGCGCTTCGGGATCTAAACTGGCGCTTCAGCTATAATAATACTTTCTCAACCTTGGTATATAATATACTATTTTTCACTACTAGCTGTGAAGTATACCATTATTGACCCGTCTAGAGGTCGTGAAGTGAGATTTCACAACCTCTTGCAGAATCAACTAGGCCGGGCATATTATTAACCGCTTTGTCTGATTGCCGCGCAAAATCAAGTTGGCCAGGCACATTATCAACCCCTTCGTCTGATTGACGTTTGACGACTTGGCGTTTGCGTTTGAATCTCATCAAATTATTGACAATAACGGCAGCAATCCGTGACGGCAGCTCACTTACACGAAAAGATCGAGAAATTGTTTCACCGGGCCTTATCAATTGCAGAATTTGTTGTGGTGTACTTGAATTTGGTTGGTTTAGTGGAATAGCAGCTAAAGGTCGGACGGTCCTTTACAACTTATGGTGGCCTTACATTGAGCATCAAATGCTGCAGCTTTTTTTGCTGCCGAGCTCTCATTGGTCAAATGTTGGTCACTGACAGCAATAACAGGCGTCAGTTCCAATCAGAACTCTGCTGCAAAGAAAGCTGCAGCATTTGATGCTCAATGTAAGGCCAGCATTAACCTCACAATATTTCTATTTTGAAATTATTTTCAATTAGCTGTGTTCACTTCTCGATAAGTACACGTATCATTTACAATTTGTCATTGTTAGTGTATGCAGTTTTCCTCGGAAGGAACCAGTTCTTGAAAGTCGCATACGGTTTTATTAAATTGTTTTTAGTTTTTTGTTTTGCTGGCAGTAAGTCACTGGTGACCTTATCTGCTGCCTCACACAATTCGAAAGATGTCTCGCGACCTTCGTTGACTATCATCATCCCAGCGAATATCATTTGAAGTTGAAAACTTCCAAAATGCTCGAAGAGCCTACTTGATTTCAATTGACATCTACAATGAATGCGGAGCGTTTTTTATAAAATTTTGGAGCTTCACGATCCGGATCTACTTTGCTAGTAGTGAAAAAAATCGTATCTAAACCGCGCTTGAGAAGGCTATTATAGCCTTCGCACATATCTCCCTCGCCGCTACGCGGCTCGGGATTTAAACGGTGCTCACGCTATAATAGCTCGATCACTTCTCAACCTTGGTATATAATATACTATAGTGAAACATCCTGATTTCATTTTAACACAAATAATATTCAGCCGCGAAAGACAATATTACAACACAGGTGTCCCGCGAAGTAACCGACATAGTTCAAGGGTAAATGTACTTTCTCGAGGCAAATCAGAATCTGCCTTCAAAATTTTCCTGACGCCCCCCGTTTCCGATATACAGGGTGATTTATGTGTTCAAACCATAAACGAAAAGTTTGATTGGCCATATCTCAGGAATACATCAATAGAATCTATATTGGGCGCTTTCCATTTAAAACATTTGTGTCGGTTTGTGTCAGCTTGTGTTAGCTTGTGTCGATGAAAACCATTTGCGTGACATTTACACACGCACACCGTATTACAGTGTTGTAAACTTGTTGTCGTGATATGAGATATGGCAACGTCCTACTTTCACAGGTATGCGCAGAAGCCTTTCGGGAAACGTGGATTCGACAATGACATTGATTTCTGTGTTTGACGTTGACGTTTTAAACGAACGCTGTTGCTGTTGCGTTGGAGCGCTGTTTGCTGATCTGCTCGAGCAGTTGCATTCGCAGAGTTTATTGTACAGATGTATCCCTGAATAAATAAATAAATAAATAAATAAATAAATAATTTATTTTTCATCACAGATACATGTAGAAAAACGCCCGACAGGCTCTGGAGCCCAATTACTAGACGAAAAACGTAATTGTATAATATAATATAAAACAGGTACAAATAGATTATCACATAAACAACAGCTCACAAAAATAAATCCATGATATTCTTCTTGTTGCAACAAAAAATATCAACTTTTGCTTCCACTTCGCCATAGCGGGAATACATTTTGTGCAAAGGAGCCATAAGTAACGTATTGGTGCGAGCAGTTGGCAGGTTGAATACATTGTTGTCTTGAAGAGAGGCGTGGTAGGTACTTTAAATTCAATTGCGTTAGTCAGAGAGGAGCAGTCTACATAGCCACTGATCAGACCGAAAAGAAATGCAACGTGACCTCGTGTTAAAACGCTGAAGCAGCAAATCGTGAGGGGAACCCTGCGGGGGATAGAAACCATCAACGAAACGCGAGGCCGCCTTCAGGAAGCGTCTCTGAACGCCCTCCAGATCGGATATATAAACCATACTCTACTAATAAGTATTAGTAGTATTACAAAACTTACAGGGAGATAGAAAATTGAAAAATAAGGGGACTTTTGTTGATAAACATACCCTCGCAAACGTATAATAACGGAGATACAGGCCTTCAAAGTTGTTTTTTTGAAAACAGTTTATTTTGCATAACTTTTGAACCGTTCAACCGATTTCATTCAAATTCGAACCAAAGTTTACTGAGACAGGTCTTTACTGAACACTAATAACGAATTTCATCAGACAGTTTTGGGGGCAAAGATAATAGGGGATACCCTCCCCCTTTTCCCCCTATTTTTACCCCCCCCCCCCCCCTGAATATTTTTTGAAACAGTTCCAATTTTTGAATTCTGCGTTCAATTTGAAGAAAAAAGTTATACTCTTGTAAAATTTTGATAAGAGGCTTCATTTTCAAAATATTTGGGTTTGAAACATTGGAAAATAACACGAAATCGCCAGTTTTCCAGGGCCTAAATTGTTTTTTTCCGAAAAGCTCATGTTTCTCAGCTAAAATGATGTATCAACTTAGAACACCCAGAAAACTCATTCCAGTTGACGATCGAATCATGGGTTTTCTTGAATTTTAATTTTTAGGCCCAGGAAGTGGCGATTATTTCGAGATGTTTTCCAATGTTTCAATCCCAAATATCTCGAAAACGAAGCCTCTGATCAAAATTTTGCAAGAGGAACTTTTTTCTTTAAATTGAACGTAGAATTCAAAAATTGGAACAATTTCCAAAAAATATTTGGGGAGGTCAAAAATAGGGGGAAAATGGGAAGGGCACCCCCTATTGTCTTCGCCCCTGAAAATGTTTTATGAAATGCGTTATTATTGTTCGATAGAGACCTGTTTCAGTGAACTTCGGTTTGGATTTGACTAAAATCGGTTGAACGGTTCAGAAGTTATGCAACAAAAAACTGTTTTTAAAAAACAACTTTGAAGGCCTGTATCTCCGTTATTTTGCGTTTGCGCGAGTATGTTTATCAAGAAAAGTCCCCTTATAACACTTATTCCGGGACACCTGTATAAATAGTGGAATACTGGAAGGACTTTGTTCTGGTGTCAGCGTGCCTTTTATTTCTGAAAAATTCTTCAGGATAAAGCTTCAGTTCTCACCTCACCATGCAAGTATCACATGCTTGCATGTGACCATCATCATTGCCAGAAATATCACCCTTGGTCTGGCGGCAATTATATCTTTCACTCAAGGAAGGTTACTTACTACATAGTTGGTTATCCAGTTACAAAAAAAAGTATACAAAAAATAGACCCATGGTAACTGTTATCACTTGATAAAAGGCAACTTTAATTATTATAATAATATTTTACCAATAAAAAAATTTCACGAAAATCCAATGAGTATTTCAAAATGGTTTTATTGAACCCAAAATCTTGATTTATATAAAATTATAGAAACTTTGACCTAAAAACATACAGCGCTGGACAATTCTCAATACTGATTTAAACCACAACATTTAGGTATGGCAATTACTAACACTTCACATAAACTTTTCAAATCAAACATATCTCAAAAAGAAAACTTATACTACTAAAATACATTATATTAACAATTATACTTCACCTCAACTCACAACGGACATATATTTTTCTGTTTTCAGATACTCTATAGTTCCTAAAACTACGAATCACTTAAAGTATTGGAATTACTGGTAACTGGAACGGAAATTGTAGTATAAAAAATTGAGAAAAATATTTGTACCTATATAAAACACATGACATAAATAATTATTTGTGATGACGCAATGGGGATAATACAAATAATGGTATTAAGTCGATGTAACGCCTTTCCGTGCAACAAGTAGATTCAGCACCGGGTGTTTTTTGATGTAACTGACTGCTTTCTTGTGGGTCACCATGGTGAAGTCGTAGCCGTTACACTGCAGGATTTTATCGTGAACCCGTAGACCACTCCTCGATGCTGGACTATTGTCATGGACCTCCGTCACGTAAATACCCTGCAAAGACAACAAGTTTTAAAACTGCCCGTTTCCAGGCCAAACCTTCCTCACATTATCGGTGTATCCCTGTGGGCTTTTGTGGAAATCCTGATCAATGCCGCCTCCGATCTTGAAGCCGCACCTCATGTTATCTCCATCGACTTCTTTATGTAAAGTTATCGGAATCTGCAAGAGACAATATGTTAGCAAACTGTAGCTGAAACATGCACCCAAGGCTTCCCCTGCAAGCGTCAGGTGGCAATTTAGCAAGCTATGCGAATTTCATGCCAGCAAATGAGTCACATAATGAGACCATCATTCAATAACCTCTACGCCCCAATTTTATCAAAAAATTAAGCGAAATACCACCAAATACTCACGCTCAAACATTCCATCGCCGTACCGGCCTGGTGTTGGAAAGCCATTTTTGCACACATCTTCGTTTTTTTCAAAAAAAATCCCAGAGATAATTTCTTGCAATGTTTTGAATGTTATCACAGAAAGATGACAGTATTGACCTTGGGGGAGTCGGAAGTCGGAGCGGAACTAAACCACACGCTACGTGACCTGTCATGTTGGCGGTCGGTGCTGGTCACCGATGGAACAGAAAGAGAAAAGTCTTGTGACGCACGTCCGAGATCGGACAGGCGCAGGCGCGCCATGAATTTCATGTTTATTATTGCCTTGATTATCCGAAGTGTCCTCCAAATATCAAATATTCATTCTTCTGCACTTCTGCTTCTGCAGTATTTTACTGGCATTTTGGAAGACCGTGAGTCGTAAGTGAAAATGCCTCCTGAACACTTTCACTTCCTTCAGTGCTTTCAGTTGTCATATATTTTTGGAAATTGGGTCCTCAAGCCTAGACTCCATTTGCGAATTGCGAATTTGCGATACTGAAGGTCCGTTCACGTTCAGTCAGCTTATTTAGTAGTGGACGTCAGTGCTGGGACGCTGGACGTGGTTGGAAAAAAAAAAGTTGCAAATGATGATAAAGGCAAACCACTTTGCAAGGTCGTAACTACGACCTAAATCAACGATTTGACCCGCAGTGCTTTTTTTCGTCCCTTAGGATTTGAATGGCGCTTTTTTGAAGTGAAACTTCTATTCTCGCGCCTAGATCACAACACACCACTAATGCTAGCCTTATGCTGGCCTTACATTGAGCAGCAAATGCTGCAGCTTTCTTTGCAGCAGAATTCTGATTGGATGGGCAAAATTCAATCAGAATTCCGCTGTAAAGAAAGCTGCAGCATTTGCTGCTCAATGTAAAGGTGCGTTCAATCAGCTTATTTAGCCGCAATTTTAGTTTTAGCCGTAAGCGCTGCATCGCTTATTGGCTGTTCCGAGGAGGCTGGTTCATAAGAGCCAATGGGCGTCGCTGCGCTTGCGACTAAAATTAAAACTTGCGGCTAAATAAGCTGACTGAACGCACCTTAAGGCCAGCATTACGCAAAACCACACATGGGAGTGAAATTGCTTCATAGCATCAGTGGTTGTAACGAACGCCTGTAACGATGTGCTGTAACGTTGTCTTGTCTGACCTTGGGGTGACCAGCGTCGTCCCAGGAAATGGAAGAATAAGCTGTTGCAGCGTTCACCGCGTTCGGTTCTATTTTTTACTAATCGCCGACACTGGACTGCTCTACGTGTTGTCGTACTGTTGGCCCGACAAGAATGGCTCTCAACTTGGCTTGAATAGATTCGAGCGGATGTGATTTATTATAGGGATAGGCTTTTCAGTCAGGCTAACCTCTTTTACGAAGAGACTTCACAAAGCAAAAATTTATGGACGTCCCTGGATACTCGTCGGCAGGGGCGGCGGGTTTTGTAATTTTGCATGGGTGCAAAAAATGAAACATACAGAAAAAGCATTGAGGGTAGCGAGCGAAGCGAGCAACAGCGCCGCAGGCGAAAATTTTCCGAGAAAAGTGGGTGTGGTCAACAATTCTTCGGATATAAAACCATTAGAAATTGAACAATGACAAGGTAATGACTCAATGCTAATGACTTACTATAGGTCTCATTAATAAAACAGAATAAAATAAAATACTAAATCAAATAATGAAACCAAGTACCTAGACGCTCATGCAGTAGGTAACGACCTAGCATAATTATGTGATTTTCAAAGTGATTGGAAATTTAGGCTTGAAGAACGTATATTTCAATTTCTTAAGCTTGCATGGATGGGTGCAATGCACCCGTATAATCACTTTACATGGGTGCATGTGCCCCGATGCACCCTATAAGTCGCCGCCCCTGCTCGTCGGGAGGGTTTTGAGTTTACATAACCGATTTTTGTGTGGCTGTGGAGCAGGATTTTGTTTTCTTTCTAAATTCTAGAAGTACTTAGTGGTCTTAGCGCATTTTCTTAGTGCAGTTATTGTCAATCTGTCATTGATAGAAATGAAATTAAGCTTGAAAATTGAATGTTCATACGAGATGATACGAGTAAGAATCACGTTTCATGACAATCGTTCCATCAATGAGAAATTCCAATATGGCGACCAAGATAGCGACGGAATCATAAAATTCAGCTTGGAAATAAGAATGCTTATACAAGACAAGAGTAAGTTCCAAGTTTCATGTTAATCGTTCCACTAGTAAGAGATATCAATATGACGGCCAAGATGGGGCGGAGGAATCATGGAATTTGGTTCGAAAATAAGAATGTTCACACGAGATAAGAATAAGTTCCAAACTTTCATGGCAATCCCTCTACTAATAACAGATTTCAATATGGCGGCCAAGATGACGGCAGAATCATAAAATTTAGCTTAAAAATAACATGAACAATGTTCATACAAGGGTAAGTTCCCAGTTTCATGACAATCGTTGCACTATATAGTAACAAATTTCAAGATGGCGGCGGAATCATGAATAGGACTGTGTATCTTACGTGTTATCCGGGCCCATGCGCGTACTATTTAGGCGCTTGATATGAAACTTCCAGACAAATAGCGTCTGTTAACACGTAACATGATTAGAAAACCTATCAATAATCGTTTGTGTAAGTGAAATTTTCAAATATTGATGCTCACTGTTTGTGAGTTGTGAGTCTGATGTTATTTTAATCTTTTAAAAATTAAAAACAATCATTTTGAAGGTGGAATAGGAAGGTACGCTTCCGGTTCTTACAAGAAAAAATGGAAATAAACACTGCCTCATAACAAGTGTAGAACCGAGAGTCGATACGATGAAGAAAAAGGTTTCATTTTATTCCGTTTCCGCGAACACGTGGAGTGGAAGTTTTGATCAGGGCCCCCTCTGACTCTCCTCTAACTGAAAGCCTCTGGGGCCAAAGGTAGGCGAGCCGCAAGAGCCACTCTCACACGGTACGTTTTAGGCAATCTCTGCTACATCAATGTACTGCGGATTGCATAAAACTTTCCGGCTCAGAAGCCAGGCGGGAGAACGGCAGAAGCCTTGTTCGGGGTTGCCAAGTAAACAAGAAATATAAATTTCAATTATTTCGATATAGCAATTTTCAAATTTTGAATTTTCATGCAGTATGGTGTCGGATTTCTAAACTAGAAATGCGCAAGGAAACATCTTGCAAAATTAATTGATTTTATAGTGACTATTTCAGGTGACAGTAATTGCAATATAAATTATTATTGGTAACGGCGGCCATGCCAAATCTGACAACATCGCGATCAACAGACTGTGGATCATTTGCGAAGTAAGCAACGAACTTCCAATATTTCCATTATTTTGTAAAAAAGAACTATACAAAATAGAAATTTGGCTTGCGACTGGTTCTCCTTCACATTTCTAGTAACTTTTTTGTATCTATCTGGAGGCTTATTCATGAAATAGCCTGGTGTTCCATAGAAAAATCGATATTTGTCTGGATGTTTCAAATTTGGCACTAAATAGCGACAGTTGCGTCCATGTTGCATCTGCGCCGTCGGTCGGGTTAGGAGAACGCACTATTCCAGCTTGAAAATAGAGAATGATCATACGAGACAAAGGTAAGTTATTCTAAGTTTCATCGAAATTGTTCCACTATTATGAAATTCCAATATGGCGGCCAAGATGGCGGCACAACCATGGAATACAATCTGACCACTGGCCACCCTTGAGAACCTAAGCTATCCATCGGAAAAAGTTCCAGAGCTCTGGCTTCATTCCCCAGGGAGGAGTTCAATTTTCTTAGAAGTGCACAGGAAATCTTTGTTTTTTTATAATAGTGATGATAACTATGTATGGATAAAAATAATAATGCACATTGGCCACCCTTGGGGACATCAGATATCTTGATATCTATCAAAAAAAGTTCCAAGGCTCTAACTTCATTCCCAGAGGAGTACAACTTCTTAATTTCTACACGAACAGACAGACAGACGGACAGACAAACAAACCGGCCATATAAGCGTCATTTTCTTACGAAAATGCTCTAAAAATCGGTTGACTAGGAGGTATAGAAGATTTGTTTTCTTTCAAATTGTTTTCATATATTGCCCAATACAGAATACTAGACGTCGAAGTCAGTTTCAAAAGGTACATAGGGTGCTTTCCACCTAGCTCCAAGTTTGGTACACCTTCCATTTGCGCACGTGCGGGCTCCAAACGGTGCTTTCCATCTACGTGTTCTTACCTGGTTTTGTGCCGTCCCGTGGATCACCTTAAAGGACCCCGCACGTTTTCTATGAAAAAGTGGTTTCGGTGAATTTGGCTAGATTTTTTATATGTTGTAGATCTTGATTCAAGAAAAGTATTCCTGAAAAATTGGACCCCTCCTATGAACAGTTTTTCCCCTACACCCCTAATAAGGCCAAAATTAGGAATAACCTCAATTTTTTTGAAATTCATGAAACTGGTTTTAATCGAACTTGTGATCATGGGAAAAATAATTAAAAAAATCCAAGTTGTGGATTGGGGTAGTTATCAAGGGGGTTGGGGGTCGAAATTGAGAAAATAAATTAAAATTCCGAATTTTTTTATTCTCATAAAATCTGAACAGAATAATAGGCGAGAAATAATTTTGAAAAATCCAAATCAATCAATTGGGGGTTATTCTGGAGGGGGCTGGAGGGTCAAAATCAAGGGAACGGAGTAACATTCCGAAACTTGCGATTCCCATTATTGGGAAAATAATTCAAAAAAATCTAAACCAATGAGTTCTGGTGTTATTGAGGAAGTAGAGGGTCAAAATCAAGACAAAAATGAAATTCTGGACCTTAGAAATTGATCTGGGTGAATGACAAAATGATAATGAAAACAATCTGCACAAGGATTGAGTTCTTCATTTCTCGACCATCCCTTTTCCCACCCACCATAATTTCTGCCTACAGCCATGTCCTAGTCCAAATAAGAATTTGTCTCAAGCATTTTAAAATTCATGAAACTGGCTCAAATTAAGTTGAAGAATGAAAAATATAAGTTATGAATTGGAGTAATTATCGAGGGGGCGGGGGTCAAAATCGAGTGAAGGAATTAGCATTCTAGGAAAAGGGTAATGGAGAAGTAACTTATTGAAAGAATCTGAATCAATAAATTGAGATGGCTACCTACTGAGGGGACAGTGGTCAAAATCTAGAAAAAGGAAGAAATTCCGAAACTTTAAATTCATATATAGGGTCTTTCAATAAGAGTGATAGAACTTCAAATTGGAATTAAATAAATTATGTCAGGGTTAACGATATCTAATTAACTCATGTGAAAGAACGGTTTTCAACATTATGTGTGGAAAATAACATCTAGTAAATGGCCTCTTCGACTTTATCTAACGGCGTGCAGACGGGAAGTCCAATTTGTAATAACTTTCTGGCAGATATCGGGCTATATTTCAGTAATAACACGCACAATATTGTCCCTCAGGGCTTCAATGGTTCTAGGCATGTTCTTGTATACCAGGGACTTCACATACCCCCACAGAAAAAAGTTCAGGGGTGTAATATCGCAAGATCTCGCTGGCCAATTGAAATCGCCGTTCCGCGAAATTGTTCTTCCTTGGAAGTTTTCGGCCAACAAGTCCCAAGGTTTGTCCTGCTGTGTGGCACGTAGCCCCGTCTTATTGAAACAAGATGATTTTGTAAGATACCTATACTCAGTATTTATGTCAAAACATGACAGTAAAATCTTGTCAAAGTTCTATCACTCTTATTGAAAGACCCTTTGAATCTGAAAATACAGATTTGAAAAATTAAGCCTTACTTCCAATATCGATCTATTTTTGAAATCCCATTGAATCAATCAAAGACCAAAAGCAGGATTTATGTTTATTTAAAAAAAGATAGTCCAGTAGGTATCATAATAGTTGAACCCAGGTACCTGGGTAAGGGGTGAGGATGATCGAGAAACGATGAACTTAGTCCTTATTCACATTGGTTGTATTATCATTTTGTCATTTGCCCAGATCTTCCTAGATACACTGGAAGTTCCAGAACTCCACTCTTTTCTCAATTTCGACCCTCTACCCCCTCAATAACACCCGAATTCATTGGTTTAGATTTTTTTGAGCAATTTCCCTATCGCTCGTAAAATCATATATTATGGGAACCGCAAATTCCAAACTTTCACTGCGTTTTCTTGATTTCGACCCCCAGCCCCCTTTAGAATAGCCCTCAATTAATTGATTTAGATTTTCCAAAATTATTTCTCGATTATTATTCAGTTCAGATTTTATAAGAAAGGAAAAATTCGGAATTTTAATTTATTTTCTCAATTTCGATCCCCAACCCCTTCGATAACTACCCCAATTCACAACTTGGATTTTTTTAATTATTTTTCTCATGATCACGAGTTTGCTTTGAACCAGTTTCATGAATTTCGAGAAATTTGAGACTATTCCTAATTTTGGCCTTATTAGGGGTGTAGGGGAAAAACTGTTCATAGGAGGGGTCCAATTTTTCAGGAATATATTTCTTGAATCAAGATCTACAACATATAAAAAATTTAGCCAAATTCACCGAAACCACATTTTCATAGAAAACGTGCGGGGTCCTTTTGTGCCATCGAAAGGCACACCGGAAACGGATGCGAAAAATGACGTACCGTCAGCTATAATCCAGCACTCCGTTGTCATATGTCTCTCTCTG
This sequence comes from Anaspis maculata, assembly GCA_949128115.1. Taxonomy (NCBI): domain Eukaryota; kingdom Metazoa; phylum Arthropoda; class Insecta; order Coleoptera; family Scraptiidae; genus Anaspis; species Anaspis maculata. The sequence goes on from OX421968.1 coordinate 39,448,843, forward strand.
TGTCGTTTTATCCATGCATCCATGTTTTATTTTATTTCTCTGCAGGGATAACGTACGATCGATTGAGATTTACGCTGCCATCTCTTTATTTCTGAATGCCATAGTCATCTTTCGCCTCCAGACCAGAGATGTCGCGTCGGTCAACGATGCCGGTGCTTTCCATCTAGGTGTACCCAATCGTGGAACATGTTCCGTCTGGTGGTATTTGTACCGTCTAGGTGGAAAGCACCCAGGGCCGATTCTGACTCGTCGGCCGCCCTGGTGCGAAAAATATTTGGCCGCCCGCCCAGCTGTAACCCCGAGGCAATTTTCTAGCGGGGGCGCCCAGGGTTTCTGAAAATTGCGCCGTAGGTGATTTTTTACTTTAATCTATTTTGCGCCGAGTGCCTACGTCCATGGCTACCTCACTTTAGCATACTCTATAGATGAGAGTTCTTAGGTACCCACTTATATCAATTTATATTGATTTTGAAGCTGAATGGAATCAGAAAAAGCTGTTCAAATAGACAGTTGTTTATTGATAAGACAAAACCCCAGACAAAACCCAAAAAAAAATGTCATAATTATTAGTAAAATACCTATAACTCGACCTGTAGTCTTGGAAAAAATAGAAACACAACTTGAACAGAATTTAGATACTTATCTGATGAAGAAGTCTAATATTTATATTAGTTGCAGGGCGTCCGCCTCGCCTCCATTCTTGACAACTTCTTGTATTTTTGCGACACCAAAAACAAAAATCAAATTAACGCGGGGCGGCCGCCTTCAGTCTCAAAAATCATATCAGCTTTTTTTGCCACTCAATTTTTTATTTAGAAAAGTTTGGCGGCCGTTTGCCGCCCTTGAATTTTGGTCGCCCTTGTGCAGGGGCACTTCCAGCACACCCCTCAGAATCGGCCCTGTGCGTAAGTGGAGGTATACCGAACTTGGGACTATAAAGGTGGAAAGCACGCATCATGTATTTGTTCAAGATGAAGACAGGCTTACATCATAAAATGCCTCTGTGGAGGCGTTGAACGTGTCAGTAAAAATAGTTAAATGAATAAATTAACAAATAGGTATAGGCAACATCACAAACAGTACATATCAAAATCGTTAACAGAAAAAAAATCGTCGACATCATAATAGGCATTTGCAACAAACTAGCGTTCTATGTACTCCATGATTTTCTAAAGCTATGCTCAGGCAGGTCACGAACAACAGCTGGAACGTGATCAGTCCCCACCGCAGTGGTCCCCACCGAAGGGGAAATTACGATCACACTTATAAACTGCTTAACTGGATACTGGAATGACGGTTTCGAAAATTTTGCCCTATTTTGAAATGATCTAACTTTGGATTGACACAACCGCTTTTGAATTTGTTTTCACAGTTTTTAGCGCGTTTTCCATCTCGATGAAAATCGCTATTGCAACCGCTTTGTCCGTCCGTCCGTCCGTCCGTTCCTCGAACTCCTCCCAAACTAGACGACCTAGGTTTCTAATTTTTTCGCTGTTACATAGCTGCCACTCCCAAAGGAGGGCTAGGCTATATTGGATGTCTATATTGCGCCGCCAACATAGAGAAAACTGCCCCCGATAAACTTGAAATAACATAATATTGCACTTTCTACCAGACCTGATGCTCTGGTGTTCTCATTTTTAGCGCACTTTCCCAAAAAATGGTAAAAAGGCGCTTTTAGCTTCACTTTGTCCGTCCGTCCGTCCGTCCGTCCGTACCCGGGATAACTCCTCAGGGAAGAAAGATATCAATGTGGTGTGAACGCTGATCAATAGTACATATGTCCAGGATGTCAAGTTGACTTTTAGTTTTTTGTTATTCTGCCGCCATCTTTAATCCGCCATTTTGAATTTCTCTAAAAGTGATCCGATTGAAATGAAATTTGCAGGCAATGTAAACCACATCAAGATCTATCCAATTTTCGACAATTGATGCCCCGCCGCCATCTTGTATTCTCACTATTGAACATATTTCGAAGTGATAGAACTAGGAGAATTATGCCTCAACGAAAGAAGATATCGATGTGGTGCAAACGCCAGTCGAATGCGTACGTGACCACCATATAAAGTTGACCAATAATTTTTGTCACTTGGCCGCCATCTTTGATCCGCCATTTTGAATTTTCTGAAAGTGGTCCCTTTCGAATGAAATTTGCAGGCGATGTGAACTTCATCAGGATACATCCAGTTTTCGACAATTGATGCCCCGCTGCCATCTTGTATTCTCACTATTGAACATGTTTCGAAGTGATAGAACTAGAGAATTATACCTCGACGAAAAGAGATATCGATGTGGTGTGAACGTCAATCGAATGCGTACGTGGCCATCATATAAAGTTGACTAATGATTTTTGTCACTTGGCCGCCATCTTTGATCCGCCATTATGAGTTTCTCTGAAAGTGGTCCGATTTGAGTGAAATTTGCAGGCGTTGTGAACTTCATCAGGATACATCCAATTTTTGACAATTGCTGCCCCGCCGCCATCTTGTATTCTCACCTCGATTCTCACTATTTAACATGTTTCGAAGTGATAGAACTAGGAGAATTATGCCTCAACGAAAAGAGATAGCGATGTGGTGCGAACGGCAATCGAATGCGTACGTGACCACCATATAAAGTTGACCAATAATTTTTGCCACTTGGCCGCCATCTTTGATCCGTCATTTTGAATTTCTTTGAAAGTGGTCCGATTTGAGTAAAATGACGTTTATTAATAAAAATATAAATATAAACAACACTAAATAGAATATTAAATAAACGAATGGGTTCTAAGTATATATGTATAAATGGATATATTTATAAATTCAGCCACAAAAAGGCACACCAGCACCATCACCAAATTCCCTCCAGCTCCTCCATCTCTTCCTACTCCTTCTTAAGCACATGCTGGTGGCTCGAAGAGTGGCGCAGCTTATTCTGACTCTAATAAGCCAGTTAATGATTTGGCTGTAAGGTCTGTGCCACCTTTCGACTAACCTCTCGGCTAGGACTCTGAGAAGAGCTTGGAACTCTTTCCCAACATAACCATATCAACAGATGTTACTAGTGGCGTGAAGGACGCATGACGCATGTCGCTTTTCGCAAGCTGGCAGATATTTTGCTTTCTTCTCTGTTTCTGCTCGTTTAATCACTGCATCAGTGGATAAAGAGGAATAAGATTGGGCATCTGTGTCCTGTGTCCACTACACGTACGTCAAATAACGCCTCAACCTGTGGCTCCCACACTCCACGATATGCAAGATCAGCTCGTATAGCAGGTTCTTCACCGACGACTGGCTCCAAAACACAGTTCCCCCACGCAACTTCCATCAAGTCACCGAGCGCATCCCTCACTTCATTGTGACGTCTAATTTAGGGATGCCGATCTTTTGAAAAAAGATCGATTCTTCGAATCGATCTAGATCGAATCGTAAAAGATCGATCCACAATTAAATCGGACTTCAAAAGATCGATCTTCAAAAAAATCGATTCTTTTCCTTCGACTAAATCATATATCAAGGGAAAGTTATGTTTGATAATTAGTGATTGCAGAAAACACTATTGCAATTGAAAAGAGTTTTGTGAAATTAGAAAAACGAGCGGGAGGAAGTGCCTAAACATACTATCATTGCAGAATTCACCACAAAATAAACTTAATAACATGAATCGAACCCGGTTGGATTGTTTTGAAATTCGAGATCGAGAGGAGCCGATCAGGCGGCACCCTGGTATTGCACTAGAAAAATTACATTGTTATGTTTCTTCCTGCATTTATAGGTAGTAAATGTATGTATTTTACATCCAACAGGTGCTCACTACTTAGTCCTTTACCTATTTATAGGCATAAATTGATATATTTTTTCATGACCGCGAGTTACGATCTGTTTGCTTGAAGCAAAATAATGAATAGGTAGTTAATTTAATTTGAATTTTCTTTGTCACAAAGATTTTTGAGAAAATCGGTCACTAAAAGATCGATCCAAAAAAATCGATTTTTGCATATAAAAGATCGATCTTCTAAAAAATCGATTCAAGATCGGCATCCCTAGTCTAATTATCAGTCCGCCATGCCGACATTTCAGAGCATGTTGGACGTCAAAAGCTTCTTCACAACCATCGCAGGTTGATGGAAGATTAATGGGCTCTTTTCCGTATCGGATGGCAAGACTGTCTCGAAATTCAAGAGGGGACATATCCAAATTGAGATTTTTCAAAGGAATGGATGTCAGCCAACTCCCGGTTTTCATGCTTTCATCGGTAGCTCTTCTTATTGCTCTTTGGTTTTTGGACGGGAGCTTCTGCAGTTGCATCTTCGAGTATGATTTTTATTGTATCTTTTTTTTGAATTTGACAAAGTTTTCGGGAGTGTCTCAGAGATGTTTCGTGAGCATCAATGTCCAATGTTGCATTATCTTTCATAGTTTGGATCAGCACTTTGGATCCCATTTTCGAAAACGTAAAGTTTCTTTCAGCTTCAAGTACTGGGTTGGTCATTCCAAGACCCCCATTTCTGACTGGCAGGTGCATTATGTCGCATTCCTCATCGCTTATTTTTCTTCCAATTATTGATGAAAATAACTCACTTCTGATCGTATTAAGTAGTGGCTTGTAGATATCTTCATCATCGTGTACTACTCTTTGGAGGAATGCCCATTCTGCTTGTAGCGATTTTGTAGCTACGGCATGGGCTGACTGCGGGAACTTATCAGATATCTGTGCCAATTTTAAGATGGAGTCATTCCAATCATCAACTTTATCCTTCATAAATGTCTTTCTTTCATATTCTGATCCAACAAATCCTCCGAGCAATCTTTTACCCGTAACTATTCTCACATCCGTTCCTGCAAATTTCATCTCCGCTTTTCCAATGTCATCTGGATGCACAACCAAGAAGGTTTTCTCCGCCTGCGGGTAATATCCATGTAATGGTCCATTTTCTTTCAAGCAATCCCACCAGTAAAATTAAAATTAAATTAAATTAAATTAAGAGTAAAATTTGCAGGCGATGTGAACTTCATTAAGATACATCCAATTTTTGACAATTGATGGCCCGCCATATAAATTTGACAAATAATTTTTGTCACTTGGCCGCCATGTTTGGTCCGCCATTTTGATCTTCTCTGAAAGTGGTCCGATTTGAGTGAAATTCACAGGCGATGTGAACTTCATCAAAATACAACCGATTTTTGACAAATGATGCTCTGCCGCCATCTTGGCCGCCATATTGAAATTTCTTATCACTCAACGGTTTTCATGGAGCTTGGGTTTACCTTTGTTTCGTACGATCATTCTTATTCTCCAGTCAAATTCCAACATTCTGCCACCATCTTGGCCGCCATATTAAAATCTCTTATTAGTGGAACGATTTTCATGAAACTTGTAACTTACCCTTGTCTATAGTACGATCATTTTGATTTTTAAGCCAAATTTCATGATTCTGACGCTATTTTGGTCGCCATATTGAAATTTTTTGAATAATACATAGTTGCCACTCATAAATGTAAGCCAAGAAACATTTCGTCTTCAATATGCGCCGCCGACATGAAAAAACTGCTAAAAACCGCCCCCAATCACTTTAAAATAAAAAACATAAACCCGAAGACATAGCGATCTGATTCTTTCGGTATATAAATAGCTGACTAAAAATGGGAAAGGATATAGGCTACTTTTGATATGGCGCCGCCTCCAGCTTCCGCCCCCAAAAGAAAAAAAGTGCAACTTTCAACAATTTTCACTGATTCAGCTGATAATATTACCTCGAACATTTATAAACTCTTGACTCAACTTGTGCAAGAATTTCTTTGCCAAACTCCGCCGCTCCCACACGCCGCCCCAAAGTGAGGAATAAATGTAAAACATGAACCTGAAGACATAGCGATCTAATTCTTTCACTATATTGATAGCTGACTGAAATTGGAAAAAGATAGGCCACTTTAAATTAGCCGCCGCCTCCAACTGCCGCCTCCAAACGAAAAAAATGCAACTTCCACTATTTTCACTGATTGTCATATTTCCCTTACATTTGGAAATTAGAAACTCCCAACTCAAACTGTGCAACAGTTACTTTGCCGAATGCTGCCGCCCCCACACGCTGCCCTCAAAGTGAGAGATGAATGAAAAACATAAACTCGAAAACATAACGATCTAATTCTTTCGCTATATGGATAGCTAACTAAAAATGGGAAAGAATAGGCTACTTTTGATATGCCTCCAACTTCCACCCCCAAAAGAAAAAAAGTGCAACTTTCAATAATTTCCACTGATTTATATTTTAATGTTACCTCAAATATTCAGAAACTCCCAAACTCAAACTGTGGGAGAATTTCTTTGACAAACTCTGCCGCTCCCACACGCCGCCCCCAAAGTAAGAGATAAATGTAAAACATAACCCCGAAGACATAGCGATCTAATTGTTCCGCTATATAGATAGCTGACTAAAAATGGGAAGAGATAGGCCACTATTGATTAGTCGCCGCCTCCAGCTCCCGCCCCCAAACAAAAAAATGCAACTTTCACAATTTGCACTGATTGTCATATTTCCTTAAACATTTAGAAACTCCCAACTCAAACTGTGCAACAGTTACTTTGCCGAATGCTGCCACCCCCACACGCTGCCCTCAAAGTAAAAGATAAATGGAAAACATGAACCCGAAGACATAGCGATCTAATTCTTTCGCTATATGGATAGCCGACTAAAAATGGGAAAGAATAGACTACTGTTCATTAGTCGCCGCTCCCAGCTCCCGCCCTCAAACAAAAAAATATTGATGAGTGAAAGAATTTTCATTCAAATCTATTTCATTGGCAAGTACCAAGTACCCCATTCTGATAATAAAATATCACAATGAGTTTCGAATGAAGAAAGTAGGCAAGGAATGGTGTGTTTCTCCTTCAACCAAATTTCTTCACGTTCACAATATGCCTCTTTGAGAAAATGCCCTACTGAGACTCACGCACGTGAAGGCATACTCACTTGTTTAGATCCATCTTCCGGCAATCCATCCCACTGAAGAAATTTTGTTTTCAATTTCAATTACTTTTTTCACAGGGTGGAATGTAAAGCATTGCAAAATTAGGCTGAGTTCCACCGATCCCTGTTTCTGTAAAAAATGTTTTTTTCAAATTCAAATGAATTATTCATGATTCCTGATGTCTATAGTCTCGAAACAATTTTTGAATTTCCCAGATCAGAAGTCCAACAAGTTCTCGCCTACCTAGATGAGTCCTATAGCGTTTTCCACTGGCTTGCACTTTTGTGCAAATCGTGGAAGTGCAATGACGTCACGCACTCCACTAACTTTGCATCGGAACCACCCTCATGCGCCGGAGTGCGCGATGCGTTCAAATTCAGAGGAATATGATGCAGTGTGCACTTGCGACAATTTGGCGCAAGTGCCTTTTCCCACTCGAAAATTCGCTTTAAATTGGAAGATAAAGTAATTTTCTTACAATGAAAAATAAAACCAAACCAAAATATTAGACTAAATCCGAAAATTTATGAGCAACGCAACATGTTCAATAAAGTTGTGAATTTTGGGTTTCACTCTTGTTTTTCTTCATCAGTCTTCTTCATCAATAATTTCTATGTCTGAGTCCGAACAATCGCTGGACTCTACAAATTCCCTAACAAATTATTGATCAATTGCTAATTAAACTGCAGTTTACTCTGGTTACTTCGAATTGGCGCCATATTGCATTGCACTGCACTGGACGCACGAGCTCCCAAAGGTCGTGTGAAAAATGCGCATTTAATGTAAGTTCATCTTTCCAGTGGAACGTACACTTTTAATTTGGTACGATGCACTCTCGCCAGTGGAAAACGATTCCACTGCCTCGGTGCAAAAAGTGCGCACTGCGCACTAAAACTCCCAGTGGAAAACGCTACTAGAAATTGCTGAAAAGGATGTGATCCGTTCACGTGTGAAGTTGCTAGGCAACTAGGGCTTTGATTGGCTGCACCGCGAACCGCGATCGCCCGGTGAATCCTCCCCTCTAGAAATAAAGCTGGATTCCCAGATGCGAATATTCGGACAGAAAATGCGATTTTGTATTTAAAATTTTGAATTCGAGGGCTCTGATTGGCTTTACACGGCGTGAAGTGTCACGGTGTGCGGTGGCTACGGGTTTTTTGACATTGACATTGATAGCCGAGTTGACTTGACAATGACAGTGGGGAACATAGAAGTGGGGAACTATAGGCAAAACGGATTGCAGAGGGCGACGTGTTCCCACATAACATACTTCAATAGCTATACCGCTCATGAACCTATTGCGCATTCTGCTGCGCCGCGTAACAGAAGGAGTTAGAGAATGACGCCATCTTGATGGTTAATTTCCAGTGTATCTCAAAATACCGAGCTATATAGCTACCACAAAATATCCTAAGGCCCGTGAAACTGATCAAACCTTCTGCAATTTTACAATAGCGATCCAGTTTTCTCTAGTACCATCACGTAAGTGTACTTAGTTTTCTTGAAATTACGAAATACTCACATCGAGTTGGATGGTTGGGAGTCACTGTACTCTGAGTAAACGAAACGTCAAGTGACAGCTTTTTGACAGTTAACCGTAGTTAACCGAACTTTTGGATGCTGGAATGATCGCACACCTTTTCTTCACCTGTTGATTCCCACTTGATGTTATTAGTGTTGATTCCACGTACTTTGAGGGAAAAATAAAATAATGTCGTGCTTAGTCAAGTGGCCAACTAGCGAAGTGGTGCCAGTCCACACCACCCAAAGTCCCTAAATAACCATCAAGATGGCGGCGCCCATAATTACAGGTGTCGGACGTCTCTCTTGCGCGGTATAGCTATTTAAGTATGTGCGTGTTCCATGCACCCATATTGACAGTTAACGTACATAACCTCAACGAAATGTAAACAAATGTACGGAAAGTGGAAAGTGCTCAAAGAAGAGTTGAGGCGGGGAGGGAGCCCCACTGAGAGCAGGGAATAAAAAAGAGCTGGTGCAAACTGCAAAGATATGGTCCTTTGGAACTGTTGCAGCCTTATACACAACACACAACACGTCACTACCAATTTTTTTACCGAGATTTTTGGCTTGTCGGCGTTTCTACTTTTCAACTCACGAAGTAACGCAAAACCGCTGGTTCCTATGGAAAGTGCTGACAAATGAAAATGAGATGACAATTGCAAAGTTGAAGTTATGTACGCTTAAAATGACTCTGATGATAGCTGGGGTGCATGGAACACGAGCGCCATTACTTCAGGCGTTTGCCACTATAGTTCCCCCACAGAATTCCCGGGTGTCACTAAAACGCATGCGGCATGCAAATTGCATGCGGGGCACAAGGGCCCCTCCGACGGGGCTGATTTTTTGCACACGTGTGCTGCAAGACCTGCAGAGTCTATCCACAAAAAATCAGCCCCCTACCTCTAACATAAGGGTAGTTTACTCGAAATTAAAGGGGTATAGGCAACCAACAATACACCAACAGGGCTATATTTGGGACTACTGGTTCAATGATGGAAATTCATGTAATTTCTACGATCGCTCCAGCCATTGACACTCCCCCCCCTTGCCGCACTCACCCCTTCATCGTGGAACCACCACCACCGCCCCCCTGCCCCCACTCACCCCCTCACCCACTGACCACTGCCCTCTGTCTCACCTAACTTTTATAACACCCCCTTTATCAATTCGCCTTCTTGCCGTAACCACTATGCCTTCCCCCCCCCCCCTCACCCCCTCACCGCACCACCTCCACGCCCTTATAACTCTATAGAATAGTTTCCCCCAAAAAATTGAAAATTACAATTTCATCTGAGAGGTTGTAGTTTTTTCATCTATTTTTTCAGCATATGGTGCACAAGCAACTTATAAAAGGAAATGCCAAAAATCAACCCCGCGCAGCAGCCGAAATAGTGTTTCACCCCAGCCTGTCTATTCTGCATGCGGGTTAATAACTTTCGAAGAAAAAATACCAGCGCCTCCAGATTTTTACAGAACCTCTTCATCAGGCTGCAGCACCTTTTGGCATAGAAAAACTACCCCTGAAGCCACCCCTTGGAGGGAGTGTTTTTGAAAAAAATCCCTATCTTCCAAGAGGGTGGCCTTTTTATATGCATTTTTTCGCCAAAAAATACACAACCGACTGATCCAAGAAAATGCCAAGAATCAACCCCGCAAGTCTGATGCAGCCGACGCAGCAGCCGAAATAGTGTTTCACCCCAGCTTGTCTATTCTGCATGCGGGTTGATAACTTTTGGAGAAAAAATACCAGCGCCTCCAGATTTTTACAGAACCTCTTCATCAGGCTGCAGCACCTTTTGGCATAGGAAAACTACCCCTGAAGCCACTCCTTTGGAGAGGTGTTTTTGAAAAAAATCCCTATCTTCCAAGAGGGTGGCTTTTTTATATGCATTTTGTCGCCAAAAAATACACAACCGACTGATCCAAGAAAATGCCAAGAATCAACCCCGCAAGTCTGATGCAGCCGACGCAGCAGCCGAAATAGTGTTTCACCCCAGCTTGTCTATTCTGCATGCGGGTTAATAACTTTCGAAGAAAAAATACCAGCGCCTCCAGATTTTCACAGAACTTCTTCATCAGGCTGCAGCACCTTTTGGCATAGAAAAACTACCCCTGAAGCCACCTCTTTGGATAGGTGTTTTTGAAAAAAATCCCTATCTTCCAAGAGGGTGGCTTTTTTATATGCATTTTGCCGTCAAAAAATACACAACCGACTGATCCAAAAAAATGACAAGAATCAACCCCGCAAGTCTGATGCAGCCGACGCAGCAGCCGAAATAGTGTTTCACCCCAGCTTGTCTATTCTGCATGCGGGTTGATAACTTTTGGAGAAAAAATACCAGCGTCTCCAGATTTTCACAGTACCTCTTCATCAGGCTGCAGCACCTTTTGGCATAGAAAAACTACCCCTGAAGCCACCCCTTTGGAGGGGTGTTTTTGAAAAAAATCTCTATCTTCCAAGAGGGTGGCCTTTTTATATGCATTTTGTCGCCAAAAAATACACAACCGACGGATCCAAGAAAATGTCAAGAATCAACCCCGCAAGTCTGATGCAGCCGACGCAGCAGCCGAAATAGTGTTTCACCCCAGCTTGTCTATTCTGCATGCGGGTTAATAACTTTCGAAGAAAAAATACCAGCGCCTCCAGATTTTCACAGAACCTCTTCATCAGGCTGCAGCACCTTTTGGCATAGAAAAACTACCCCTGAAGCCACCTCTTTGGATAGGTGTTTTTGAAAAAAATCCCTATCTTCCAAGAGGGTGGCTTTTTTATATGCATTTTGCCGTCAAAAAATACAAAACCGACTGATCCAAAAAAATGCCAAGAATCAACCCCGCAAGTCTGATGCAGCCGACGCAGCAGCCGAAATAGTGTTTCACCCCAGCTTGTCTATTCTGCATGCGGGTTGATAACTTTTGGAGAAAAAATACCAGCGCCTCCAGATTTTTACAGAACCTCTTCATCAGGCTGCAGCACCTTTTGGCATAGGAAAACTACCCCTGAAGCCACCCCTTTGGAGAGGTGTTTTTGAAAAAAAATCCCTATCTTCCAAGAGGGTGGCTTTTTTATATGCATTTTGTCGCCAAAAAATACACAACCGACTGATCCAAGAAAAAGCCAAGAATCAACCCCGCAAGTCGGATGCAGCCGACGCAGCAGCCGAAATAGTGTTTCACCCCAGCTTGTCTATTCTGCATGCGGGTTGATAACTTTTGGAGAAAAAATACCAGCGTCTCCAGATTTTCACAGTACCTCTTCATCAGGCTGCAGCACCTTTTGGCGTAGGAAAACTACCCCTGAAGCCACCCCTTTGGAGGGGTGTTTTTGAGCAAAATCTCTATCTTCCAAGAGGGTGGCCTTTTTATATGCATTTTGTCGCCAAAAAATACACAACCGACGGATCCAAGAAAATGTCAAGAATCAACCCCGCAAGTCTGATGCAGCCGACGCAGCAGCCGAAATAGTGTTTCACCCCAGCTTGTCTATTCTGCATGCGGGTTGATAACTTTTGGAGAAAAAATACCAGCGTCTCCAGATTTTTACAGTACCTCTTCATCAGGCTGCAGCACCTTTTGGCATAGAAAAACTACCCCTGAAGCCACCCCTTGGGAGGGGTGTTTTTGAAAAAAAATCCCTATCATCCAAGAGGGTGGCCTTTTTATATGCATTTTTTCGCCAAAAAATACACAACCGACTGATCCAAGAAAATGCCAAGAATCAACCCCGCAAGTCTGATGCAGCCGACGCAGCAGCCGAAATAGTGTTTCACCCCAGCTTGTCTATTCTGCATGCGGGTTAATAACTTTCGAAGAAAAAATACCAGCGCCTCCAGATTTTTACAGAATCTCTTCATTAGGCTGCAGCACCTTTTGGCATAGAAAAACTACCCCTGAAGCCACCCCTTTGGAGGGGTGTTTTTGAAAAAAATCCCTATCTTCCAAGAGGGTGGCTTTTTTATATGCATTTTTTCGCCAAAAAATACACAACCGACTGATCCGAGAAAATGCCAAGAATCAACCCCGAAAGTCGGATGCAGCCGACGCAGCAGCCGAAATAGTGTTTCACCCCAGCTTGTCTATTCTGCATGCGGGTTGATAACTTTTGGAGAAAAAATACCAGCGTCTCCAGATTTTCACAGTACCTCTTCATCAGGCTGCAGCACCTTTTGGCGTAGGAAAACTACCCCTGAAGCCACCCCTTTGGAGGGGTGTTTTTTAAAAAAATCCCTATCTTTCAAGAGGGTGGCCTTTTTATATGCATTTTTTCGCCAAAAAATACACAACCGACTGATCCAAGAAAATGCCGAAAATCAACCCCGCAAGTCTGATGCAGCCGACGCAGCAGCCGAAATAGTGTTTCACCCCAGCTTGTCTATTCTGCATGCGGGTTAATAACTTTCGAAGAAAAAATACCAGCGCCTCCAGATTTTTACAGAACCTCTTCATCAGGCTGCAACACCTTTTGGCATAGAAAAACTACTTCTGAAGCCACCCCTTGGAAGGGGTGTTTTTGAAAAAAATCCCTATCTTCCAAGAGGGTGGCCTTTTTATATGCATTTTTTCGCCAAAAAATACACAACCGACTGATCCAAGAAAATGTCAAGAATCAACCCCGCAAGTCTGATGCAGCCGACGCAGCAGCCGAAATAGTGATTCACCCCAGCTTGTCTATTCTGCATGCGGGTTAATAACTTTCGAAGAAAAAATACCAGCGCCTCCAGATTTTCACAGAACCTCATCATCAGGCTGCAGCACCTTTTGGCATGAAAAAACTACCCCTGAAGCCACCCCTTTGGAGGGGTGTTTTTGAAAAAAATCCCTATCTTCCAAGAGGGTGGCCTTTTCATATGCATTTTTTCGCCAAAAAATACACAACCGACTGATCCAAGAAAATGCCAAGAATCAACCCCGCAAGTCTGATGCAGCCGACGCAGCAGCCGAAATAGTGTTTCACTCCAGCTTGTCTATTCTGCATGCGGGTTAATAACTTTCGAAGAAAGAATACCAGCGCCTCCAGATTTTTACAGAACCTCTTCATCAGGCTGCAGCACCTTCTGGCATAGAAAAACTACCCCTGAAGCCACCCCTTGGAAGGGGTGTTTTTGAAAAAAATCCCTATCTTCCAAGAGGGTGGCCTTTTTATATGCATTTTTTCGCCAAAAAATACACAACCGACTGATCCAAGAAAATGCCGAAAATCAACCCCGCAAGTCTGATGCAGCCGACGCAGCAGCCGAAATAGTGTTTCACCCCAGCTTGTCTATTCTGCATGCGGGTTAATAACTTTCGAAGAAAAAATACCAGCGCCTCCAGATTTTTACAGAACCTCTTCATCAGGCTGCAACACCTTTTGGCATAGAAAAACTACTTCTGAAGCCACCCCTTGGAAGGGGTGTTTTTGAAAAAAATCCCTATCTTCCAAGAGGGTGGCCTTTTTATATGCATTTTTTCGCCAAAAAATACAAAACCGACTGATCCAAGAAAATGTCAAGAATCAACCCCGCAAGTCTGATGCAGCCGACGCAGCAGCCGAAATAGTGTTTCACCCCAGCTTGTCTATTCTGCATGCGGGTCAATAACTTTCGAAGAAAAAATACCAGCGCCTCCAGATTTTCACAGAACCTCATCATCAGGCTGCAGCACCTTTTGGCATGAAAAAACTACCCCTGAAGCCACCCCTTTGGAGGGGTGTTTTTGAAAAAAATCCCTATCTTCCAAGAGGGTGGCCTTTTCATATGCATTTTTTCGCCAAAAAATACACAACCGACTGATCCAAGAAAATGCCAAGAATCAACCCCGCAAGTCTGATGCAGCCGACGCAGCAGCCGAAATAGTGTTTCACTCCAGCTTGTCTATTCTGCATGCGGGTTAATAACTTTCGAAGAAAGAATACCAGCGCCTCCAGATTTTTACAGAACCTCTTCATCAGGCTGCAGCACCTTCTGGCATAGAAAAACTACCCCTGAAGCCACCCCTTGGAAGGGGTGTTTTTGAAAAAAATCCCTATCTTCCAAGAGGGTGGCCTTTTTATATGCATTTTTTCGCCAAAAAATACACAACCGACTGATCCAAGAAAATGCCAAGAATAAACCCCGCAAGTCTGATGCAGCCGACGCAGCAGCCGAAATAGTGTTTCACCCCAGCTTGTCTATTCTGCATGCGGGTCAATAACTTTTGAAGAAAAAATACCAGCGCCTCCAGATTTTTGCAGAACCTCTTCATCAGGCTGCAGCACCTTTTGGCATAAAAAAACTACCCCTGAAGCCACCTCTTGGAAGGGGTGTTTTTGAAAAAAATCCCTATCTTCCAAGAGGGTGGCCTTTTTATATGCATTTTTTCGCCAAAAAATACACAACCGACTGATCCAAGAAAATGCCAAGAATAAACCCCGCAAGTCTGATGCAGCCGACGCAGCAGCCGAAATAGTGTTTCACCCCAGCTTGTCTATTCTGCATGCGGGTCAATAACTTTTGAAGAAAAAATACCAGCACCTCCAGATTTTTGCAGAACCTCTTCATCAGGCTGCAGCACCTTTTGGCATAGAAAAACTACCCCTGAAGCCACCCCTTGGAAGGGGTGTTTTTGAAAAAAATCCCTATCTTCCAAGAGGGTGGCCTTTTTATATGCATTTTTTCGCCAAAAAATACACAACCGACTGATCCAAGAAAATGCCAAGAATAAACCCCGCAAGTCTGATGCAGCCGACGCAGCAGCCGAAATAGTGTTTCACCCCAGCTTGTCTATTCTGCATGCGGGTCAATAACTTTTGAAGAAAAAATACCAGCGCCTCCAGATTTTTGCAGAACCTCTTCATCAGGCTGCAGCACCTTTTGGCATAGAAAAACTACCCCTGAAGCCACCCCTTGGAAGGGGTGTTTTTGAAAAAAATCCCTATCTTCCAAGAGGGTGGCCTTTTTATATGCATTTTCTCGCCAAAAAATACACAACCGACTGATCCAAGAAAATGCCAAGAATAAACCCCGCAAGTCTGATGCAGCCGACGCAGCAGCCGAAATAGTGTTTCACCCCAGCTTGTCTATTCTGCATGCGGGTCAATAACTTTTGAAGAAAAAATACCAGCGCCTCCAGATTTTCACAGAACCTATTTCTCAGGCTGCAGAACAAATTTTGCCTACAAAAACTACCCCCAAAATCACCCCTGTGGAGGGGTGTTTTTGAAAAAAAATCCCTATCTATCAAGAGGGTGGCTTTTTTCAATGCGTTCTTTTGCCAAAAAATCTACAACCGACTTATCCAAAAAAATATCAAGGATCAAGCCCGCAAGTCTAAGCAGCGGACGCAGCAGCCGAAATAGTCATTCACCCCAGCTCGTCTATTACTTTTGAAGGAAAAACACCACAGCCTCCAGATTTCCACAGGAGTTCTTTACCAGGCTGCAGCACCTTATGGCATAGGAAAACTACCCCTATAATCACCCCTGGCGAGGGGTGTTTTTGAGAAAAATTCATATTTATCGAGAGGGTGCTTTTTTTGTGCATTCTCTCACAAAAAAATACACAACTGACTAATCCAAGGAAATATCAAGAATAAACCCCGCAAGTTCGATGCAGCCGAGGCAAGCCCTTCTTTCAATACCTTCCCCCTCTCCGAGCTTCCCTCATCCTCCCTCTTAATTTTTGTTCAAATTTTTAATACAGGGTGGACCAACGAAAACACAACAGAGGGTTGTCAGGGCATTTCACCTCATTTTTTTTAAAAAAGCTCGGACAGGTCGATTTTCATATATGTAGAGGGGGACATCTTGACATCTAAAACTACATTGAGTAATTCCCATCTTCGCCAGCCCCCTCACCCCCACCCACTCACCTCCATAATTCAAAATGACACCACCCACTTTACGATAAATCAAATTGAAGAGAATCAAATTCTCTTGCTGAAGAAACATTTCCATAATTTTCAACCTCAACCCTAAAATTATCTGAGTTTCCAATTTAATATTCCTAACCTCTAAATTTTCTTCAGTACAGTTATCATTCCGCACAGCATCGAGGGAGAAAAATTTTTGTGTAAGAAGTGCCACCCAAATTCCTTCACTCCCCCACCCCAACTTCAAAATCGAAAATAGCACTACCTACTTTGTGATACATCAAATTGAAAGAAATTGAATTCTCTTCCTAGATGAAATATTTTTAAAATTTTGAAAAACCCGCTTTTTTCTCCCAAAATACTCCGAATGTTCAGTTTAATGGGGGAGGGGCTGAAAAATTGTTTTCAGAGAGATAATCCAATTTCATTGACTCCGATGTATCACAAAGTAGGTGGTGTCTTGTTGAATTTTGAAGTTTGGGCGGGTGGGTGGCGGTAAGGAGGTTAGAGGTGGAAATTCATCAATATACGAGGTGGTCCATCCTAGCGTAATAATAGCGGACTTACCGTTCAAGATAGAGAAAAAGATGTGGGAGAAAAGTTATATGGTTTGATAAGACCCATAACCTAAAATTATCTTCAGCTATACAGGGTGTCCCATTTTGACGGAATTAGCGAAACGTCAATTTTTTTAAATGGAACACCTATATTTTTTTGCATTTTTCTGTTCAGAGTGTTCAGCTACTTCGATTGTCTTATGCCTGTATTTCTGTTCTCAAATTGTGTGACAGTGCGTCTTCTATGGACAGTGCTACCAACAAAAAATTAAAAATTGAAAGAAATCGCATTTTCACAGTTTTCTTGAAAAAATCGTAGCGGCCTTGCTTTCCAAAACTAAGAGATGAAAGTTGACATGGTGATACTCAAGTGGAAGACCAATATCTCATTGTCAAAGAATTCCAATTCACAAAAAAAATCACACTTTATAATTTTCAAAGTATTTATCATGACTATTTTTTTTTTCAAACGTCATGCCTCTAATTTTTTAATGTTATCTGATAGCTTGTTTTATCCTCTTTCATTTTTACTGGGGGTAAACCCACCCTGAAACTCCATTTTTTCGAGATAATCGGAAATATTCACAAAATTTGCTATATTTTAGTTTTTTTTTTCCAAAAATTGAGTTGACCGTGATGAATGACAGACAAGCCAAAAAGTACGCAGCTGTCAGTTAGTCAGTCTGAATATTGTCGAACAAAAAAAAAATGGCTTCAACGCAGAAAAACAACAAATTGGAATCTTTTCAATTTGATGTATCACAAAGTAGGTAGTGTTATTTTAGATTTAGAAGTTGGGGTGGGGGAGTGAAGGAGTGAATTTGAGTGGCACTTTTTGCACAAAATTTTTTCTCCCTCGATGCTGTGCGGTAGGGTTGGGGTTGAAAATTATGGAAGTTTCTTCAGCAAGAGAATTTGATTCTCTTCAATTTGATTTATCGTAAAGTGGGTGGTGTCATTTCAAATTATGGAGTCTGGGTGGGTGGGGGTGAGGGGGCTAAAGATAGAAATTCCTCAATGTACACATGTTTAAGATGTCCCCCTCTACATATATGAAAATCGACCTGTCCGAGCTTTTTTCTAAAAAATGAGATGGAATGCCCTGGAAACCCTCTGTTGAGTTTTCGTTGGTCCACCCTGTATTGAAAATTGAAACAAAAATAAAGGGGGAGGATGAGGAAAGCTCGAAGAGAGGGAGAGTATTAAAAGAAGGGCTGAGTATGAGGATGTTGCTGCTGGGGATGGGGTTGTTGGGGTTGAGATAGGGATATTAAGTGTTGCTAAGAGAAAGCAGGAGATGAGCTATAGAGAAGATCGTCGACCGTAAAGACGTATACGGCTGAACGCGGATGG
The DNA here is from genome assembly GCA_949128115.1 of Anaspis maculata. Lineage (NCBI taxonomy): Eukaryota > Metazoa > Arthropoda > Insecta > Coleoptera > Scraptiidae > Anaspis > Anaspis maculata. The sequence goes on from OX421968.1 coordinate 39,467,054, forward strand.
TCAAGAGGAACAGAAAACCCAAGAAACATTTTTTCCTTCCAACAAGGAGGATGCACAAGGTACCGAGTGTTTTTTTTAAGCCAGTCTGATTGGACGTCTTATTTTCGAATCTGTCACTACGTCTCATTTCCGCGACGATTCAGACGTCTTATTTACGTAACATTTTCAACATTTCATTTCTGCGACGATTCCGACTTCTTATTTACGCGACGATTCTGACGTCTCATTTCCGCGACGACATCGAAGACGATGATCACGGTTTCGTTTTCTCATTCACGCGCCCGACCCGCGCAACGAGAATTTCAATCCCAGCAAGTACATCTATCTGCTATTCCCTTTTTCCTCAGCTTTCCTGGAATTACATGATCTTCCCTATGTCCCTCCTTGCTTTTCATCTTCCCTCCTTGCCCCTCCCACCCTTTTATCAATTTACCACCACACTCCTTTACTCCTTGCCAGAGTGTTACTCATACTTTTATCTCATTTTCCCTTTTCTTCTTCCTGTAACCTAACCCAGTTGCCCCCCCACCTTCAAATTCAAATTCAAATTCAAATTCAAATTCAAATTCATTTATTTTCTCAACCAACCAGGTTTTTCAATCGTCAACAATAATACAAGATAAAAACAGTAAAAAAAAATGCAACAAACAATGCAATTACACACAATTGAGTAAAAAAACTGACAAAAAAGAGACAGAATACACATTATATACAATGAAATAATTAAAATCGACCTTGATGACCGAGCTCAAAATCATCTAAGGTGAAACCGTACTGGTCATATTCCTGGATAGAGTAAAATGCTTTCTTCAGGAGCATGGACTTTACAACCGTTTTAAATTTAGGTAAGGACAAATGCACTATTTCTAGTGGTAACTTATTCAGGCGACTCACCTTCCCTTCCCCACCCCCATATTACCCTCCCTTCCTGTTTCCTCCCTGACTTTCTCTACCCTTTCTTTTCTTCCCCCTTAAACTCTTCGTTCACATTACCGTTCCCCCCCATTTTCTACAACCCACCTTTCCTTTCCCTCCCCTACTACCGCCCCCTCCTTATTCCCTCCCTACCCTTTCTCCTTCTCCCCTTTTCGTTCCCTTTTTTCTCTTCCTTCACATTGCCAACTTCGTTTCCCCCCTTCCTCCAACCCTCCCCTCTTTCTGCCTCTTCACTCTTTTCACTCCATTCTCTTTTCCCTTTTCATCTTCCTACACCTTGCCTGCTCCGTTTCCACCCCTTCCTTTTCCTCTTATCTCTTTCACCTTTTCACCTACCTTCCTTATTCCCTTTCTATCCCGACTCTTACCGTCCAACCCTTCACTTCCACCTGTCCCTCATTTCTGTTTCACTTTTTTTCAATTTCGTTATTCGAAAAAAAGCAACTCCCTCCTTAGATATGAATTATTCTTAAAAACACCCCTCGCCAGGAGTGATTCTAGGAGTAGTTTTTGTATGCCAAAAGGTGCTGCAGCCTGATAAAGAGGTTCTGTAGAAATCTGGAGGCGCTGGTATTTTTTCTTCAAAAGTTATTAACCCGCATGCAGAATAGACAAGCTGGGGTTATTAACACTCTTTCGACTGCTGCGTCGGCTGCATCAGACTTGCGGGGTTGATTCTTGGCATTTTTTTGGATAAGTCGGTTGTGTATTTGTTGGCGAAAGAACGCATGAAAAAAAGCCACCCTCTTGATAGATAGAGATTTTTTTCAAAATCACTCCTACTAAGGGGTGAATTTAGGGGTAGTTTTTCTAGGCCAAAATGTGCTGCAGCCTGATAAAGAGGTTCTGTGAAAATCTGGAGGCGCTGGTATTTTTTCTTCTAAAGTTATTAACCCGCATGCAGAATAGACAAGCTGGGGTGAAACACTCTTTCGACTGCTGCGTCGGCTGCATCAGACTTGCGGGATTGATTATTGGCATTTTCTTGGATAAGTCGGTTGTGTATTTTTTGGCGAAAGAACGCATAAAAAAAAGCCACCCTCTTGATAGATAGGGATTTTTTTCAAAAACACCCCTACAAAGGGGTGGCTTCAGGGGTAGTTTTTCTATGCCAAAAGGTGCTGCAGCCTGATGAAGAGGTTCTGTGAAAATCTGGAGGCGCTGGTATTTTTTCTTCAAAAGTTATTAACCCGCATGCAGAATAGACAAGCTGGGGTGAAACACTATTTCGGCTGCTGCGTCGGCTGCATCAGACTTGCGGGGTTGATTCTTGGCATTTTCTTGGATCAGTCGGTTGTGTATTTTTTGGCGACAAAATGCATATAAAAAAGCCACCCTCTTGGAAGATAGGGATTTTTTTCAAGAACACCCCTCCCAAGGGGTGGCTTCAGGGGTAGTTTTTCTATGCCAAAAGGTGCTGCAGCCTGATGAAGAGGTTCTGTGAAAATCTGGAGGCGCTGGTATTTTTTCTTCAAAAGTGATTAACCCGCATGCAGAATAGACAAGCTGGGGTGAAACACTATTTCGGCTGCTGCGTCGGCTGCATCAGACTTGCGGGGTTGATTCTTGGCATTTTCTTGGATCAGTCGATTGTGTATTTTTTGGCGACAAAATGCATATAAAAAAGCCACCCTCTTGAAAGATAGGGATTTTTTTCAAAAACACTCCTCCAAAGGGGTGGCTTCAGGGGTAGTTTTTCTATGCCAAAAGGTGCTGCAGCCTGATGAAGAGGTTCTGTGAAAATCTGGAGGCGCTGGTATTTTTTCTTCAAAAGTTATTAACCCGCATGCAGAATAGACAAGCTGGGGTGAAACACTATTTCGGCTGCTGCGTCGGCTGCATCAGACTTGCGGAGTTGATTCTTGGCATTTTCTTGGATCAGTCGGTTGTGTATTTTTTGGCGACAAAATGCATATAAAAAAGCCACCCTCTTGGAAGATAGGGATTTTTTTCAAAAACACCCCTCCAAAGGGGTGGCTTCAGGGGTAGTTTTTCTATGCCAAAAGGTGCTGCAGCCTGATGAAGAGGTTCTGTGAAAATCTGGAGGCGCTGGTATTTTTTCTTCAAAAGTTATTAACCCGCATGCAGAATAGACAAGCTGGGGTGAAACACTATTTCGGCTGCTGCGTCGGCTGCATCAGACTTGCGGGGTTGATTCTTGGCATTTTCTTGGATCAGTCGGTTGTGTATTTTTCGGCGACAAAATGCATATAAAAAAGCCACCCTCTTGGAAGATAGGGATTTTTTTCAAAAACACCCCTTCAAAGGGGTGGCTTCAGGGGTAGTTTTTCTATGCCAAAAGGTGCTGCAGCCTGATGAAGAGGTTCTGTGAAAATCTGGAGGCGCTGGTATTTTTTCTTCAAAAGTTATTAACCCGCATGCAGAATAGACAAGCTGGGGTGAAACACTATTTCGGCTGCTGCGTCGGCTGCATCAGACTTGCGGAGTTGATTCTTGGCATTTTCTTGGATCAGTCGGTTGTGTATTTTTTGGCGACAAAATGCATATAAAAAAGCCACCCTCTTGGAAGATAGGGATTTTTTTCAAAAACACCCCTCCAAAGGGGTGGCTTCAGGGGTAGTTTTTCTATGCCGAAAGGTGCTGCAACCTGATGAAGAGGTTCTGTAAAAATCTGGAGGCGCTGGTATTTTTTCTTCGAAAGTTATTAACCCGCATGCAGAATAGACAAGCTGGGGTGAAACACTATTTCGGCTGCTGCGTCGGCTGCATCAGACTTGCGGGGTTGATTCTTGGCATTTTCTTGGATCAGTCGGTTGTGTATTTTTTGGCGAAAAAATGCATGTAAAAAGGCCTTCCTCTTGGAAGATAGGGATTTTTTTCAAAAACACCCCTCCCAAGGGGTGGCTTCAGGGGTAGTTTTCCTATGCCAAAAGGTGCTGCAGCCTAATGAAGAGGTTCTGTAAAAATCTGGAGGCGCTGGTATTTTTTCTTCAAAAGTTATTAACCCGCATGCAGAATAGACAAGCTGGGGTGAAACACTATTTCGGCTGCTGCGTCGGCTGCATCCGACTTGCGGGGTTGATTCTTGGCATTTTCTTGGATCAGTCGGTTGTGTATTTTTTGGCGACAAAATGCATATAAAAAAGCCACCCTCTTGGAAGATAGGGATTTTTTTCAAAAACACCCCTCCCAAGGGGTGGCTTCAGGGGTAGTTTTCCTATGCCAAAAGGTGCTGCAGCCTAATGAAGAGGTTCTGTAAAAATCTGGAGGCGCTGGTATTTTTTCTTCGAAAGTTATTAACCCGCATGCAGAATAGACAGGCTGGGGTGAAACACTATTTCGGCTGCTGCGCGGGGTTGATTTTTGGCATTTCCTTTTATAAGTTGCTTGTGCACCATACGCTGAAAAAATAGATGAAAAAACTACAACCTCTCAGATGAAATTGTAATTTTCAATTTTTTGGGGGAAACTATTCTATAGAGTTATAAGGGCGTGGAGGTGGTGCGGTGAGGGGGTGAGGGGGGGGGGAAGGCATAGTGGTTACGGCAAGAAGGCGAATTGATAAAGGGGGGTGTTATAAAAGTTAGGTGAGACAGAGGGCAGTGGTCAGTGGGTGAGGGGGTGAGTGGGGGCAGGGGGGCGGTGGTGGTGGTTCCACGATGAAGGGGTGAGTGCGGCAAGGGGGGGGGGAGTGTCAATGGCTGGAGCGATCGTAGAAATTACATGAATTTCCATCGTTGAACCAGTAGTCCCAAATATAGCCCTGTTGGTGTATTGTTGGTTGCCTATACACCTTCAATTTCGAGTAAACTACCCTTATGTTAGAGGTAGGGGGCTGATTTTTTGTGGATAGACTCTGCAGGTCTTGCAGCACACGTGTGCAAAAAATCAGCCCCGTCGGAGGGGCCCTTGTGCCCCGCATGCAATTTGCATGCCGCATGCGTTTTAGAAAGTCCCAGAATCCCCGTTGTTGCATGTTGTTGTATGTTGACATCAAAGAATGTTGACATTCTGACGTTTGACGGTTGTGTACCAAACTACCAAGTGTGGTGAGTCCACGGGGTGAGTCCTATGAATTTGATTTGAAGAGGACTAGTGCCAGCGAAAATGTTTTGCTTGAAACAAGCCAAGTACCCAATTCCAATTAAATCATTGTTTCTGACAACTTGTCTCAAGCTCAAGCGTTTATCCAGCACAATTTTCGCTTTGTCTTCAGGTAGGTACAATTGATTGATTAATTAATTTCGCATGGTCCTATTTTCTTGTTTGACTGGAGATTTTCTAGGCCACGGAAAGTGTGGAGTGGCAGTCATTCGTATATCTGGTCCAGACACTGGAACTGTTCTTAAACGTATGACCAGTCTCGGTCTCGTGGATCCTGTTAAGCCTAGAACGGCGATCTTGCGGAGCATCAGACATCCCGAAACCGGTGAAGCTTTAGACAAAGGAATAGTGCTGTGGTTTCCTGGTGTGTTTGTTTCATAAATAAATTGACATGTAAATTTTCTACGAGTCAACTTTCAGGGCCCAACAGTTTTACCGGTGAAGACTCTGTGGAGCTTCAAGTGCATGGTGGAGTGGCTGTTGTTGATTCCGTTCTCAAAGCTTTGGGTCAAATTCCAAAGATGCGTCTAGCTGAACCGGGCGAATTCACTAGAAGGGCATTTTACAATGGAAAATTGGATTTGACTGAAGTCGAAGGCCTGTCAGACTTGTTACAGGCTGAAACTGAGCTTCAACGTAAACAAGTTGGGGATAATTATTCCACATTTTTTGTGCCCAACCAGATTACCAATTGCTAATTTACAGGCTTTTTTACAAACCCAAGGGGCACTTAAAAAATTATACAACAGATGGAGGAAAGTATTGGTGAGATCTGTGGCATATGTGGAGGCTCATATTGACTTTGAAGAAACAGAACCCTTAGAGAATGATGTGCTGGATAACGTGAAGAGTGACATTTCTAAATTGATTGTTGAGATTGAACAACATCTAAATGACGGTCGTAAAGGAGAAATGCTACGAAATGGTGTTAAGACTGTGATTGTCGGAGAACCAAATGTTGGAAAGAGTAGCTTGTTCAACTTGCTATGTATGATAATGTGTAAATTTAATTGCCACAACGAAGCTAAGTTTAAACTTCAGGTCAAAGGCCAGCTGCCATTGTAACGCCAATTGAAGGTACCACAAGAGACATATTGGAAGTTATACTCAATATCGGAGGTTATCCTTTGGTTTTGACTGATACTGCAGGTTTGAGATCTAAAACCGATGATATTATAGAAAAGGAAGGGATAAGTAGAGCTATACAGAGTTACAAAAGTGCTGATATAGTTATTCTCTTAGTTGATGCTGAAAAATATGTCAATTGGCTGAAAAAAAACCCTGACTTGAGTTTTGAGGAATTCGTCCGGCATTACATTGGCCTCCTGAATGTCAGTGATCACCCTTCGACGGAATTGTCAACTAAAAACTTCATTATCGTCTTGAACAAAATAGATTTGCTTGATGAACCTTTGAATTTGAAAAATGTGGTGTTGATATCTTGTCAATCTGAGCTTGGGATCAACAGACTCGTTCAGGTTATTGCAGCAAAGCTGAAAGAACGGTAAGTTTTTTTCCAGTAAAATAAGGATTCAACTTGGAACTAATTATGGACTCGATAAAAAAAGTATGGCAGTTACAAAATAAACCAGAATCACCTTTCACTTCAGTTCAGAATGAAAATAATTTTAAATTATTTTCAACCGGAAAATTCCTGGGAAATTTGAAAAAATTGTTAGAAAATGTTCAGAACCAGTTACATACCTCTTGTTTAAAGAAAAATGGTTAAAATCGGTCCACGGAATAAAAAGTTGGAAAATTTGCAGTTATTCCAGAGAGGGAAACTCGGCAACTGATGGTCCGATTTCAAGAATTTTCCCTCCAAAAATTAGCTCAATCTTTTCTCCAACTTTCATTCCCAGCATGTCTACACCTAAAAAAAATATTTTTCGTGCTGCCATAACCGAAAATGTCAATATACGCTCGGTGTCCTGCACTGTAATATTTAGAAAAAGATCTAGAGCGGGAGCGGCAAAGTAAAAAATATACGTGAAAAATAAACTAACCTCGCAAAATCATTCACAATTCATAGCCCAGGCATTTTAGATCAAAATTGACCAAAACCTAGAAAAAAATAACGTAAGTCTGAAAATTGGGAGAACGCTTCCGTTAACCCGTGAGGGATCCCACGTCCGCTTCATCGGTTTTTGGCGGCAAAAAGGTGCAAGTGACAATAATTTAGAAACTATCTATTAGAATACGCGATGAAGCTTCGATATGCAGCTGAAAATTGCTGGAAATGGTCTCCTCGGCCATTGAACAGTATATTAAAATTCCTAAAAAATCCTATATCGGCTTCACTGTTTTTTAGCGACAAAAAGGTATAAGTGACATTGCTTTGCAAACTAATAATTAAATCACGCGTTAAAGTTTCAATACAGCTGAAAATTGCTGGAAATGGTCTCCCCAGCCAGTTGAACAACATGCTGAAAGTCCTAAGAAATCCTATGTCCGCTTCATACTTTTTTTTTCAGCGGCAAAAAGGTATAAGTGACATTGTTTTTGAAAAAAACGATTCAAATAAACACGCGGTCAAGTTTTAATACAGCTGAAAATTGTCGAAAATGGTCTTCTCAGTCAGCTTAACAACATATTGAAAGTCCTAAAAAATACTGTGTCCACTTCATTGGTTTTTGGCAGCAAAAAGGTTCAAGTGACATTATTTTGGAAACTATTTATTGAAACATGATTTAAAATTTCAGCATAGCTGAAAGCTGCTGGAAAATAGTATTCTTTGTAAGTTGAATAACATACTAGAAGTCCTGAGAAATCCCATGCCCGCTTCATGTTTTTTGGCAGCAAAAATGTATAAGTGACATTATATTAATAATAATAATAATAATACTTTATTTTCATCGTACACAAGATACAGAAAACACCCAACAGGTAAATAACCCAGTTAAAGGATGAAAACAATATAAAAACAAGTTGATACAACAGAACAAAGCAAAAGACAGCCACAAATAAACAAACATCTAAAATACATTCAATATGTCCTGCCTGCTACAACAAAACAAATCGAGCCTATCTTCAACTTCACTATATTGTAAACTACTTATTTTTTTGAAATACGGGTTGAAGTTTCAGTACAGCTGAAAATTGCTAACAATGGTCTTCTTTGTTCGTTGAATGTAGGTACTAGTCCGAGTAGACTATTTTCAGCAGGACTTTCAGTATGCTGCTCAACTGACTGAGAAGACTTGATATTTTCACCTGTATCAAAACTTCAACTCGTATTTCATGAAATCGTAACAAAAAAATGTCACTTATACCTTTCTGCTGCCAAAAAACAATGAAACGGACATAGGATTTTTGAGGACTTCTAGTACGTTGTTCAACTGACAAAGGAGACCAGTTTCAGCAATTTTCAGCTGTACTGAAACTCCAACTCGTATTTTAATAAATAGTTTCCAAAATAATGTCATTTGAACCTTTTTGCCGCCAAAAACCAATGAAGCGGAGAGACAATTTTTCAGGACTTTCAATATGTTGTTCCACTGACCGAGAAAATCATTTTCTGGAGTTTTCAGCTGTATTGAAACTTCAACGCGTATTTTAATAGATTGTTTCTAAAATAATGTCACTCACACCTTTTTGTCATCAAAAACCGATTAAGCGGACATAGGATTTTTTAGGACTTTCAGTATGCGGTTAAGGGGTGAAAGTGGAAGCGTTCCACCAATTTTCAGACTTACGTTATTTTTTTTTCAGGTCAAAACCTAAAATGCCTGGGCTATCAAGGGAGATCACGTTTCCAATGTTATAGCTTGAAATTTTTTGGTTTAAATCAGTTAAAATTATAAATAATAAAATAATTACTTTGAAAATTGAAATTTTAGGGTCATTTTTCTTATCGCTGTTGGTACAATTGCAGAATGATTTTTGACGTTTTCTGGCGCGAAGGTTTAAAAGTGATTAATTTATGCCATTTTCTGTGTTTCGTCGTCACACAAGACGCTAGAGCTCAGTGGTTTCAGGATTTTTTCGGGATGGCCCTTCTGATTGGGGAGGGGGGGGGGCGGTTTTAAGCAAGAAAATTCAAACATAGGACGCAATTTTTCAAATCGACATTTGACACACAAAAATCTGCATCTAGTAGGTATATGCCTCGTGCCTTGGTGATAAATGGCAGAAGTACCAACTTGAAATTTATTCCAATGATTATTGCAATATGATCCTATTTATTTGTAATTTTATTAAAAGCAGCACGAAAAACGATGTATGCTACTCGCGTTGAAAACGGCATAGCATAACTCTCTTACATGCAGCTCTCGGCCTAGGGCCTCGAGCTGCATTCACGTTCGAGTAACATAAAATACTATCCACGTTTCCCGAAAGGCTTCTGCGCATACCTGTGAAAGTAGGACGTTGCCATATCTATATCACGACAACAAGTTGACAACACTGTAATACGGTGTGCGTGTGTAATGTCACGCAAATTTCAGCTGACAGCGCTTGACGTCGATTTGACGTTTCGACAGATCTAACCAAATAACGCTCTTGTTCCGTCGATCGCCTTGCAGCTCGTTGTGTTTCGTATCACCTGAATCTTCTCTGCGTTTTTCTGCCATACGACACGTAACATTCCATTCTGAACAATAATAAATGTTGAATGGTTAGGAGGTTATGTTTGTTGTTTGTTTACATTTCGATTATTGATTGACAGTTGCCTTTGACAGTGACACTTCGTGCGTCAAAATTGAAATTACCGCGCTCTGCAGGTATGCGTTCTCATGTATGCGCTGACGTGATGTACGTGATGGTAAACGTGGATTGTGGGGCTCACCGCTCACCGCATGTCGAAGTTTGCACTGCATTTTTTTCAAATTCACGGAATATGCAAATTAAATTTTGAAAAATTTACCGTCGGAAAACCAGAACAGTGTCGATTTTGAAAATAGGCCTACACGACGCCCAATGCAATCTACTTTCGATACCAGTTGGAATTTATCAAAAAAAGACGATTCCCGAGCAGGAATGAATTTTTGAATGGAGTCCTGCTACAGAAGCGACTAGTTCTGGTCAAAACACGGGCGATAGGCCGTTTCGGGTGGCAACGGCTACGAGAGATTTTGAAAATTCATACCGCTCGACTGGAAAATGGTGGAAAATTGCAACTGCAGGCTTAATTTGACTATTTTGTTGTGTTGCTTCCTGCCTTTGATCCCAATCTATCGGATAGATTTTGAATAAATAAATGGTGAAGTTTTGAACTTTGACATTTTTTATTAATAAATAGACGACAGATAAGGCAATACTTTCAACTGTTCTGGGTAGCTATTCTTGAATCGTGTGAGAAAAGTCCTTGGGAGTAAAATACTTTCCGCAGTACACTGATGTAGCGAATGTTGCCTAAAATCGTGGTTTTTAGGCAACTTTCGCCACAGAAGTGTAGTACGGATTATATAAAACTCCCAGGGACTTTTCTCACACGATTCAAGAATAGCGGCCCTGAATGCAGTTCTTATAGGCTTTCAAACGACATATTGCAAGTCGAGTTCCGTGAGATATAGCTTGTCATTTTTTGATAGTGACACTTCCGTTTGACAGATGACAGCCAAAAACTAATGGGCTCATTCGACGATGAAACCATGTCCGTATACCAAATTTCGAGTCGATTGGGTGGACGTTATGGCTGTTGTCCATATTTTTTTCATCGAGCCTAGGATTTTTGTAAGCTTTCGTACTACTCGTATTTTGTAACACAATATAATAATAGAAGAACATGGTGGACGTCGTTTGATATTTAGATGTTTTGCAACTGATTTCTGATCAACAATGATCACATGTCATTTCATTGTTTTATAATCATTTAAACAATACAGGCACGTCGTGCCAAGTTGGCCATATCTGTATGTTTCAGAAGTAAGTACCTATAGCTATATATATATATATATATATATATATCGTCGGATTCAGATTTTAAAAATATGAAGTTTGCGATAAAAATGCATTGCAGGAGGTGCCCTCTAAGAAAGTTACGGCTCCTCAAAGTTCAATTTTCAAAATCGTTTCGATGCTTACCGCATCTTTTGAACCGCTCAACCGATTTCATTCAAATTTCAATCAAAGTATACCGAAATAGTTTCTATCGAACAATAATAACGCGTTTCATCAAACATTTTCAGGTGCAAAGATAACAGGTGGTACTCTCCCCTTTTCTCGCCTATTTTTTATTCCTCTTGTTACTTTTGAAAACTGTCCCAATTTTTAAATTCTGCGTCCAGACTAGGTGAAACAAGTGAATATCCCCTCACGTGCGTGAGTCGCAATAGCGCATTTTCTTAGTGCAGATCTGTCATTGATGGAAATAAAGTCCAGCTTGAAAATAAGAATGTTCATGAGAGACAAGAGTAACGTATGGTCCGAAAATCCTGGGAAATTGTTTAAAGCTAATAACTTTTTATGAATAGTCTTAATTTTTTAACTTGATACTGCAGAAATTAACATCATATATAACAATAACAAATTTATATTCAACATATTGATAATGGACCATTATCTTCGATGGATTTCAATTTTCTTCTGCCATGTTCCATATTTCTGCAGGATCAATTTCTCTAATGTTATTGGAAAATGCGACGCCGTAATTGGTCTTCATTTGCAGTTTCCCATCTCTTGTCGTATACTATCCTGTTCAATACTTACCAAAAATCTTATATTGGTCGAGCTTGCGGTACATTGGGAGGCAGGAGCTCAAAGAAATTAATCCTGTTGTTGTCCAGAGAATGGAACATGGCAGAAGAAAACTGAGAGTCATTAAAGATATTGGCCCATCTTCAATATTGTTACGATATCTCGCGTACGGGTTCGAATATAATTGGGACGATCGATTAAAAACACACACTGTTTATTTCTGCGTACTACTACAATAAATAACGCCAACAATTATCTACTTGGAATTATATCGCAGGTACTTCGCTTGTTTCGCACTCGTTACCACTTCGCATTCCAATTCAATACTGCCGAGAGCTGCCGGCTGATGCCTTATATAAGGCCTCCGAACAGCGTTCCCGAACTTTCTGTCTACTTCCAGCAAATTCCATAGTGGCACGGCATATGCGGCTTATAGACCATTCCTGAATAATCATACACATTACCCGTATAATTCTGCCGGGTTCTGGACGGCGCCTCCGCCAAAATGGACAGATGTGCCCTGATCAGGCATTCGAGTCTCCATTTAGTTCCACATACACGAACGCTCTGGAATGCACCAGATCGCTCCAGACTTCTACACTGCGATCTAATGAATGGAAGAATCCAGAAAGTTCGAGTGTTTACCAATATGTACGGGATCGCCGCTCGTAACAATATGTTGAATATAAATTTGGTATTTCTATAGATGATGTTAGTTTTTGCAATATTAAGTTACAAAATTGAAACTATCCAAAAAAAGTTATTAGCTTTTAAACAATTTCCCAAAACTTTCGGACCATACGTTAAGTTTCACGTTTCATGACAATCGTTCCACTAATAAGAAATTTCATATGGCGGCCAAGATGACGGCGGAATCATGAAATCCAGCTTGAAAATGAGAATGTTCATACGAGAGTAGAGAAGTTAAGTTTGAAGTTTCATGACAATCGTTCCAATAATAAGAGAAAGTTCCAAGTTTCATGACAATCGTTCCACTAATAAGAGATTTCAATATGGCGGGCAAGATGGCGGCGGAATCATTAAATTTAGCTTGAAAATAAGAATTATCATACCTGACAAGGGTGATTTCCAAGTTCCATGAAAATCCTTCCACTAATAAGAAATTTCAATATGGCGGCCAAGATGGTGGCAGAATCATCAAACTCATCTTGAAAATAAGATTGATTATACGAGACAAGGATAAGTTCTAAAGTTCATTAACATCGTTTCACTAATAAGAAATTTTAATATGGCGGCCAAGATGGCGGCGGAAGATGAAATCTAATCTGCCCACTGGCCACCCTTGGGGACATTAGCTATCCATCGGAAAAAGTTCCAAGGCTCTAGCTTAATTCCCCGAGGGGTAGTTCAGCTTCTTAAAAGTGCACAGAAAATCTTTTGTTTTTTTGATAAATATAATGGTAATTATGTATGGATCAAAAAATTAATGCCCATTGGTCACATCAGCTATCCATCAGAAAAAGTTCCAAGGCTCTAGCCTCGTTCCCCGAGGAGGAGTTCAACTTCTTAGAAGTGCACAGGAAATGTTTGTGTTTTGATAATAATAATGGTAACTGTGTATGGATCAAAAAAATAATGGTAATTGGCCACCCTTGGGCACATCAGCTATCCATCAGAAAAAGTTCCAAGGCTCTAGCTTCGTTCCCCGAGGAGGAGTTCAAATTCTTAGCAGTGCACAGGAAATCTTTGTGTTTTGATAATGGTAACTGTGTATGGATCAAAAAAATAATGCCCATTGGCCACCCTTGGGCACATTAGCTATCCATCGGAAAAAGTTCCAAGGCTCTAGCATGCTCTAGCTTCATGCAATCAATCAATCAATCAATCAATTTATTCCATATAAACAACAGAAAAAAACATTGCAAATGTTCATAAAAAAAAAATCGATAACAATCATAAACTATACTGATCACAATGTAAATAAACAAATTCTCAACAAATACACATTCTTTACATAATTAAAATTCAGTATTACCACTGTTATATCACATAAGTAGGAAATCTGAAACGGAATAAAAACAGTGCTGAACAAGGTACTCCTTCAACCGAACTTTCAATTTCTCCAGCGGAAGGTGGCCAAAACCCGGGGGCATTTTATTTAGGAACTTGACTGCCATGTACCTCACATCCTGCTGAGTCCTGACCAGTCTATGATAAGGCACCCTTCATTCATCCCTGTGCCTTGTCTCATACAAATGGTAGTCACCGTTTAAAGCAGATGTCATATTTTCCTTAAAATATACTATTGTTTGATAGATAAAAATACTTGGCAGTGTCATCATTTCAAGTTTCTGAAAAAGTAGCTTGCAGTGTTCTCTGGCCTTTTTTGAAGCTATTACTCTGACTGTTTTCTTCTGAATTTTGAAAAGTCTCTCCACCTCACTTGAGGTACTCCAAAGCACTATTCCATAACACAACAAACTATAAAAATTGGAATAGTAAAACTTCAACGCTGTTTCAAGGTCGGTGAGTCTGACTAATCTTCTAATCTGGAAAAGTGTTCTGTTCAGTTTTCTCGCCAAACCATCACAATGCACGTGCCAACTCAACTGGTCATCTATATGTAACCCAAGCAACTTAACAGACTTGTTCTGTGGAAAGCTGTCAAATGTAAGAATTTGCGTTTTTTTAGTGTTAACTTGCAATCCATTGGCATGAAACCAGTCTGTTGCTGTCTGACAAGTGAGTTGTTGGCTCACCATGATGTCATCTTTGGACTTACTCCTATTTAAAAAGGTCGTATCATCCGCGAACAGAACGATCTTACATCCCCGCAGTGCCACTGGCAAATCATTAATGAATATTAAGAACAATATTGGCCCTAAGATTGAACCTTGTGGCACACCCACAGTAATAGCACAGAATAGTAACAAGTGCCTGGCACAGAAGCATCACTTGAAAAGGATATCAAAAATATGAGCGAGATAGAAGTGCACTACTGGTTTAAAGGTCCATCGTGTGTACTCGGCACACTCGTGAGGCTTCGTCGCTGTGTACGACGCGTCATTGGCGGATTGCTGTCCGCCGAAGCTATGACGGTTGCTAAATGTCATTTAATAATCCGTGCATTTAATACGTCGCTCTTCCTGTTGTTTGTTGACAAAAAGCTAACCTCAACTGTACCTGTGTTCGTGTTTCACCTGTTGAACTCCTCACTACGGTTTTGTGGTGGTGAATTGGTGATAAGTTCATGTGGCCTTGGCTGAGGAGAATCCTTTACCTTCCGCAAAGAAGAGAAAATGGGGCACCGCTTGCGCGTATGTGGGTTGTGGATACAAATTTTATTCTGACAGTAAAGGTGCCCGACGGCCGGTGTTTCTTCCGATTTCCATAACACATTGCACTATTGCACTATTGTTGCTATGCGGTGTGGAGAGTAAGAAAGCAGAGAAACACAGACACAGGTCTGTCAGGTACAGTTGAGGTTATCCTTGTCAACATGTCAACAAACAACACAAACATACAACTGTCATAGCTTGGGCGGGCGCCAACCCGCCAATGGCATCGCACACATCGACGGAACATCACGAGTGTGCCGAGCATAGACGATGGGCCTTTTAAATCAGTAGTGCTCAAGGTCCCTGGCGGTAAACTGAAAACATCAAAGGAGCCGACCGGAGTGCGGCTTCTGTGCGAAGCACTTATTTCTATTCTGTGGTAATAGCATGAAACGCCGATCTCTCACCAGAGGGAAGCTCCACACACTGCTTTCTACCTCTGAGATTCCCCGAGGAAGAGTTCAACTCTTGAAAGTGCACAGGAAATCTTTGTTTTTTGATCATAATAATGATAATTATGTATGGATCAAAAAAATAATGCCCATTGGCCACCCTTAGGGACACATCGGCTATCGATCGGAAAAAATTCCAAGGCTCTAGCTCCATTCCCCGAAGAGGAGTACAACTTCTTAATTTCTACACGGACAGACAGACAGACAGACAGATTTGCAAATTTTTGATTAGAGGCTTTCTTTTCGAGATATTTGGGTTTGAAACTTCGGAAAACATCTCGAGAACACCACTTTCAAGGGCTTTAAAATCAAAATACAAGAAAACTTCTTGTTTGTGAGCAAAAATGGTGGTTTATTGACTTAAAACACCTGGAAAACCTATTGCAGTTAAGGAATCACGAGTTTTCTTGGATTTTAATTTCTAAGTTCTTGAAAGTGGGGATTTGGAGATGCTTTTCCACGTTTCAAACCCAAATATCTCGAAAATGAAGCGTCTAATCAAAAAATTGCATGAGTAACTTTTTACCCTAAATTGAACGTATAATTCAAAAATTGGGAATGATTTTCAAAGATAACTAGGGGAATGAAAAATAGGGGGAAAAGGGGAAGGTACCCTTCATTATCTTTGCCCCTAAAATGTTTGATAAAACCTTTTGTTATTGTTGAAACGATACCTATTCCAGCAAACTTTGGTTAAAATTTGATTTGAATCGGTTGAACGGGTAAAAAGTTATGGCAAAAAAAAACGATTTCAACAACTGAACTTTGAGGGGCCGTAACTTTTTTAGGAGGCACCTCTTGCAATTCATTCTTATTGCAAACTACATATTTTTATAAGCTGAATCCGAGGATATAGAGCTAGGTACTTACTTTTGAAACACCCTGTATGCGGCGCGTCAGGAGTCATGTGCCCTAACTTTGGTAGCGCTCCGCAGCTAAGTCGAAAAAGGTGCATGCATAACATCACGAGATCTTTTATAGGTAATTTAATCCTCCACAAGCTTTTTTTTCAACACTTTTCATATTCATCACGTTTATTTCAGTATTCAGTGAGGAAGCTGGGAGTGTAAATCGCAAATTTTCAAGTTCTTCTATTTTTTTCTTAGATTTCCCGAAACGGTGTAGAATGAAACTTTGATTTTTCAGCTACAGTTTTTCATCCTCTACATTGCCATATTTTTTCATCGAGTCTACGATTTTTGTAAGTTTTCCAAAAAAACACTTCATAAACAGGATTGTCGCGCAACTTTGAACGTGGTTCACGGTTAAACTAGAAAAGCTATTATTTGGTTTCAAAGATTTTCTAGTGGAACATTCAATTCTCTACAACTTCGTCGCCCGTAATTTTCGGATATCCCTTGCCGTTAGCGCAGCATTCAAGGAGGAATGTCACGCAGAGAGTTTTTCCACTTCAATGAACCGGCGCGCAACTTTGACCGCGATCAACGGCTAAACTGAAGGAGCTAGATATGTGCCCCCGGAGACATTCTTGTAGATTATTAAATTCCCTACAACTATCCTTGATCATTTTTTTATATCTCACCGTTCTCTCACCGTTCCTGAAAAAAGCCCGCGGCGCATGTTTTTCCATCTTCTTTTTTTTTTACCATGGTTCCCGGGATGGTTACAAATGAAACTTTAGATTTTCTTTTTCAGTTTTTCATTTTCTACATTGCCATATTTTTTTCATCGAGTCCCTAATTAGTTCCAACTTGAGCATAAAAATCGCCTCATTTTACTGGACTAATAGAGGAGTTTCAGATGTGGCGAACCTTCTGAAGAACACCCCAGCATGAACCAGGCGAGACACAAGCAACACGTAGCGGATTGTCTCAGTTGTTTGCACATGTTTTCCAAGCAATGTCAAATGGGGGACGAAGTGTTGATGGCTGAATATCTTAGAAAATCTTTGAGGCATTTAGGCTTACTTGCTGGTACAACGACAACTGAACAGTTACTGGATGTTATATTTAAAGATTTCTGTATCGGAAAATGAAACATGTATTAATGCAACAGGTAGGTACATAAAAATATATTATGTAAAAAAATTGACTAGTTAATATAATTCACACATTCACACAGAATTATTAGGCACCGCACAGGCCTCACCAAAGACTGCATTTTTTGGTAGGATTCATGACGCTGTTCAATGGACAGTTGAAGATGCGCGCGAAATCTTCTGAATTGCTTAGAGTTCCTATCACCCTGAAGATTCCGGGCGAATGCACGGCCACTTTGAGCCGACTTTTTACTGTGTCAATTCGTTGCTTGCCGCACCAAACTTGGGCAAAGTTCAAAAAGAACAGCTGCTTTCCTGTGAGATTCAGCCCCGGCAGTGTTTCATCAGCTTCTGGATTGTTTCCAAGCCACATCTCATAAGCCTACAATTTTTATTTATCATCATTTCAATCGAACGGGAGAAACGTGGTTTTACTCTGAAAGCCTGCTTAAGCCCGCCATTATCGGCAATGTTTTCTCCTTGTGTGATGAAACCGTCCATGTTCGTATCTACATCGGGAATGACGTAGGAATTATATTGATCTGCAAGTGTTCATTAGTTAGTTGAATTTGTTCAACAAAAACCTTTTATTTGTTTACCTATCATGCATTTAGCCCGCTGTTGGAATTTGAATATCGAATCTTCTTTCCACCATTGTTGCAAATTGCCATATTGATCAAACAATCTGCCTTTATCGTCAAATCCGTGAGTTATTTCATGGCCGATGACAACTCCAATCCCACCGAAGTTGAGCGATTTTGGAAAATACTGGTGGTAAAAGGGCGGTTGTAAGATTCCAGCAGGAAATACTGAAACGATCAAGTTTGTTTGAATAGTTAGTAAATTCCACTACAAAGTACTCAGTACTAACTAATCTGGTTCTTATTCCTGCTGTAATATGCGTTAACTACAGCGGGTGCTGTTCCCCAAGCGGTTTTATCAACTTCGCTGCCGATTTTGATCTGCTCGCTCCTTGTTAAATGCCTCAAGTTGCTCAGTATGTTCTCAAAAAAATTCTCTGGGTGGATGTCCAGATCGTGATACCTCTTGTTGAGCTTATCTTTGTCAAGAAGAAAATCTGGATAGCCGATCTTCAAATTCATTTTGTCAATTTTCATCCGAGCATAGTCTTTGGTGTGATCTCCCAGCCAAATGTTCTCTTCAAGGATAATCCTGAACGCTTCTTGGAGACGTTTTGTCATTTCCAAAGTCTACAATGTGAAATTGATTACAACTGAAACAGTTCATATCCTATTATTGCTTGCATCATTTTTGCTGTTTTCATTAAAATATCTCTTCACGAATAAACTTCCCAAAGCCATGCCCATGTTTGAGTTCACTTGTGAAACGCAAAACTGCCAACGCGGCGGCGACTTTTCTCTCCCGAATAGTACTTGATAGAATCTCTGCTTCGCCACCAAAAATCTGTCGTCTAAATTATTGGTTCTGTGACGTACAAATCGCCACAGCAGATAGTTTGACAACGTCCTGTGGGAATAATTAAGGTTTTTTATAATGATAAATCAAAATGAGACGACACTTTACCGTGCAGAAGTCTTCCTTAAAAGTCCAATTAGCTTGTATAAATAGTCCATGCAGTAACAAGCGACGGCATCATCCAAATCCGCTTCTCGTCCAAGCACTATGCTGAAATATTTGATCCAGTCGAATTCCGAAAAATAGCCAAGCAACGATCCGATGCTCGTCCTGAGATAAAGGTCAGTAACGTTGCGCCGGTCCTCGTTCGGAACCATGATTTGAGCAATTTTGGTTTCAAATTTTATAATGTCATCCACGTCTTTCGTTGCTTCGGCTAGAGGTGATCCCAGAAGTGTCGCAATGGATATCATGAATGTCCGGTAAGCATCCAGATACTTTGCGTAGCCTGGTTCCAGAAAATATCCACGTCCAGGTAATCCCAGCGTCGTCTGATCAATCTAAAACGTATTATTCATAAAGTCATTGTATCGTCAAAGGCACCTCAAACTAACTAAATGCTTGATATCTAAACGGCCAACCATGAAACTGAGTTTGGAGGGTTCAAGATTCCGCAAAATTTGTAAAAAAAAATCGTGGCGGGAAAAGCACAACAAGCGGAATTTCATACCGCGCATGTGCCGTATTATCGATACCCATCTACAAGTCGTGATTGGTTATCTGATGGGGTGCGCCGTCGAAAGTAAATTCAAATTCAGTTATTCAGGTTAGGTCACTGTATACCGTTGCTGTTATTAGTGTTATTTTTAGACACTGTGTTCAGACGCTTGCCCTTACTTATGTGTGTAACAAGTGTTCAAGTAGATAGTGTGGTCGTTGGTTGGAACCTTGACACAAGATAAACCCCTAAACCGATGCCGCAGCATTGAACGGAAAAACATGGTACCTGTCAGATTTCCGGAATTCTCGGACCCGCAACGCGGGATTCCGGAGCATATAAACTCAGCTTAATACGGCTAGGGACTCGGTAGTCCGCCGGCACCGTTAAAAGTAGAACATCGTAAAATATGCCAACCCAAATTAGCTTCGGTACCAAGAATCGCTCAATTCCAAAACTAAACATGTCTAAAATTTACAAAAAAGAGCTGTTGGCACAACAACTGGTTTCTCTGCCATTGGTTGCACATGATAAAGCGTCGAACTGTTCCAAAACTCTACAAATCTCAGAATTTGTTCCAGAACGTGACATGTCCATTTGTTTTTAATCCATTTTCACTTTGCTGCAAAATCATATTAATTAACGTATGGTCCGAAAGTTGTGGGAAATTTTTTAAAAGCTAATAACTTTTTTTGGATAGTTTTAATTTTGTAACTTAATATTGCAAAAACTAACATCATCTATAACAATACCAAATTCATATTCAACATATTGAAGATGGGCCATTATCTTTGATGGCTCTCAGTTTTCTTCTGCCATGTTCGATCATTCTCTGGACAACAACAGGATTAATTTCTCCGAGCTCCTGCCTCCCAATGTACCGCAAGCTTGATCAATATAAGATTTTTGGTAACATTAGAGAATTTCGCATTGGAGAAATTGATCCCGGAGAATTATGGAACATGGCAGAAAAAAATTGAAATACATCGAAGATAATGGTCCATTATCAATATGTTGAATATGAATTTGTTATTGTTATATATGATGTTAATTTTTGCAGTATCAAGTTAAAAAAATCTGTTGTGGGGCGACACAAAACTTTCCCGGCGGTATCCAGAGACGTCAGTAATGATTTTGATCGAAGTGTCCCTTCGGGAGGGGGCGATTCGATTTGGAAATTGATGAAAAAATTCTATTTAGTCGAGCGTTTAGCGAGCATCCTGCATCCATTGTTGAGCGGACAGAAAAAATGACAGGTTAGGTCAGTTTTCCAAGGTGCTGAAATGATCCAAAAGGTAGAACTAGGTAGCTAACTGTTGTGATATCTCAAAAATGCAATGCTGGTTCCTTATTGAAATTTTTGTTCTTACTTTAGATATGATGATGAAATTACAAAAACTTGATTGAAAACTTTTACTGCATCTGTGTGTCAAATTTCAACTCAATATTTTCAATTTAGAGCTTGGGCAGACAAACCCAGACCCAATGTGCCACCTGAGGGCTTCCGATCAAAATCATCCACCCAAAGTCTAATCAGATCATTTCAGGCTGAACTTAGGCCTCCGTACCTGATTTCGATTTGATCGGATCAATAATTCGGTAATTATCGTGACAGAACCGCTCAATTTGTACGATCGCATGAGTGGTTTTATATTTTCAGGAGGAAAATTTCCGGGCAATTGGAGATAAATTATTGGAAAATGTTCAAGAACCAGTTATCTATTCTGTAAAAAAAACAATTCCAAGAAATCTGTTCACGGAATAAAAAGTTGGAAAATTTGCAGTTTTTCCAGAGAGGAAAACTCGGCAACTGTTGATCCGATTTTGAAAATTTTTTCTCCAAAAATTAGCTCAATCTTTCCTCCAACTTTTATTTACAGCATGTCTGCACCTAAAATTAATATTTCGTGGGGCCTACCGCATGTAGAAGTTTGCATTGCGTTTTTCTCAAATTCACGGAATGTGCAAATTTCATTTTGAAAAAATTACAGTCGGAAAATCGAAACCGTGTCAACTCTGAAAATAGACCTGCACGACGCTCAATACAATCAACTTTCGATATCAGTTGAAATTTCCAAAAAAAAGTCGATCCCCGAGCAGGAATAAATTTTTGAGTGGAGTCCTGCTACAAAAGCGAGTCGTGCTGGTCGAAACACCGGCGAGCAGGGCCGGTCTTAGGGCAAGGCAAGCGCGGCGGTTGCCTAGGGCCTCGCGCCCAAAGCGTAAGCGTGAGGCCTCGCGCTTGCTTCAAACAAAATTAATATCTAATAATTAAAATAAATTAAATTTGCTTTTTCTTGAGAAAATCAGTGTTTTTTTGCACCGTGGTGCCATCTGTTAATTTGATCACAAATCAGCCGTCGGGTTGGTGACGAGTGGCAAGTGGTGCCATCTGTTAATTTTTGGATGAACTGTCTATCTGTCACTGTGTGAAAATATCAATTAACAATTACCTGTAATCGGTGTTACTGTGTTCAAATTGTTGTTACTAAAGTGTGGTGAGTGATAATAAATAGTAGAATCAAAAAGGTCAAATGAAGACCTCACCTCATCATTCAAGCACTCAAGTGTTTCAAGTTTTATTGGCCGGGCAAATTAAAAGTTTGGCACCCCAGCCCAGAAAAATATTAGGTAAGGTCTTTTCAGAGGGCTACATATTTCACGCCTCACCAGGAGGCTGGTGCGGTGCCCCCCCTCCCGACATCCGTTTTCCACACAGGAGCCCCGCGTTGTATCATTGCCTAGGGCCTCGCAAACCGTAAGGCCGGCCCTGCCGGCGAGAGCCCCTCCTGAGTGGCAACGGCCAGGAGAAGTTTCGAAAATTCATTACGCTCAACTGGAGAATGGTGGAAAACTGCAACTGCGGCCTCAATTTGACTCTTTTGTTGTGTTGTCTCCTGCTAAATCTGGTTCCAATCCATAGGATAGATTTTGAATAATTAATTGGTAAAGTTTTGAACTTTAACATTTTTTATTATTTGACAGATGACAGATAGGGCAATGTTTCTAACTGTTCTGAATACAGTTTTTCAAGGGCTTTCAAATGACATATTGCAAGTTGAGTTCCGTGAGATATAGCTTCTGACATTTGATGATAGTGACAGTTGGGTTTGACAGATGACAGCCAAAAACTAATGGGCTCTTTTCAGGAAACAACCATGATTGTATACCAAATATCAAGTACACACACTACACAATACACACACACACACTACACAATACACACACACACACAGACAGACATCATTCTGAAAATGGTCTTAATCGTCTTGGAGGACCTCAAAACGGATATATCCGGTGAAATCTCAAAACTTTTTTTCTGCACGATTACAATACTTTCCCTCCGTGTTCGTGGGGGGGCCGGGAAAGTAAAATAAAGACTATTCAGAAAAAGTTATTAGCTTTAAACAATTTCCCAAAACTTCCGGACCATACGTAAATTTTTGAACTTTTGTAGAATATGATAACAAGATCAACTGGAAATTAGTTAACATCATAGTGCATCTTGATAACAAAAAATGTTCAAATTACAGATTTTCCGCATTATCTTGAAAGTGACATATTGGGACCCGTTTACTTTTGGAACTGAACGACACAATACGGTATCAAATGGTAGGTCATTTGAAAGCGTGAACAGCGGCGTAAATTAACGTGTCTAAGAGACGATTGACGTCTGAATTTGAAAAGAAGTCCAAGTTGAAGACCAAATTGACAGCCTGGTTGATGCTCTGTTCTTGCAACCGGAATGTATTTGCTCCGGAGCAAACTCAACTTCCTCGTTCTTGCAACCGGGCCCTCCAAACTATACGTACAGGTCCTTGGACTCTTTAAGACTTAGAACGTTCACATGAACGTGTCTCGCCCCTTATTAGGACTCGATTATCATCAGTGCAGACTTGCAGAGGCATCCATGACTAAAAGCCCAACGACTTCGAGATATTCCCTGCAGAGTTTAGTAGATGACCACTCGATTTCTTTTTATCACTGGACCTAAGTGATCATCTCTGTTGAGTGGCATCGAAATCGTCAGAAGTGCAGAATCGGGACGATTTCAGGCCCGTACCGCTACGACTAGGAATTATCTTGCAATTCTCGGATAGGTACTCACTTGGATTATGTAGTTCTTTGAATTGATAATATCTGGACCGATCCATTCGGTAATCAAAATGTCGTTATTGAAGAGCTTCAACTGGGCCATCAGCAATTCGAAGTCGAAATTTGTTTCGTTCCATCCTGGCGATATTATGGGCCAACCTCCGAGTGCGTCAAGTAAACTCAACAATGGTTCTTCGCCACGTTGCTTTAATTTTTCTAAAAAACGAAAAACATGTAAAAAAATCAAATATTCGATCTCAGTCGCATAATACCTTCATCCATGCAGGATTTGTAAAAGAACTTGGCTTTATCTGTGGCGTCGTGGAGGGTGCTGAAATTGGCTGTGAAGTTCTCACCCTAAAATCTTGTTGTATTTAGTACATGTAATTCATAAAACTGGAGCTTACACCTCAGTTTCAGACAGCAAATCTCTCAGTATGATATCAAGGTTTTCGCGGAGCATTTCAAAAGTATCGTACGAAGCTCTGTCCGCTGGGATACTGTGATACTTCTTCCAGCTACCGCAAGCGAACTCGTAAAAGTCATCGCAAGGATTCACGGATGAGTTCATGTACTTCTTCATTGTTATTGCTTGAAGATCACGTATTTTTTTTAACATGGGACAGATATGAAAAAGTGACAAATATACTTATTAAAATTTAGAACGTGCGGGACAATGGAAGCTCAAACTGTCATTGTACCTACATGGTGTCTTGGATACCTATAGGTACTTGATTTTGACTGTCTCTTTTGCATACAGGACTTTCATTCGGGGAGGGGGGGGGGGAGCAAAATAGTGCCGTAGACAAAAAAAATCAAAAAGGGCGCTTCTATGGGATTTGGGGGGGGGGAGGGGGGTGCGGAACTTGATGCAGTTTTAGGTAAAGGTTGGAAAAATTTGTGCATTTAAGGCTATCTGAAAGTGACCTTTTCTAGTCTAATCTGACAGTTAGGTATTGTGGTCGAAATGGGAGCCAATAAACGGGAAACGCGAATCAAGGTAGCAAATAAATCATAGGTCATTGAAAAACTTTCAGCTGAGATGAGACTATCACAAGAAACTGAAAAAATAAAATAAGTAAATAAACTGCTCGCCAAAAGTTAAGCATAGAGCGAAATTTGCCCCCATTTCAAGCATGGATATATCGGGGAAAAAATATCCGATTTGAAAAAAGTTCATGGTGGCTGGTAGAACTTTTCTTCAGCTGCAAGACGCTATGTCGACTTACGGCACCATTGACTTTGTCCATGATATACAGGATGCCAAAGAAGGAGTGTCAAAAGTGTTAATTTTTGAAGTCGTGGAACTTTTTTCGGAAAAATTTCGGATTTTTTTTCTCTTCAGTCTTAGAAAGCGAATATCAATATCTCGAAACGGTTTTTGACTTTTGATCGTATTTTGTTTTTTCAAAGAGTTATTGATATTTTTGTGAAATTTAGATTTTTTGATGCAGAATTTGCTAGAGCAGTTGCTTTTTCTTGAAAATTCACAGAAACGTGCACAGTTGCTGGATGAATTATACCATGAGAAAATTGACCTCATGGACCTTCAGAAGAGGTCATCCTCTGGACCTCTTCAGGGGAGATGCCCAATGAAGCGTGCTGCGACATCACTTTGACACTTATCGAACCCAGCATGGATGAAAATGCAAGACTTGTAACCATACGTTGCATCAAAATTACCATGGTTACCAATTAGTCCCATCATGGGCGATTTTGTTACTGCCCAAGTTACTGGAAATTTTCAAAAGTGATATCTCCTAGACGAGTAGAGATAGAGCCATAATTCTTTTTTTGATTTCAATCGGACACATTATTGGTCATTCGAGCATGATGTGCAAATTTTTCACGTTCATACTTTTTCAGTAGTGGGTGGTAGTTTTGACGTTTGTCATGTCAGAACTTTTTTCTTGTACTTGTCATCATTGAAATGTCAACATGAATGTATACTGTCAGTTTCAGCTGATGAACTTCAAGTTTGCGTTCGGTGTTTTTCTTCCTCAAAGTCCAGGTTTCCTGAGAAAACCTTTGTAGGTCTTTTGTTCTCACTACTGATGTGGAAGTGGTAGATTACATTCATGTTGACATTTCAATGATGACAAGCACAAAAAAACAAGTGAGTATGCCTTCACGTGCGTGAGTCTCAGTAGCGCATTTTCTCAAAGAGGCATATTGTGGACGTAAAGAAGTTTGGTTGAAGGAGAAACACCATTCCTTGCCCACTTTCTTCATTCGAAACTCATTGTGATATTTTGTTATAAGAATACTTGCTAATGAAATAGATTTGAATGAAAAATTTTTCACTCATCAATATTTTTTTGTTTGAGGGCGGGAGCTGGGAGCGGCGACTAATTAACAGTAGTCTATTCTTTCCCATTTTTAGTCGGCTATTCAAATAGCGGAAGAATTAGATCGCTATGTCTTCGGGTTTATGTTTTCCATTTATCTCTTACTTTGAGGGCAGCGTGTGGGGGTGGCAGCATTCGGCAAAGTAACTGTTGCACAGTTTGAGTTAGGAGTTTCTAAATGTTCAAGGGAATATGACAATCAGTGAAAATTGTGAAAGTTGCATTTTTTTGTTTGGGGGCGGGAGCTGGAGGCGGCGACTAATCAAAAGTGGCCTATCTCTTCCCATTTTTAGTCAGCTATCTATATAGCGGAACAATTAGATCGCTATGTCTTCAGAGTTATGTTTTACATTTATCTCTTACTTTGGGGGCGGCGTGTGGGAGCGGCAGAATCAAGTGCATTCTCTCACAAAAAAATACACAACTGACTAATCCAAGGAAATATCAAGAATAAACCCCGCAAGTTCGATGCAGCCGAGGCAAGCCCTTCTTTCAATACCTTCCCCCTCTCCGAGCTTCCCTCATCCTCCCTCTTAATTTTTGTTCAAATTTTTAATACAGGGTGGACCAACGAAAACACAACAGAGGGTTTTCAGGGCATTTCACCTCATTTTTTTTAAAAAAGCTCGGACAGGTCGATTTTCATATATGTAGAGGGGGACATCTTGACATCTAAAACTACATTGAGTAATTCCCATCTTCGCCAGCCCCCTCACCCCCACCCACTCACCTCCATAATTCAAAATGACACCACCCACTTTACGATAAATCAAATTGAAGAGAATCAAATTCTCTTGCTGAAGAAACATTTCCATAATTTTCAACCTCAACCCTAAAATTATCTGAGTTTCCAATTTAATATTCCTAACCTCTAAATTTTCTTCAGTACAGTTATCATTCCGCACAGCATCGAGGGAGAAAAATTTTTGTGTAAGAAGTGCCACCCAAATTCCTTCACTCCCCCACCCCAACTTCAAAATCGAAAATAGCACTACCTACTTTGTGATACATCAAATTGAAAGAAATTGAATTCTCTTCCTAGATGAAATATTTTTAAAATTTTGAAAAACCCGCTTTTTTCTCCCAAAATACTCCGAATGTTCAGTTTAATGGGGGAGGGGCTGAAAAATTGTTTTCAGAGAGATAATCCAATTTCATTGACTCCGATGTATCACAAAGTAGGTGGTGTCTTGTTGAATTTTGAAGTTTGGGCGGGTGGGTGGCGGTAAGGAGGTTAGAGGTGGAAATTCATCAATATACGAGGTGGTCCATCCTAGCGTAATAATAGCGGACTTACCGTTCAAGATAGAGAAAAAGATGTGGGAGAAAAGTTATATGGTTTGATAAGACCCATAACCTAAAATTATCTTCAGCTATACAGGGTGTCCCATTTTGACGGAATTAGCGAAACGTCAATTTTTTTAAATGGAACACCTATATTTTTTTGCATTTTTCTGTTCAGAGTGTTCAGCTACTTCGATTGTCTTATGCCTGTATTTCTGTTCTCAAATTGTGTGACAGTGCGTCTTCTATGGACAGTGCTACCAACAAAAAATTAAAAATTGAAAGAAATCGCATTTTCACAGTTTTCTTGAAAAAATCGTAGCGGCCTTGCTTTCCAAAACTAAGAGATGAAAGTTGACATGGTGATACTCAAGTGGAAGACCAATATCTCATTGTCAAAGAATTCCAATTCACAAAAAAAATCACACTTTATAATTTTCAAAGTATTTATCATGACTATTTTTTTTTTCAAACGTCATGCCTCTAATTTTTTAATGTTATCTGATAGCTTGTTTTATCCTCTTTCATTTTTACTGGGGGTAAACCCACCCTGAAACTCCATTTTTTCGAGATAATCGGAAATATTCACAAAATTTGCTATATTTTAGTTTTTTTTTTCCAAAAATTGAGTTGACCGTGATGAATGACAGACAAGCCAAAAAGTACGCAGCTGTCAGTTAGTCAGTCTGAATATTGTCGAACAAAAAAAAAATGGCTTCAACGCAGAAAAACAACAAATTGGAATCTTTTCAATTTGATGTATCACAAAGTAGGTAGTGTTATTTTAGATTTAGAAGTTGGGGTGGGGGAGTGAAGGAGTGAATTTGAGTGGCACTTTTTGCACAAAATTTTTTCTCCCTCGATGCTGTGCGGTAGGGTTGGGGTTGAAAATTATGGAAGTTTCTTCAGCAAGAGAATTTGATTCTCTTCAATTTGATTTATCGTAAAGTGGGTGGTGTCATTTCAAATTATGGAGTCTGGGTGGGTGGGGGTGAGGGGGCTAAAGATAGAAATTCCTCAATGTACACATGTTTAAGATGTCCCCCTCTACATATATGAAAATCGACCTGTCCGAGCTTTTTTCTAAAAAATGAGATGGAATGCCCTGGAAACCCTCTGTTGAGTTTTCGTTGGTCCACCCTGTATTGAAAATTGAAACAAAAATAAAGGGGGAGGATGAGGAAAGCTCGAAGAGAGGGAGAGTATTAAAAGAAGGGCTGAGTATGAGGATGTTGCTGCTGGGGATGGGGTTGTTGGGGTTGAGATAGGGATATTAAGTGTTGCTAAGAGAAAGCAGGAGATGAGCTATAGAGAAGATCGTCGACCGTAAAGACGTATACGGCTGAACGCGGATGGTCAAGAGGAACAGAAAACCCAAGAAACATTTTTTCCTTCCAACAAGGAGGATGCACAAGGTACCGAGTGTTTTTTTTAAGCCAGTCTGATTGGACGTCTTATTTTCGAATCTGTCACTACGTCTCATTTCCGCGACGATTCAGACGTCTTATTTACGTAACATTTTCAACATTTCATTTCTGCGACGATTCCGACTTCTTATTTACGCGACGATTCTGACGTCTCATTTCCGCGACGACATCGAAGACGATGATCACGGTTTCGTTTTCTCATTCACGCGCCCGACCCGCGCAACGAGAATTTCAATCCCAGCAAGTACATCTATCTGCTATTCCCTTTTTCCTCAGCTTTCCTGGAATTACATGATCTTCCCTATGTCCCTCCTTGCTTTTCATCTTCCCTCCTTGCCCCTCCCACCCTTTTATCAATTTACCACCACACTCCTTTACTCCTTGCCAGAGTGTTACTCATACTTTTATCTCATTTTCCCTTTTCTTCTTCCTGTAACCTAACCCAGTTGCCCCCCCACCTTCAAATTCAAATTCAAATTCAAATTCAAATTCAAATTCATTTATTTTCTCAACCAACCAGGTTTTTCAATCGTCAACAATAATACAAGATAAAAACAGTAAAAAAAAATGCAACAAACAATGCAATTACACACAATTGAGTAAAAAAACTGACAAAAAAGAGACAGAATACACATTATATACAATGAAATAATTAAAATCGACCTTGATGACCGAGCTCAAAATCATCTAAGGTGAAACCGTACTGGTCATATTCCTGGATAGAGTAAAATGCTTTCTTCAGGAGCATGGACTTTACAACCGTTTTAAATTTAGGTAAGGACAAATGCACTATTTCTAGTGGTAACTTATTCAGGCGACTCACCTTCCCTTCCCCACCCCCATATTACCCTCCCTTCCTGTTTCCTCCCTGACTTTCTCTACCCTTTCTTTTCTTCCCCCTTAAACTCTTCGTTCACATTACCGTTCCCCCCCATTTTCTACAACCCACCTTTCCTTTCCCTCCCCTACTACCGCCCCCTCCTTATTCCCTCCCTACCCTTTCTCCTTCTCCCCTTTTCGTTCCCTTTTTTCTCTTCCTTCACATTGCCAACTTCGTTTCCCCCCTTCCTCCAACCCTCCCCTCTTTCTGCCTCTTCACTCTTTTCACTCCATTCTCTTTTCCCTTTTCATCTTCCTACACCTTGCCTGCTCCGTTTCCACCCCTTCCTTTTCCTCTTATCTCTTTCACCTTTTCACCTACCTTCCTTATTCCCTTTCTATCCCGACTCTTACCGTCCAACCCTTCACTTCCACCTGTCCCTCATTTCTGTTTCACTTTTTTTCAATTTCGTTATTCGAAAAAAAGCAACTCCCTCCTTAGATATGAATTATTCTTAAAAACACCCCTCGCCAGGAGTGATTCTAGGAGTAGTTTTTGTATGCCAAAAGGTGCTGCAGCCTGATAAAGAGGTTCTGTAGAAATCTGGAGGCGCTGGTATTTTTTCTTCAAAAGTTATTAACCCGCATGCAGAATAGACAAGCTGGGGTTATTAACACTCTTTCGACTGCTGCGTCGGCTGCATCAGACTTGCGGGGTTGATTCTTGGCATTTTTTTGGATAAGTCGGTTGTGTATTTGTTGGCGAAAGAACGCATGAAAAAAAGCCACCCTCTTGATAGATAGAGATTTTTTTCAAAATCACTCCTACTAAGGGGTGAATTTAGGGGTAGTTTTTCTAGGCCAAAATGTGCTGCAGCCTGATAAAGAGGTTCTGTGAAAATCTGGAGGCGCTGGTATTTTTTCTTCTAAAGTTATTAACCCGCATGCAGAATAGACAAGCTGGGGTGAAACACTCTTTCGACTGCTGCGTCGGCTGCATCAGACTTGCGGGATTGATTATTGGCATTTTCTTGGATAAGTCGGTTGTGTATTTTTTGGCGAAAGAACGCATAAAAAAAAGCCACCCTCTTGATAGATAGGGATTTTTTTCAAAAACACCCCTACAAAGGGGTGGCTTCAGGGGTAGTTTTTCTATGCCAAAAGGTGCTGCAGCCTGATGAAGAGGTTCTGTGAAAATCTGGAGGCGCTGGTATTTTTTCTTCAAAAGTTATTAACCCGCATGCAGAATAGACAAGCTGGGGTGAAACACTATTTCGGCTGCTGCGTCGGCTGCATCAGACTTGCGGGGTTGATTCTTGGCATTTTCTTGGATCAGTCGGTTGTGTATTTTTTGGCGACAAAATGCATATAAAAAAGCCACCCTCTTGGAAGATAGGGATTTTTTTCAAGAACACCCCTCCCAAGGGGTGGCTTCAGGGGTAGTTTTTCTATGCCAAAAGGTGCTGCAGCCTGATGAAGAGGTTCTGTGAAAATCTGGAGGCGCTGGTATTTTTTCTTCAAAAGTGATTAACCCGCATGCAGAATAGACAAGCTGGGGTGAAACACTATTTCGGCTGCTGCGTCGGCTGCATCAGACTTGCGGGGTTGATTCTTGGCATTTTCTTGGATCAGTCGATTGTGTATTTTTTGGCGACAAAATGCATATAAAAAAGCCACCCTCTTGAAAGATAGGGATTTTTTTCAAAAACACTCCTCCAAAGGGGTGGCTTCAGGGGTAGTTTTTCTATGCCAAAAGGTGCTGCAGCCTGATGAAGAGGTTCTGTGAAAATCTGGAGGCGCTGGTATTTTTTCTTCAAAAGTTATTAACCCGCATGCAGAATAGACAAGCTGGGGTGAAACACTATTTCGGCTGCTGCGTCGGCTGCATCAGACTTGCGGAGTTGATTCTTGGCATTTTCTTGGATCAGTCGGTTGTGTATTTTTTGGCGACAAAATGCATATAAAAAAGCCACCCTCTTGGAAGATAGGGATTTTTTTCAAAAACACCCCTCCAAAGGGGTGGCTTCAGGGGTAGTTTTTCTATGCCAAAAGGTGCTGCAGCCTGATGAAGAGGTTCTGTGAAAATCTGGAGGCGCTGGTATTTTTTCTTCAAAAGTTATTAACCCGCATGCAGAATAGACAAGCTGGGGTGAAACACTATTTCGGCTGCTGCGTCGGCTGCATCAGACTTGCGGGGTTGATTCTTGGCATTTTCTTGGATCAGTCGGTTGTGTATTTTTCGGCGACAAAATGCATATAAAAAAGCCACCCTCTTGGAAGATAGGGATTTTTTTCAAAAACACCCCTTCAAAGGGGTGGCTTCAGGGGTAGTTTTTCTATGCCAAAAGGTGCTGCAGCCTGATGAAGAGGTTCTGTGAAAATCTGGAGGCGCTGGTATTTTTTCTTCAAAAGTTATTAACCCGCATGCAGAATAGACAAGCTGGGGTGAAACACTATTTCGGCTGCTGCGTCGGCTGCATCAGACTTGCGGAGTTGATTCTTGGCATTTTCTTGGATCAGTCGGTTGTGTATTTTTTGGCGACAAAATGCATATAAAAAAGCCACCCTCTTGGAAGATAGGGATTTTTTTCAAAAACACCCCTCCAAAGGGGTGGCTTCAGGGGTAGTTTTTCTATGCCGAAAGGTGCTGCAACCTGATGAAGAGGTTCTGTAAAAATCTGGAGGCGCTGGTATTTTTTCTTCGAAAGTTATTAACCCGCATGCAGAATAGACAAGCTGGGGTGAAACACTATTTCGGCTGCTGCGTCGGCTGCATCAGACTTGCGGGGTTGATTCTTGGCATTTTCTTGGATCAGTCGGTTGTGTATTTTTTGGCGAAAAAATGCATGTAAAAAGGCCTTCCTCTTGGAAGATAGGGATTTTTTTCAAAAACACCCCTCCCAAGGGGTGGCTTCAGGGGTAGTTTTCCTATGCCAAAAGGTGCTGCAGCCTAATGAAGAGGTTCTGTAAAAATCTGGAGGCGCTGGTATTTTTTCTTCAAAAGTTATTAACCCGCATGCAGAATAGACAAGCTGGGGTGAAACACTATTTCGGCTGCTGCGTCGGCTGCATCCGACTTGCGGGGTTGATTCTTGGCATTTTCTTGGATCAGTCGGTTGTGTATTTTTTGGCGACAAAATGCATATAAAAAAGCCACCCTCTTGGAAGATAGGGATTTTTTTCAAAAACACCCCTCCCAAGGGGTGGCTTCAGGGGTAGTTTTCCTATGCCAAAAGGTGCTGCAGCCTAATGAAGAGGTTCTGTAAAAATCTGGAGGCGCTGGTATTTTTTCTTCGAAAGTTATTAACCCGCATGCAGAATAGACAGGCTGGGGTGAAACACTATTTCGGCTGCTGCGCGGGGTTGATTTTTGGCATTTCCTTTTATAAGTTGCTTGTGCACCATACGCTGAAAAAATAGATGAAAAAACTACAACCTCTCAGATGAAATTGTAATTTTCAATTTTTTGGGGGAAACTATTCTATAGAGTTATAAGGGCGTGGAGGTGGTGCGGTGAGGGGGTGAGGGGGGGGGGAAGGCATAGTGGTTACGGCAAGAAGGCGAATTGATAAAGGGGGGTGTTATAAAAGTTAGGTGAGACAGAGGGCAGTGGTCAGTGGGTGAGGGGGTGAGTGGGGGCAGGGGGGCGGTGGTGGTGGTTCCACGATGAAGGGGTGAGTGCGGCAAGGGGGGGGGGAGTGTCAATGGCTGGAGCGATCGTAGAAATTACATGAATTTCCATCGTTGAACCAGTAGTCCCAAATATAGCCCTGTTGGTGTATTGTTGGTTGCCTATACACCTTCAATTTCGAGTAAACTACCCTTATGTTAGAGGTAGGGGGCTGATTTTTTGTGGATAGACTCTGCAGGTCTTGCAGCACACGTGTGCAAAAAATCAGCCCCGTCGGAGGGGCCCTTGTGCCCCGCATGCAATTTGCATGCCGCATGCGTTTTAGAAAGTCCCAGAATCCCCGTTGTTGCATGTTGTTGTATGTTGACATCAAAGAATGTTGACATTCTGACGTTTGACGGTTGTGTACCAAACTACCAAGTGTGGTGAGTCCACGGGGTGAGTCCTATGAATTTGATTTGAAGAGGACTAGTGCCAGCGAAAATGTTTTGCTTGAAACAAGCCAAGTACCCAATTCCAATTAAATCATTGTTTCTGACAACTTGTCTCAAGCTCAAGCGTTTATCCAGCACAATTTTCGCTTTGTCTTCAGGTAGGTACAATTGATTGATTAATTAATTTCGCATGGTCCTATTTTCTTGTTTGACTGGAGATTTTCTAGGCCACGGAAAGTGTGGAGTGGCAGTCATTCGTATATCTGGTCCAGACACTGGAACTGTTCTTAAACGTATGACCAGTCTCGGTCTCGTGGATCCTGTTAAGCCTAGAACGGCGATCTTGCGGAGCATCAGACATCCCGAAACCGGTGAAGCTTTAGACAAAGGAATAGTGCTGTGGTTTCCTGGTGTGTTTGTTTCATAAATAAATTGACATGTAAATTTTCTACGAGTCAACTTTCAGGGCCCAACAGTTTTACCGGTGAAGACTCTGTGGAGCTTCAAGTGCATGGTGGAGTGGCTGTTGTTGATTCCGTTCTCAAAGCTTTGGGTCAAATTCCAAAGATGCGTCTAGCTGAACCGGGCGAATTCACTAGAAGGGCATTTTACAATGGAAAATTGGATTTGACTGAAGTCGAAGGCCTGTCAGACTTGTTACAGGCTGAAACTGAGCTTCAACGTAAACAAGTTGGGGATAATTATTCCACATTTTTTGTGCCCAACCAGATTACCAATTGCTAATTTACAGGCTTTTTTACAAACCCAAGGGGCACTTAAAAAATTATACAACAGATGGAGGAAAGTATTGGTGAGATCTGTGGCATATGTGGAGGCTCATATTGACTTTGAAGAAACAGAACCCTTAGAGAATGATGTGCTGGATAACGTGAAGAGTGACATTTCTAAATTGATTGTTGAGATTGAACAACATCTAAATGACGGTCGTAAAGGAGAAATGCTACGAAATGGTGTTAAGACTGTGATTGTCGGAGAACCAAATGTTGGAAAGAGTAGCTTGTTCAACTTGCTATGTATGATAATGTGTAAATTTAATTGCCACAACGAAGCTAAGTTTAAACTTCAGGTCAAAGGCCAGCTGCCATTGTAACGCCAATTGAAGGTACCACAAGAGACATATTGGAAGTTATACTCAATATCGGAGGTTATCCTTTGGTTTTGACTGATACTGCAGGTTTGAGATCTAAAACCGATGATATTATAGAAAAGGAAGGGATAAGTAGAGCTATACAGAGTTACAAAAGTGCTGATATAGTTATTCTCTTAGTTGATGCTGAAAAATATGTCAATTGGCTGAAAAAAAACCCTGACTTGAGTTTTGAGGAATTCGTCCGGCATTACATTGGCCTCCTGAATGTCAGTGATCACCCTTCGACGGAATTGTCAACTAAAAACTTCATTATCGTCTTGAACAAAATAGATTTGCTTGATGAACCTTTGAATTTGAAAAATGTGGTGTTGATATCTTGTCAATCTGAGCTTGGGATCAACAGACTCGTTCAGGTTATTGCAGCAAAGCTGAAAGAACGGTAAGTTTTTTTCCAGTAAAATAAGGATTCAACTTGGAACTAATTATGGACTCGATAAAAAAAGTATGGCAGTTACAAAATAAACCAGAATCACCTTTCACTTCAGTTCAGAATGAAAATAATTTTAAATTATTTTCAACCGGAAAATTCCTGGGAAATTTGAAAAAATTGTTAGAAAATGTTCAGAACCAGTTACATACCTCTTGTTTAAAGAAAAATGGTTAAAATCGGTCCACGGAATAAAAAGTTGGAAAATTTGCAGTTATTCCAGAGAGGGAAACTCGGCAACTGATGGTCCGATTTCAAGAATTTTCCCTCCAAAAATTAGCTCAATCTTTTCTCCAACTTTCATTCCCAGCATGTCTACACCTAAAAAAAATATTTTTCGTGCTGCCATAACCGAAAATGTCAATATACGCTCGGTGTCCTGCACTGTAATATTTAGAAAAAGATCTAGAGCGGGAGCGGCAAAGTAAAAAATATACGTGAAAAATAAACTAACCTCGCAAAATCATTCACAATTCATAGCCCAGGCATTTTAGATCAAAATTGACCAAAACCTAGAAAAAAATAACGTAAGTCTGAAAATTGGGAGAACGCTTCCGTTAACCCGTGAGGGATCCCACGTCCGCTTCATCGGTTTTTGGCGGCAAAAAGGTGCAAGTGACAATAATTTAGAAACTATCTATTAGAATACGCGATGAAGCTTCGATATGCAGCTGAAAATTGCTGGAAATGGTCTCCTCGGCCATTGAACAGTATATTAAAATTCCTAAAAAATCCTATATCGGCTTCACTGTTTTTTAGCGACAAAAAGGTATAAGTGACATTGCTTTGCAAACTAATAATTAAATCACGCGTTAAAGTTTCAATACAGCTGAAAATTGCTGGAAATGGTCTCCCCAGCCAGTTGAACAACATGCTGAAAGTCCTAAGAAATCCTATGTCCGCTTCATACTTTTTTTTTCAGCGGCAAAAAGGTATAAGTGACATTGTTTTTGAAAAAAACGATTCAAATAAACACGCGGTCAAGTTTTAATACAGCTGAAAATTGTCGAAAATGGTCTTCTCAGTCAGCTTAACAACATATTGAAAGTCCTAAAAAATACTGTGTCCACTTCATTGGTTTTTGGCAGCAAAAAGGTTCAAGTGACATTATTTTGGAAACTATTTATTGAAACATGATTTAAAATTTCAGCATAGCTGAAAGCTGCTGGAAAATAGTATTCTTTGTAAGTTGAATAACATACTAGAAGTCCTGAGAAATCCCATGCCCGCTTCATGTTTTTTGGCAGCAAAAATGTATAAGTGACATTATATTAATAATAATAATAATAATACTTTATTTTCATCGTACACAAGATACAGAAAACACCCAACAGGTAAATAACCCAGTTAAAGGATGAAAACAATATAAAAACAAGTTGATACAACAGAACAAAGCAAAAGACAGCCACAAATAAACAAACATCTAAAATACATTCAATATGTCCTGCCTGCTACAACAAAACAAATCGAGCCTATCTTCAACTTCACTATATTGTAAACTACTTATTTTTTTGAAATACGGGTTGAAGTTTCAGTACAGCTGAAAATTGCTAACAATGGTCTTCTTTGTTCGTTGAATGTAGGTACTAGTCCGAGTAGACTATTTTCAGCAGGACTTTCAGTATGCTGCTCAACTGACTGAGAAGACTTGATATTTTCACCTGTATCAAAACTTCAACTCGTATTTCATGAAATCGTAACAAAAAAATGTCACTTATACCTTTCTGCTGCCAAAAAACAATGAAACGGACATAGGATTTTTGAGGACTTCTAGTACGTTGTTCAACTGACAAAGGAGACCAGTTTCAGCAATTTTCAGCTGTACTGAAACTCCAACTCGTATTTTAATAAATAGTTTCCAAAATAATGTCATTTGAACCTTTTTGCCGCCAAAAACCAATGAAGCGGAGAGACAATTTTTCAGGACTTTCAATATGTTGTTCCACTGACCGAGAAAATCATTTTCTGGAGTTTTCAGCTGTATTGAAACTTCAACGCGTATTTTAATAGATTGTTTCTAAAATAATGTCACTCACACCTTTTTGTCATCAAAAACCGATTAAGCGGACATAGGATTTTTTAGGACTTTCAGTATGCGGTTAAGGGGTGAAAGTGGAAGCGTTCCACCAATTTTCAGACTTACGTTATTTTTTTTTCAGGTCAAAACCTAAAATGCCTGGGCTATCAAGGGAGATCACGTTTCCAATGTTATAGCTTGAAATTTTTTGGTTTAAATCAGTTAAAATTATAAATAATAAAATAATTACTTTGAAAATTGAAATTTTAGGGTCATTTTTCTTATCGCTGTTGGTACAATTGCAGAATGATTTTTGACGTTTTCTGGCGCGAAGGTTTAAAAGTGATTAATTTATGCCATTTTCTGTGTTTCGTCGTCACACAAGACGCTAGAGCTCAGTGGTTTCAGGATTTTTTCGGGATGGCCCTTCTGATTGGGGAGGGGGGGGGGCGGTTTTAAGCAAGAAAATTCAAACATAGGACGCAATTTTTCAAATCGACATTTGACACACAAAAATCTGCATCTAGTAGGTATATGCCTCGTGCCTTGGTGATAAATGGCAGAAGTACCAACTTGAAATTTATTCCAATGATTATTGCAATATGATCCTATTTATTTGTAATTTTATTAAAAGCAGCACGAAAAACGATGTATGCTACTCGCGTTGAAAACGGCATAGCATAACTCTCTTACATGCAGCTCTCGGCCTAGGGCCTCGAGCTGCATTCACGTTCGAGTAACATAAAATACTATCCACGTTTCCCGAAAGGCTTCTGCGCATACCTGTGAAAGTAGGACGTTGCCATATCTATATCACGACAACAAGTTGACAACACTGTAATACGGTGTGCGTGTGTAATGTCACGCAAATTTCAGCTGACAGCGCTTGACGTCGATTTGACGTTTCGACAGATCTAACCAAATAACGCTCTTGTTCCGTCGATCGCCTTGCAGCTCGTTGTGTTTCGTATCACCTGAATCTTCTCTGCGTTTTTCTGCCATACGACACGTAACATTCCATTCTGAACAATAATAAATGTTGAATGGTTAGGAGGTTATGTTTGTTGTTTGTTTACATTTCGATTATTGATTGACAGTTGCCTTTGACAGTGACACTTCGTGCGTCAAAATTGAAATTACCGCGCTCTGCAGGTATGCGTTCTCATGTATGCGCTGACGTGATGTACGTGATGGTAAACGTGGATTGTGGGGCTCACCGCTCACCGCATGTCGAAGTTTGCACTGCATTTTTTTCAAATTCACGGAATATGCAAATTAAATTTTGAAAAATTTACCGTCGGAAAACCAGAACAGTGTCGATTTTGAAAATAGGCCTACACGACGCCCAATGCAATCTACTTTCGATACCAGTTGGAATTTATCAAAAAAAGACGATTCCCGAGCAGGAATGAATTTTTGAATGGAGTCCTGCTACAGAAGCGACTAGTTCTGGTCAAAACACGGGCGATAGGCCGTTTCGGGTGGCAACGGCTACGAGAGATTTTGAAAATTCATACCGCTCGACTGGAAAATGGTGGAAAATTGCAACTGCAGGCTTAATTTGACTATTTTGTTGTGTTGCTTCCTGCCTTTGATCCCAATCTATCGGATAGATTTTGAATAAATAAATGGTGAAGTTTTGAACTTTGACATTTTTTATTAATAAATAGACGACAGATAAGGCAATACTTTCAACTGTTCTGGGTAGCTATTCTTGAATCGTGTGAGAAAAGTCCTTGGGAGTAAAATACTTTCCGCAGTACACTGATGTAGCGAATGTTGCCTAAAATCGTGGTTTTTAGGCAACTTTCGCCACAGAAGTGTAGTACGGATTATATAAAACTCCCAGGGACTTTTCTCACACGATTCAAGAATAGCGGCCCTGAATGCAGTTCTTATAGGCTTTCAAACGACATATTGCAAGTCGAGTTCCGTGAGATATAGCTTGTCATTTTTTGATAGTGACACTTCCGTTTGACAGATGACAGCCAAAAACTAATGGGCTCATTCGACGATGAAACCATGTCCGTATACCAAATTTCGAGTCGATTGGGTGGACGTTATGGCTGTTGTCCATATTTTTTTCATCGAGCCTAGGATTTTTGTAAGCTTTCGTACTACTCGTATTTTGTAACACAATATAATAATAGAAGAACATGGTGGACGTCGTTTGATATTTAGATGTTTTGCAACTGATTTCTGATCAACAATGATCACATGTCATTTCATTGTTTTATAATCATTTAAACAATACAGGCACGTCGTGCCAAGTTGGCCATATCTGTATGTTTCAGAAGTAAGTACCTATAGCTATATATATATATATATATATATATATCGTCGGATTCAGATTTTAAAAATATGAAGTTTGCGATAAAAATGCATTGCAGGAGGTGCCCTCTAAGAAAGTTACGGCTCCTCAAAGTTCAATTTTCAAAATCGTTTCGATGCTTACCGCATCTTTTGAACCGCTCAACCGATTTCATTCAAATTTCAATCAAAGTATACCGAAATAGTTTCTATCGAACAATAATAACGCGTTTCATCAAACATTTTCAGGTGCAAAGATAACAGGTGGTACTCTCCCCTTTTCTCGCCTATTTTTTATTCCTCTTGTTACTTTTGAAAACTGTCCCAATTTTTAAATTCTGCGTCCAGACTAGGTGAAACAAGTGAATATCCCCTCACGTGCGTGAGTCGCAATAGCGCATTTTCTTAGTGCAGATCTGTCATTGATGGAAATAAAGTCCAGCTTGAAAATAAGAATGTTCATGAGAGACAAGAGTAACGTATGGTCCGAAAATCCTGGGAAATTGTTTAAAGCTAATAACTTTTTATGAATAGTCTTAATTTTTTAACTTGATACTGCAGAAATTAACATCATATATAACAATAACAAATTTATATTCAACATATTGATAATGGACCATTATCTTCGATGGATTTCAATTTTCTTCTGCCATGTTCCATATTTCTGCAGGATCAATTTCTCTAATGTTATTGGAAAATGCGACGCCGTAATTGGTCTTCATTTGCAGTTTCCCATCTCTTGTCGTATACTATCCTGTTCAATACTTACCAAAAATCTTATATTGGTCGAGCTTGCGGTACATTGGGAGGCAGGAGCTCAAAGAAATTAATCCTGTTGTTGTCCAGAGAATGGAACATGGCAGAAGAAAACTGAGAGTCATTAAAGATATTGGCCCATCTTCAATATTGTTACGATATCTCGCGTACGGGTTCGAATATAATTGGGACGATCGATTAAAAACACACACTGTTTATTTCTGCGTACTACTACAATAAATAACGCCAACAATTATCTACTTGGAATTATATCGCAGGTACTTCGCTTGTTTCGCACTCGTTACCACTTCGCATTCCAATTCAATACTGCCGAGAGCTGCCGGCTGATGCCTTATATAAGGCCTCCGAACAGCGTTCCCGAACTTTCTGTCTACTTCCAGCAAATTCCATAGTGGCACGGCATATGCGGCTTATAGACCATTCCTGAATAATCATACACATTACCCGTATAATTCTGCCGGGTTCTGGACGGCGCCTCCGCCAAAATGGACAGATGTGCCCTGATCAGGCATTCGAGTCTCCATTTAGTTCCACATACACGAACGCTCTGGAATGCACCAGATCGCTCCAGACTTCTACACTGCGATCTAATGAATGGAAGAATCCAGAAAGTTCGAGTGTTTACCAATATGTACGGGATCGCCGCTCGTAACAATATGTTGAATATAAATTTGGTATTTCTATAGATGATGTTAGTTTTTGCAATATTAAGTTACAAAATTGAAACTATCCAAAAAAAGTTATTAGCTTTTAAACAATTTCCCAAAACTTTCGGACCATACGTTAAGTTTCACGTTTCATGACAATCGTTCCACTAATAAGAAATTTCATATGGCGGCCAAGATGACGGCGGAATCATGAAATCCAGCTTGAAAATGAGAATGTTCATACGAGAGTAGAGAAGTTAAGTTTGAAGTTTCATGACAATCGTTCCAATAATAAGAGAAAGTTCCAAGTTTCATGACAATCGTTCCACTAATAAGAGATTTCAATATGGCGGGCAAGATGGCGGCGGAATCATTAAATTTAGCTTGAAAATAAGAATTATCATACCTGACAAGGGTGATTTCCAAGTTCCATGAAAATCCTTCCACTAATAAGAAATTTCAATATGGCGGCCAAGATGGTGGCAGAATCATCAAACTCATCTTGAAAATAAGATTGATTATACGAGACAAGGATAAGTTCTAAAGTTCATTAACATCGTTTCACTAATAAGAAATTTTAATATGGCGGCCAAGATGGCGGCGGAAGATGAAATCTAATCTGCCCACTGGCCACCCTTGGGGACATTAGCTATCCATCGGAAAAAGTTCCAAGGCTCTAGCTTAATTCCCCGAGGGGTAGTTCAGCTTCTTAAAAGTGCACAGAAAATCTTTTGTTTTTTTGATAAATATAATGGTAATTATGTATGGATCAAAAAATTAATGCCCATTGGTCACATCAGCTATCCATCAGAAAAAGTTCCAAGGCTCTAGCCTCGTTCCCCGAGGAGGAGTTCAACTTCTTAGAAGTGCACAGGAAATGTTTGTGTTTTGATAATAATAATGGTAACTGTGTATGGATCAAAAAAATAATGGTAATTGGCCACCCTTGGGCACATCAGCTATCCATCAGAAAAAGTTCCAAGGCTCTAGCTTCGTTCCCCGAGGAGGAGTTCAAATTCTTAGCAGTGCACAGGAAATCTTTGTGTTTTGATAATGGTAACTGTGTATGGATCAAAAAAATAATGCCCATTGGCCACCCTTGGGCACATTAGCTATCCATCGGAAAAAGTTCCAAGGCTCTAGCATGCTCTAGCTTCATGCAATCAATCAATCAATCAATCAATTTATTCCATATAAACAACAGAAAAAAACATTGCAAATGTTCATAAAAAAAAAATCGATAACAATCATAAACTATACTGATCACAATGTAAATAAACAAATTCTCAACAAATACACATTCTTTACATAATTAAAATTCAGTATTACCACTGTTATATCACATAAGTAGGAAATCTGAAACGGAATAAAAACAGTGCTGAACAAGGTACTCCTTCAACCGAACTTTCAATTTCTCCAGCGGAAGGTGGCCAAAACCCGGGGGCATTTTATTTAGGAACTTGACTGCCATGTACCTCACATCCTGCTGAGTCCTGACCAGTCTATGATAAGGCACCCTTCATTCATCCCTGTGCCTTGTCTCATACAAATGGTAGTCACCGTTTAAAGCAGATGTCATATTTTCCTTAAAATATACTATTGTTTGATAGATAAAAATACTTGGCAGTGTCATCATTTCAAGTTTCTGAAAAAGTAGCTTGCAGTGTTCTCTGGCCTTTTTTGAAGCTATTACTCTGACTGTTTTCTTCTGAATTTTGAAAAGTCTCTCCACCTCACTTGAGGTACTCCAAAGCACTATTCCATAACACAACAAACTATAAAAATTGGAATAGTAAAACTTCAACGCTGTTTCAAGGTCGGTGAGTCTGACTAATCTTCTAATCTGGAAAAGTGTTCTGTTCAGTTTTCTCGCCAAACCATCACAATGCACGTGCCAACTCAACTGGTCATCTATATGTAACCCAAGCAACTTAACAGACTTGTTCTGTGGAAAGCTGTCAAATGTAAGAATTTGCGTTTTTTTAGTGTTAACTTGCAATCCATTGGCATGAAACCAGTCTGTTGCTGTCTGACAAGTGAGTTGTTGGCTCACCATGATGTCATCTTTGGACTTACTCCTATTTAAAAAGGTCGTATCATCCGCGAACAGAACGATCTTACATCCCCGCAGTGCCACTGGCAAATCATTAATGAATATTAAGAACAATATTGGCCCTAAGATTGAACCTTGTGGCACACCCACAGTAATAGCACAGAATAGTAACAAGTGCCTGGCACAGAAGCATCACTTGAAAAGGATATCAAAAA
Organism: Anaspis maculata; assembly: GCA_949128115.1. Lineage (NCBI taxonomy): Eukaryota > Metazoa > Arthropoda > Insecta > Coleoptera > Scraptiidae > Anaspis > Anaspis maculata. The sequence goes on from OX421968.1 coordinate 39,510,191, forward strand.
TATGAGCGAGATAGAAGTGCACTACTGGTTTAAAGGTCCATCGTGTGTACTCGGCACACTCGTGAGGCTTCGTCGCTGTGTACGACGCGTCATTGGCGGATTGCTGTCCGCCGAAGCTATGACGGTTGCTAAATGTCATTTAATAATCCGTGCATTTAATACGTCGCTCTTCCTGTTGTTTGTTGACAAAAAGCTAACCTCAACTGTACCTGTGTTCGTGTTTCACCTGTTGAACTCCTCACTACGGTTTTGTGGTGGTGAATTGGTGATAAGTTCATGTGGCCTTGGCTGAGGAGAATCCTTTACCTTCCGCAAAGAAGAGAAAATGGGGCACCGCTTGCGCGTATGTGGGTTGTGGATACAAATTTTATTCTGACAGTAAAGGTGCCCGACGGCCGGTGTTTCTTCCGATTTCCATAACACATTGCACTATTGCACTATTGTTGCTATGCGGTGTGGAGAGTAAGAAAGCAGAGAAACACAGACACAGGTCTGTCAGGTACAGTTGAGGTTATCCTTGTCAACATGTCAACAAACAACACAAACATACAACTGTCATAGCTTGGGCGGGCGCCAACCCGCCAATGGCATCGCACACATCGACGGAACATCACGAGTGTGCCGAGCATAGACGATGGGCCTTTTAAATCAGTAGTGCTCAAGGTCCCTGGCGGTAAACTGAAAACATCAAAGGAGCCGACCGGAGTGCGGCTTCTGTGCGAAGCACTTATTTCTATTCTGTGGTAATAGCATGAAACGCCGATCTCTCACCAGAGGGAAGCTCCACACACTGCTTTCTACCTCTGAGATTCCCCGAGGAAGAGTTCAACTCTTGAAAGTGCACAGGAAATCTTTGTTTTTTGATCATAATAATGATAATTATGTATGGATCAAAAAAATAATGCCCATTGGCCACCCTTAGGGACACATCGGCTATCGATCGGAAAAAATTCCAAGGCTCTAGCTCCATTCCCCGAAGAGGAGTACAACTTCTTAATTTCTACACGGACAGACAGACAGACAGACAGATTTGCAAATTTTTGATTAGAGGCTTTCTTTTCGAGATATTTGGGTTTGAAACTTCGGAAAACATCTCGAGAACACCACTTTCAAGGGCTTTAAAATCAAAATACAAGAAAACTTCTTGTTTGTGAGCAAAAATGGTGGTTTATTGACTTAAAACACCTGGAAAACCTATTGCAGTTAAGGAATCACGAGTTTTCTTGGATTTTAATTTCTAAGTTCTTGAAAGTGGGGATTTGGAGATGCTTTTCCACGTTTCAAACCCAAATATCTCGAAAATGAAGCGTCTAATCAAAAAATTGCATGAGTAACTTTTTACCCTAAATTGAACGTATAATTCAAAAATTGGGAATGATTTTCAAAGATAACTAGGGGAATGAAAAATAGGGGGAAAAGGGGAAGGTACCCTTCATTATCTTTGCCCCTAAAATGTTTGATAAAACCTTTTGTTATTGTTGAAACGATACCTATTCCAGCAAACTTTGGTTAAAATTTGATTTGAATCGGTTGAACGGGTAAAAAGTTATGGCAAAAAAAAACGATTTCAACAACTGAACTTTGAGGGGCCGTAACTTTTTTAGGAGGCACCTCTTGCAATTCATTCTTATTGCAAACTACATATTTTTATAAGCTGAATCCGAGGATATAGAGCTAGGTACTTACTTTTGAAACACCCTGTATGCGGCGCGTCAGGAGTCATGTGCCCTAACTTTGGTAGCGCTCCGCAGCTAAGTCGAAAAAGGTGCATGCATAACATCACGAGATCTTTTATAGGTAATTTAATCCTCCACAAGCTTTTTTTTCAACACTTTTCATATTCATCACGTTTATTTCAGTATTCAGTGAGGAAGCTGGGAGTGTAAATCGCAAATTTTCAAGTTCTTCTATTTTTTTCTTAGATTTCCCGAAACGGTGTAGAATGAAACTTTGATTTTTCAGCTACAGTTTTTCATCCTCTACATTGCCATATTTTTTCATCGAGTCTACGATTTTTGTAAGTTTTCCAAAAAAACACTTCATAAACAGGATTGTCGCGCAACTTTGAACGTGGTTCACGGTTAAACTAGAAAAGCTATTATTTGGTTTCAAAGATTTTCTAGTGGAACATTCAATTCTCTACAACTTCGTCGCCCGTAATTTTCGGATATCCCTTGCCGTTAGCGCAGCATTCAAGGAGGAATGTCACGCAGAGAGTTTTTCCACTTCAATGAACCGGCGCGCAACTTTGACCGCGATCAACGGCTAAACTGAAGGAGCTAGATATGTGCCCCCGGAGACATTCTTGTAGATTATTAAATTCCCTACAACTATCCTTGATCATTTTTTTATATCTCACCGTTCTCTCACCGTTCCTGAAAAAAGCCCGCGGCGCATGTTTTTCCATCTTCTTTTTTTTTTACCATGGTTCCCGGGATGGTTACAAATGAAACTTTAGATTTTCTTTTTCAGTTTTTCATTTTCTACATTGCCATATTTTTTTCATCGAGTCCCTAATTAGTTCCAACTTGAGCATAAAAATCGCCTCATTTTACTGGACTAATAGAGGAGTTTCAGATGTGGCGAACCTTCTGAAGAACACCCCAGCATGAACCAGGCGAGACACAAGCAACACGTAGCGGATTGTCTCAGTTGTTTGCACATGTTTTCCAAGCAATGTCAAATGGGGGACGAAGTGTTGATGGCTGAATATCTTAGAAAATCTTTGAGGCATTTAGGCTTACTTGCTGGTACAACGACAACTGAACAGTTACTGGATGTTATATTTAAAGATTTCTGTATCGGAAAATGAAACATGTATTAATGCAACAGGTAGGTACATAAAAATATATTATGTAAAAAAATTGACTAGTTAATATAATTCACACATTCACACAGAATTATTAGGCACCGCACAGGCCTCACCAAAGACTGCATTTTTTGGTAGGATTCATGACGCTGTTCAATGGACAGTTGAAGATGCGCGCGAAATCTTCTGAATTGCTTAGAGTTCCTATCACCCTGAAGATTCCGGGCGAATGCACGGCCACTTTGAGCCGACTTTTTACTGTGTCAATTCGTTGCTTGCCGCACCAAACTTGGGCAAAGTTCAAAAAGAACAGCTGCTTTCCTGTGAGATTCAGCCCCGGCAGTGTTTCATCAGCTTCTGGATTGTTTCCAAGCCACATCTCATAAGCCTACAATTTTTATTTATCATCATTTCAATCGAACGGGAGAAACGTGGTTTTACTCTGAAAGCCTGCTTAAGCCCGCCATTATCGGCAATGTTTTCTCCTTGTGTGATGAAACCGTCCATGTTCGTATCTACATCGGGAATGACGTAGGAATTATATTGATCTGCAAGTGTTCATTAGTTAGTTGAATTTGTTCAACAAAAACCTTTTATTTGTTTACCTATCATGCATTTAGCCCGCTGTTGGAATTTGAATATCGAATCTTCTTTCCACCATTGTTGCAAATTGCCATATTGATCAAACAATCTGCCTTTATCGTCAAATCCGTGAGTTATTTCATGGCCGATGACAACTCCAATCCCACCGAAGTTGAGCGATTTTGGAAAATACTGGTGGTAAAAGGGCGGTTGTAAGATTCCAGCAGGAAATACTGAAACGATCAAGTTTGTTTGAATAGTTAGTAAATTCCACTACAAAGTACTCAGTACTAACTAATCTGGTTCTTATTCCTGCTGTAATATGCGTTAACTACAGCGGGTGCTGTTCCCCAAGCGGTTTTATCAACTTCGCTGCCGATTTTGATCTGCTCGCTCCTTGTTAAATGCCTCAAGTTGCTCAGTATGTTCTCAAAAAAATTCTCTGGGTGGATGTCCAGATCGTGATACCTCTTGTTGAGCTTATCTTTGTCAAGAAGAAAATCTGGATAGCCGATCTTCAAATTCATTTTGTCAATTTTCATCCGAGCATAGTCTTTGGTGTGATCTCCCAGCCAAATGTTCTCTTCAAGGATAATCCTGAACGCTTCTTGGAGACGTTTTGTCATTTCCAAAGTCTACAATGTGAAATTGATTACAACTGAAACAGTTCATATCCTATTATTGCTTGCATCATTTTTGCTGTTTTCATTAAAATATCTCTTCACGAATAAACTTCCCAAAGCCATGCCCATGTTTGAGTTCACTTGTGAAACGCAAAACTGCCAACGCGGCGGCGACTTTTCTCTCCCGAATAGTACTTGATAGAATCTCTGCTTCGCCACCAAAAATCTGTCGTCTAAATTATTGGTTCTGTGACGTACAAATCGCCACAGCAGATAGTTTGACAACGTCCTGTGGGAATAATTAAGGTTTTTTATAATGATAAATCAAAATGAGACGACACTTTACCGTGCAGAAGTCTTCCTTAAAAGTCCAATTAGCTTGTATAAATAGTCCATGCAGTAACAAGCGACGGCATCATCCAAATCCGCTTCTCGTCCAAGCACTATGCTGAAATATTTGATCCAGTCGAATTCCGAAAAATAGCCAAGCAACGATCCGATGCTCGTCCTGAGATAAAGGTCAGTAACGTTGCGCCGGTCCTCGTTCGGAACCATGATTTGAGCAATTTTGGTTTCAAATTTTATAATGTCATCCACGTCTTTCGTTGCTTCGGCTAGAGGTGATCCCAGAAGTGTCGCAATGGATATCATGAATGTCCGGTAAGCATCCAGATACTTTGCGTAGCCTGGTTCCAGAAAATATCCACGTCCAGGTAATCCCAGCGTCGTCTGATCAATCTAAAACGTATTATTCATAAAGTCATTGTATCGTCAAAGGCACCTCAAACTAACTAAATGCTTGATATCTAAACGGCCAACCATGAAACTGAGTTTGGAGGGTTCAAGATTCCGCAAAATTTGTAAAAAAAAATCGTGGCGGGAAAAGCACAACAAGCGGAATTTCATACCGCGCATGTGCCGTATTATCGATACCCATCTACAAGTCGTGATTGGTTATCTGATGGGGTGCGCCGTCGAAAGTAAATTCAAATTCAGTTATTCAGGTTAGGTCACTGTATACCGTTGCTGTTATTAGTGTTATTTTTAGACACTGTGTTCAGACGCTTGCCCTTACTTATGTGTGTAACAAGTGTTCAAGTAGATAGTGTGGTCGTTGGTTGGAACCTTGACACAAGATAAACCCCTAAACCGATGCCGCAGCATTGAACGGAAAAACATGGTACCTGTCAGATTTCCGGAATTCTCGGACCCGCAACGCGGGATTCCGGAGCATATAAACTCAGCTTAATACGGCTAGGGACTCGGTAGTCCGCCGGCACCGTTAAAAGTAGAACATCGTAAAATATGCCAACCCAAATTAGCTTCGGTACCAAGAATCGCTCAATTCCAAAACTAAACATGTCTAAAATTTACAAAAAAGAGCTGTTGGCACAACAACTGGTTTCTCTGCCATTGGTTGCACATGATAAAGCGTCGAACTGTTCCAAAACTCTACAAATCTCAGAATTTGTTCCAGAACGTGACATGTCCATTTGTTTTTAATCCATTTTCACTTTGCTGCAAAATCATATTAATTAACGTATGGTCCGAAAGTTGTGGGAAATTTTTTAAAAGCTAATAACTTTTTTTGGATAGTTTTAATTTTGTAACTTAATATTGCAAAAACTAACATCATCTATAACAATACCAAATTCATATTCAACATATTGAAGATGGGCCATTATCTTTGATGGCTCTCAGTTTTCTTCTGCCATGTTCGATCATTCTCTGGACAACAACAGGATTAATTTCTCCGAGCTCCTGCCTCCCAATGTACCGCAAGCTTGATCAATATAAGATTTTTGGTAACATTAGAGAATTTCGCATTGGAGAAATTGATCCCGGAGAATTATGGAACATGGCAGAAAAAAATTGAAATACATCGAAGATAATGGTCCATTATCAATATGTTGAATATGAATTTGTTATTGTTATATATGATGTTAATTTTTGCAGTATCAAGTTAAAAAAATCTGTTGTGGGGCGACACAAAACTTTCCCGGCGGTATCCAGAGACGTCAGTAATGATTTTGATCGAAGTGTCCCTTCGGGAGGGGGCGATTCGATTTGGAAATTGATGAAAAAATTCTATTTAGTCGAGCGTTTAGCGAGCATCCTGCATCCATTGTTGAGCGGACAGAAAAAATGACAGGTTAGGTCAGTTTTCCAAGGTGCTGAAATGATCCAAAAGGTAGAACTAGGTAGCTAACTGTTGTGATATCTCAAAAATGCAATGCTGGTTCCTTATTGAAATTTTTGTTCTTACTTTAGATATGATGATGAAATTACAAAAACTTGATTGAAAACTTTTACTGCATCTGTGTGTCAAATTTCAACTCAATATTTTCAATTTAGAGCTTGGGCAGACAAACCCAGACCCAATGTGCCACCTGAGGGCTTCCGATCAAAATCATCCACCCAAAGTCTAATCAGATCATTTCAGGCTGAACTTAGGCCTCCGTACCTGATTTCGATTTGATCGGATCAATAATTCGGTAATTATCGTGACAGAACCGCTCAATTTGTACGATCGCATGAGTGGTTTTATATTTTCAGGAGGAAAATTTCCGGGCAATTGGAGATAAATTATTGGAAAATGTTCAAGAACCAGTTATCTATTCTGTAAAAAAAACAATTCCAAGAAATCTGTTCACGGAATAAAAAGTTGGAAAATTTGCAGTTTTTCCAGAGAGGAAAACTCGGCAACTGTTGATCCGATTTTGAAAATTTTTTCTCCAAAAATTAGCTCAATCTTTCCTCCAACTTTTATTTACAGCATGTCTGCACCTAAAATTAATATTTCGTGGGGCCTACCGCATGTAGAAGTTTGCATTGCGTTTTTCTCAAATTCACGGAATGTGCAAATTTCATTTTGAAAAAATTACAGTCGGAAAATCGAAACCGTGTCAACTCTGAAAATAGACCTGCACGACGCTCAATACAATCAACTTTCGATATCAGTTGAAATTTCCAAAAAAAAGTCGATCCCCGAGCAGGAATAAATTTTTGAGTGGAGTCCTGCTACAAAAGCGAGTCGTGCTGGTCGAAACACCGGCGAGCAGGGCCGGTCTTAGGGCAAGGCAAGCGCGGCGGTTGCCTAGGGCCTCGCGCCCAAAGCGTAAGCGTGAGGCCTCGCGCTTGCTTCAAACAAAATTAATATCTAATAATTAAAATAAATTAAATTTGCTTTTTCTTGAGAAAATCAGTGTTTTTTTGCACCGTGGTGCCATCTGTTAATTTGATCACAAATCAGCCGTCGGGTTGGTGACGAGTGGCAAGTGGTGCCATCTGTTAATTTTTGGATGAACTGTCTATCTGTCACTGTGTGAAAATATCAATTAACAATTACCTGTAATCGGTGTTACTGTGTTCAAATTGTTGTTACTAAAGTGTGGTGAGTGATAATAAATAGTAGAATCAAAAAGGTCAAATGAAGACCTCACCTCATCATTCAAGCACTCAAGTGTTTCAAGTTTTATTGGCCGGGCAAATTAAAAGTTTGGCACCCCAGCCCAGAAAAATATTAGGTAAGGTCTTTTCAGAGGGCTACATATTTCACGCCTCACCAGGAGGCTGGTGCGGTGCCCCCCCTCCCGACATCCGTTTTCCACACAGGAGCCCCGCGTTGTATCATTGCCTAGGGCCTCGCAAACCGTAAGGCCGGCCCTGCCGGCGAGAGCCCCTCCTGAGTGGCAACGGCCAGGAGAAGTTTCGAAAATTCATTACGCTCAACTGGAGAATGGTGGAAAACTGCAACTGCGGCCTCAATTTGACTCTTTTGTTGTGTTGTCTCCTGCTAAATCTGGTTCCAATCCATAGGATAGATTTTGAATAATTAATTGGTAAAGTTTTGAACTTTAACATTTTTTATTATTTGACAGATGACAGATAGGGCAATGTTTCTAACTGTTCTGAATACAGTTTTTCAAGGGCTTTCAAATGACATATTGCAAGTTGAGTTCCGTGAGATATAGCTTCTGACATTTGATGATAGTGACAGTTGGGTTTGACAGATGACAGCCAAAAACTAATGGGCTCTTTTCAGGAAACAACCATGATTGTATACCAAATATCAAGTACACACACTACACAATACACACACACACACTACACAATACACACACACACACAGACAGACATCATTCTGAAAATGGTCTTAATCGTCTTGGAGGACCTCAAAACGGATATATCCGGTGAAATCTCAAAACTTTTTTTCTGCACGATTACAATACTTTCCCTCCGTGTTCGTGGGGGGGCCGGGAAAGTAAAATAAAGACTATTCAGAAAAAGTTATTAGCTTTAAACAATTTCCCAAAACTTCCGGACCATACGTAAATTTTTGAACTTTTGTAGAATATGATAACAAGATCAACTGGAAATTAGTTAACATCATAGTGCATCTTGATAACAAAAAATGTTCAAATTACAGATTTTCCGCATTATCTTGAAAGTGACATATTGGGACCCGTTTACTTTTGGAACTGAACGACACAATACGGTATCAAATGGTAGGTCATTTGAAAGCGTGAACAGCGGCGTAAATTAACGTGTCTAAGAGACGATTGACGTCTGAATTTGAAAAGAAGTCCAAGTTGAAGACCAAATTGACAGCCTGGTTGATGCTCTGTTCTTGCAACCGGAATGTATTTGCTCCGGAGCAAACTCAACTTCCTCGTTCTTGCAACCGGGCCCTCCAAACTATACGTACAGGTCCTTGGACTCTTTAAGACTTAGAACGTTCACATGAACGTGTCTCGCCCCTTATTAGGACTCGATTATCATCAGTGCAGACTTGCAGAGGCATCCATGACTAAAAGCCCAACGACTTCGAGATATTCCCTGCAGAGTTTAGTAGATGACCACTCGATTTCTTTTTATCACTGGACCTAAGTGATCATCTCTGTTGAGTGGCATCGAAATCGTCAGAAGTGCAGAATCGGGACGATTTCAGGCCCGTACCGCTACGACTAGGAATTATCTTGCAATTCTCGGATAGGTACTCACTTGGATTATGTAGTTCTTTGAATTGATAATATCTGGACCGATCCATTCGGTAATCAAAATGTCGTTATTGAAGAGCTTCAACTGGGCCATCAGCAATTCGAAGTCGAAATTTGTTTCGTTCCATCCTGGCGATATTATGGGCCAACCTCCGAGTGCGTCAAGTAAACTCAACAATGGTTCTTCGCCACGTTGCTTTAATTTTTCTAAAAAACGAAAAACATGTAAAAAAATCAAATATTCGATCTCAGTCGCATAATACCTTCATCCATGCAGGATTTGTAAAAGAACTTGGCTTTATCTGTGGCGTCGTGGAGGGTGCTGAAATTGGCTGTGAAGTTCTCACCCTAAAATCTTGTTGTATTTAGTACATGTAATTCATAAAACTGGAGCTTACACCTCAGTTTCAGACAGCAAATCTCTCAGTATGATATCAAGGTTTTCGCGGAGCATTTCAAAAGTATCGTACGAAGCTCTGTCCGCTGGGATACTGTGATACTTCTTCCAGCTACCGCAAGCGAACTCGTAAAAGTCATCGCAAGGATTCACGGATGAGTTCATGTACTTCTTCATTGTTATTGCTTGAAGATCACGTATTTTTTTTAACATGGGACAGATATGAAAAAGTGACAAATATACTTATTAAAATTTAGAACGTGCGGGACAATGGAAGCTCAAACTGTCATTGTACCTACATGGTGTCTTGGATACCTATAGGTACTTGATTTTGACTGTCTCTTTTGCATACAGGACTTTCATTCGGGGAGGGGGGGGGGGAGCAAAATAGTGCCGTAGACAAAAAAAATCAAAAAGGGCGCTTCTATGGGATTTGGGGGGGGGAGGGGGGTGCGGAACTTGATGCAGTTTTAGGTAAAGGTTGGAAAAATTTGTGCATTTAAGGCTATCTGAAAGTGACCTTTTCTAGTCTAATCTGACAGTTAGGTATTGTGGTCGAAATGGGAGCCAATAAACGGGAAACGCGAATCAAGGTAGCAAATAAATCATAGGTCATTGAAAAACTTTCAGCTGAGATGAGACTATCACAAGAAACTGAAAAAATAAAATAAGTAAATAAACTGCTCGCCAAAAGTTAAGCATAGAGCGAAATTTGCCCCCATTTCAAGCATGGATATATCGGGGAAAAAATATCCGATTTGAAAAAAGTTCATGGTGGCTGGTAGAACTTTTCTTCAGCTGCAAGACGCTATGTCGACTTACGGCACCATTGACTTTGTCCATGATATACAGGATGCCAAAGAAGGAGTGTCAAAAGTGTTAATTTTTGAAGTCGTGGAACTTTTTTCGGAAAAATTTCGGATTTTTTTTCTCTTCAGTCTTAGAAAGCGAATATCAATATCTCGAAACGGTTTTTGACTTTTGATCGTATTTTGTTTTTTCAAAGAGTTATTGATATTTTTGTGAAATTTAGATTTTTTGATGCAGAATTTGCTAGAGCAGTTGCTTTTTCTTGAAAATTCACAGAAACGTGCACAGTTGCTGGATGAATTATACCATGAGAAAATTGACCTCATGGACCTTCAGAAGAGGTCATCCTCTGGACCTCTTCAGGGGAGATGCCCAATGAAGCGTGCTGCGACATCACTTTGACACTTATCGAACCCAGCATGGATGAAAATGCAAGACTTGTAACCATACGTTGCATCAAAATTACCATGGTTACCAATTAGTCCCATCATGGGCGATTTTGTTACTGCCCAAGTTACTGGAAATTTTCAAAAGTGATATCTCCTAGACGAGTAGAGATAGAGCCATAATTCTTTTTTTGATTTCAATCGGACACATTATTGGTCATTCGAGCATGATGTGCAAATTTTTCACGTTCATACTTTTTCAGTGGTGGGTGGTAGTTTTGACGTTTGTCATGTCAGAACTTTTTTCTTGTACTTGTCATCATTGAAATGTCAACATGAATGTATACTGTCAGTTTCAGCTGATGAACTTCAAGTTTGCGTTCGGTGTTTTTCTTCCTCAAAGTCCAGGTTTCCTGAGAAAACCTTTGTAGGTCTTTTGTTCTCACTACTGATGTGGAAGTGGTAGATTACATTCATGTTGACATTTCAATGATGACAAGCACAAAAAAACAAGTGAGTATGCCTTCACGTGCGTGAGTCTCAGTAGCGCATTTTCTCAAAGAGGCATATTGTGGACGTAAAGAAGTTTGGTTGAAGGAGAAACACCATTCCTTGCCCACTTTCTTCATTCGAAACTCATTGTGATATTTTGTTATAAGAATACTTGCTAATGAAATAGATTTGAATGAAAAATTTTTCACTCATCAATATTTTTTTGTTTGAGGGCGGGAGCTGGGAGCGGCGACTAATTAACAGTAGTCTATTCTTTCCCATTTTTAGTCGGCTATTCAAATAGCGGAAGAATTAGATCGCTATGTCTTCGGGTTTATGTTTTCCATTTATCTCTTACTTTGAGGGCAGCGTGTGGGGGTGGCAGCATTCGGCAAAGTAACTGTTGCACAGTTTGAGTTAGGAGTTTCTAAATGTTCAAGGGAATATGACAATCAGTGAAAATTGTGAAAGTTGCATTTTTTTGTTTGGGGGCGGGAGCTGGAGGCGGCGACTAATCAAAAGTGGCCTATCTCTTCCCATTTTTAGTCAGCTATCTATATAGCGGAACAATTAGATCGCTATGTCTTCAGAGTTATGTTTTACATTTATCTCTTACTTTGGGGGCGGCGTGTGGGAGCGGCAGAGTTTGGCAAAGAAATTCTTCCACAGTTTGAGTTTGGAGTTTCTGAATGTTTGAGGTAACATTAAAATGTAAATCAGTGGAAATTATTGAAAGTTGCACTTTTTCTTTTAGGGGTGGAAGTTGGAGGCGGCGCCATATCAAAAGTAGCCTATTCTTTCCCATTTTCAGTTAGCTATCCATATAGCGAAAGAATTAGATTGTTATGTCTTCGGGTTTATGTTTTTCATTCATCTCTCACTTTGGGGACAGCGTGTGGGGGCGGCAGCATTCGGCAAAGTAACTGTTGCACAGTTTGAGTTAAGAGTTTCTAAATGTAAGGGAAATATGACAATCAGTGAAAATTGTGAAAGTTGCATTTTTTTTTGTTTGGAGGCGGCAGCTGGAGGCGGCGGCTAATTAAAAGTGGCCTATCTTTTTCCAATTCCAGTCAGCTATCAATATAGTGAAAGAGTTAGATCGCTATGTCTCCAGGTTCATGTTTTACATTCATCTCTCACTTTGAGGGCGGCGTGAGGGAGCGGCAGAGTTTGGCAAATAAATTCTTGCACAGTTTGAGTCAAGAGTTTCTAAATGTTCGAGGTAACATTATCCGCTAAATCAGTGAATATTGTTGAAAGTTGCACTTTTTTTCTTTTGGGGGCAGAAGCTGGAGGCGGCGCCATATCAAAAGTAGCCTATCCTTTTCCATTTTTAGTTAGCTATCCATATAGCGAAAAACATAGATCGCTATGTCTTCGGGTTCATGTTTTTCATCTATCTCTTACTTTGGGGGCGGCGTGTGGGAGCGGCAGCGTTCGGCTGAGCGAATGTTGCATAATTTGAGTTGGCAGTTCCTAATGTTTAAGAGAACATCTCAATCAGTAACATTTGTGAAAGTTGCACTTTTTATCGTTTGGGGGCGGAATCTGGGGGCAGCGACTAATCAAAAGTAGCCTATCCTTTCCCATTTTTAGTCAGCTATTTAAATACCGAAAGAATCAGATCGCTATGTCTTCGGGTTTATGTTTTTCATTTTAAAGTGATTGGGGGCGGTTTTTAGCAGTTTTTTCATGTCGGCGGCGCATATTAAAGACGGAATGTTTCTTGGCTTACGTTTATAAGTGGCAACTATGTATTATTCAAAAAATGAGAACACCAGAGCATCAGGTCTGGTAGAAAGTGCAATATTATGTTATTTCAAGTTTACCGGGGGCGGTTTTCTCTATGTTGGCGGCGCAATATGGACATCCAATATAGCCTAGCCCTCCTTTGGGAGTGGCAGCTATGTAACAGCGAAAAAATTAGAAAGCTAGGTCGTCTAGTTTGGGAGGAGTTCGAGGAACGGACGGACGGACGGACGGACGGACGGACAAAGCGGTTGCAATAGCGATTTTCATCAAGATGGAAAATGCGCTAAAAATTCTGACATGACAAACGTCAAAATTTCCCCCCACCACTGAAAAAGCATAAACGTGAAAAATTTGCACATCATGCTTGAATTATCAATAATGTGTCCGATTAAAATCAAAAAAAGAATTATGGCTCTATCTCTACTCGTCTAGGAGATATCACTTCTGAAAATTTCCAATGACTTGGGCAGTAAAAAAATCACTCATGATGGGACTAATTGGTAACCATGGTAATTTTGATGCAACGTATGGTTACAAGTCTTGCATTTTTATCCATGCTGGGTTCAATAAGTGTCAAAATGATGTCGCAGCATGCTTCATTGGGCATCTCCCCTGAAGAGGTCCAGGGGATGACCTCTTCTGGAGGTCCATGAGGTCAATTTTCTCATGGTTAAATTCATCCAGCAACTGTGCACGTTTCTGTGAATTTTCAAGAAAAAGCAACTGCTCTAGCAAATTCTGCATCAAAAAATCTAAATTTCACAAAAAAATCAAGAACACTTTGAAAAAACAAAATACGATCAAAAGTCAAACACCGTTTCGAGATATTGATATTCGCTTTCTAAGACTGAAGAGAAAAAAAATCCGAAATTTTTCCGAAAAAAGTTCCACGACTTCAAAAATTAACACTTTTGACACTCCTTCTTTGGCATCCTGTATATCATGGACAAAGTCAATGGTGACGTAAATCGACACAGCGTCTTGTAGCTGAAGAAAAGCTCTACCAAGCACCATACATTTTTTTCAAATCAGATATCTTTTCCCGAAGAAATCCTAACTTGAAATTGGAGCAAATTTTGGTCCATGCTTAACTTTTGACGAGCAGTTTAGTAGAAAGCAGTAGACTGATGTAAAACGAAAAACAAGTGATGACTTGCAGAAAGGAAGTGGGAGACTGACAGATACCTACTAAAAAAAAGCACTTGTGTTTGCTAGGTGAGTTTGGTTGATGCAAACAAAAAAGTGACATAACACGTTTGTCATTGAGGCATATACCTACCTACTTAATTTGTGAAAAGCAGTTAAGTAGGTACCCCATTAGGAACAATTTCAGAGAAATCGAGTTTCTTAGTGATACCTAGCAAAAAGGACGAGCATATTTCAGAGCCACAGACATCTTGATCGAAAACGAATAAAGCACAGCACAGGTACAGGTAGGTATGTTGTAAATAATATACAGGTGGCCCAACGAAAACGAAACAGGCAAATTTTCGGGCACTTGATCTCATTTGTTTGTATTCTGTAACAAGTTTACTAGACGGACATAAGCTCCGTCATGGGTTCGGCAACTTCAAGCCAGCCTCCTAGAAGGGGCTGTAACCCTCCAAAAACATTGAAATTAGCATTATCATGAAAAAATTGCATCGAATTGAAAAAAAAATTAACACCGCTATAAAGACAATTGAACCAGCTTTGAAATGATGTAGGTTCTCCCTATCACTCAAACCCAATTGTTATTTAAAATTTTCAAAGGGGCTGCCACCCTGACTACGGGGGTGAAACTCCACGGTCAAATCAATAGCAGTTGAACGTCCCCCCCCCCAAAAATAAAGTTGACCTGTCCGGGCTTATTTCGAAAAAATGAGGGCGAAGCCTGAAAATCTCTGTCTGTTCCGTTTTCAATGGGCCACCCTGTATTGGGAATTCAAGTGATTAAGGGTGAAAAATAGATTATGAACAGGGAAAAGTTTGAGTTGACACCGGAAAATAAAAAAAAATCAAGCAACAAGTTGGTTACAGACAGAAAATCTAAAATGTGCGGCTTAAAAGGTCAATATCGGAATTACAAAATCTAGCAGCTGTATTATTTAGGTACCTTGAAGTATACGTATTTGCTCGTAATCAAGTTTGTTTTTCCAAAATAGTGTTTGCTCCTTATGTTTGTCGATATTAAACGATTTCTGGAAATAATCATTTAAAATGAATTGTTTTTTTACTTTCCACTGTAACGTGTTTGTTTCTAGTTTCGTTACATAGTCGTCACTGGTAGAATTATTCTGTACCAATACGTTTTCTTCATAAGAATCGTTGTTGTCTGTGGACTAATTGTTTAAAATCAAAATGTTATCAGAAAGATCTGCTGTGTATACTTGCATTATCTTCGGTGAAGATAATTTGAAGTTCTCTTCTTCCCCTGCTGCTCGCTTTCGTTTCCTCCATTGGACCTTCTGATTGAACGTAAGCAGTTTTGGCATCCTTTAAAATGTTGCGGCTTCCTTCTTTGCTCCAGTAGAACTCCTCGGTACTCGTCAAAGCAGCAGTATCTGTTTTCGTACAGAACTTTTACAACTCAGTTCGGCAACACGTGAACTTGAAAAACTTACATGCCAAATTTGATTCCTTGTTTTTTTGTTCTTTTGCGGCGTACCGTGCCAGGATGACGACGGTTATCACGACGGGTATCAGAATAATCGGGACGAAGATCAAGCGTTTAAGTTTAGTCTGCCAATCCCTTTCGCGTCCAACGCACCATCTAGAAATTTGCAACTTACATAATTCAAATTCGACACTGTCAAACGCGCGTTTCAAATCCCCACGCCTGCGTGCTAGTATCGGCGCGTAATTTAATGGAAAACACTTCGATTGAAAATCGGTACCTCACTCTTCCCGTTTCATGTTGAGCTGCCAAGCGGCACGAACAGAAATTTGTTTTTCTCTCCATTGCGTCCGATAAAAGTTCAGCCTCGCACAACGAAAACCGGCAGGAGTTCCAACGATGAATTCGACCTTTATTCAATTAATAACTGGGTCATTTTGATTTAAGAAGCGAATTAGCAATGATTTAAAATTCACACAGTGTATTTTTACGGCGCGAAATTCAGCGCGAAAAGCCAAATTTTTCGTTTGCCTCACCGAAATAGGCAAAGGACGAATCAAATGTACCCCCCACGAAGTGCGCACCGCGGCTTAATTGTGACCAAATATTTTCTGTGCGATATCATTAAAACACACATGCGCCTTATAGTATACATGAACAAAATTGTTTACAGGAAACCCGAGTCAACAATCACTTTATACAGGGTGATTCATAATTAGACCAAAAGAATTGAACCCTGTATCAAGAAAGACAGTGTGAATACACGATCTGGCATTTTTTTACTCGTGGACGTAATAGGGTGATTGTATGAAATTCGTTCACCTGATCAACGGCAGGCAGCGCAAGGATCGATAGTTATGTTTTGACGTTTGTTAGAGAATTGCATTGGGGCACATAATAGCTAGGTGTAAGGCATATACGTGTAAGTCATTGTTAGAATGATTAGAAATCACAATCTATCGATCTCGTAAACGCCGAACAAAACAGTATGTAAACAAAACACGTAAAAATGACAGTATTTAGTGAGGTTAGTCCGGTTGACGTTGACTCCGGGATGAAACTTGACAGAAGACAGTGACACTATTGACATTTTGCCATAAACTCTCTCTACGTGCAATCACCCTATTCAGAAGTAAGGTCCTTTGAGCTTGGAGGAAATTTTGGTGGACTTTTCATTTTATTCACTTTTAATTTTGCTGTTTTACCCCAAAATCCGAGAGAACACCTTGGTTGAAATTATACTAATGGTAACTTTTGAGCTTTAAAAATGAACAGCAGAGAAGCTGACAAAAAAAAAGCTGGAAGAAAATTTTAAACATGTGCAGTGACGTAGCCAGGATTTTCATAGGGGGGGGGGGGTCCAAACCAAGGGGTTACAAAGGAGTGCGAGCGAGGCAAGCAAAATAGTGCAGAAGACGAGAAATTTTACGAAAAGGGGCCGTGGCAATAGGATTTCGGCGTCTTGGCTACGTCACTCTCTCTTCTCTCACTCCTGCTTTCTCCCTTGATACGATAGTTCATTATTTTGGCTCAGTTACAAATCACCCTGTATAAATCATGAACAGACGGGATAGTGTAGGTAGTGTTCTATGGTGAACAAAATCTATAGCTACATATCTACCTACCTAAATATTATACTAATGAGCGACTATTAGGGTATTAGACCCGGTATTTCAATGTAAAGTTGACTTGTGAAGTAGGTAATGGTTAACTTGCAGTTGAAATAAAACTGTGTAGAGGTAAGTATTTCATTGTCAGCTCACATACAAAGTGTTAGTTTTAGTTTAACTTGTACCTGAGGTATATGAGTCAAACGTGTAATAGGTAGGCAACATTCTTCAGCAATCTGCCACAAGTACCCACTGGCGAAACTTGAGTCTTTATTTCCACAATTTTTTTACAAGGTGATATGTAAAACGGTTCCCGGTTTCAATGATATACCTAATCCTGGAGGTGGTTGATATCTTATCTCGAAACGGTTTTGGAAATTTTTGAATCGGACGTGTCTGCAATGAAGATGAATTAATTATTCGAGTGAAGTTTTTATGTCCTATCAATCGGTGAGTCGGTCACCGAAAAAATCGTCCTCGTGTCTGTCGCGGAACCTCTTATCACAGCACCTCCCTGCAACGCCCTTGAAGATAAACTAAATTTTACACAAAATTGCCTTACCTATAATACATTGTTATGTTTGTGTACACTTAATTTTAGTCCAACGTTCTTACAAAATTTATTAGTTCATATGAGGAACTGACTGAGTTCCAGAGCTCGTCTTACCCCCAAAAAAATAAGAAGGAGTCTATACTCGTGTCTATAGGTACCTATTTAGGGAAACCGCGTTGAGAACCTGTTTTAAGGACGGAGTTGAATTGGTAAAATAAGCGTTGCGGAATCAATCCCTGTGGGTATATTCCTTGACAGAATCTCACCATTTAGGTCTCTTTCGAAAGCTACAAGGATGTACCTACTTTGGTTTGAGCCCATTGGCATTTCCAAAATCCAAAAATTAAATTTTTTTTTTCGATTTTGAAAATGCCAATGGGCTCAAACCAAAATACATCCTTGCAGCTTTCGAAAGAGAGTAATATTTTTGCACCACTCCAAGACGAGTTCTGGAACTCAGTCCCTCAGATGTAGTATACGCCATCTATAAGCGTTGAAGCTACATCTCTTTCTCGGAGGAATATTTGGGGGATAAGTATACGAACATGCTGACGGACGGATGGACGAAGTACGGACCATTTTTGTGACTAATACAGGGTGATTCATGAGTGAATTACATAGGCTAATGGGAGATAGAGGACTTCGAGGCAAGTCAGGATCCACTGAAGAAATTTCATTTTTTCCAATGGTTACGAAAATACAGGTGTTCTGTGTGTTTCGTATGAAACTTTGATAAGCGATATTTCTGAAACGGCCAGAGGTATTTTGTTGAAATTCACCAGTAATATTTCTCTGGTGGAACTTATCCCGAAGCCAAAGCCGAAGCAATTGTAGTGTTCTGGTCAGTAGTAGACGACGCACCGCGCCGGCTCAGGTTCAAATCGATTTTTAAAACTCGAGAAATAAAATCATACATCGAGTGGATGATTTTCCTGAAGAATACACTTCAATTTAATGGCCTCTGAAAATTTTTCAAAGATGAACCTTTTTTTACCTCTAACAGTAACAAAAAAATCGTCAAAATTGTCAAAGAAAAAACAAGTTCTCTCAAGTTAACTTGTTCAAACTTGTTTTCATCCAAATTTACACAACGGATTCGAGGTCAGGAGATTGAATTTAGTCGGAAAAGACACTAAACTTGTCGCGATCGGTTCTACATGGCCAAATAAACAAAATGAACCACCTAGCAGAGCTTCGCCCCCCCACGACCCCCCTTCAGCAATGATCGGCACTTTTTGTGCCAAAATGGTATCAACGGGATATTATGCGTCGAATTAGGCAGCAGTCACACTGAGCCACCCACCACCACCCACTACCATCAACCAAAAATCAAACGCACGCAATGTAATGATGCTGGAGGCCAATTTTCTACTCTTCGCAACTTTAAAAAACGTTCGCAAGTTTGCGATTTCTGTAAATTCCAATTTTTGAGCCATCGTTTCTTTACGTATGCGCATCGATGCGCACGTTTTCATACGTTTTGCTGCGAGCGGACCTGGGGGCCAATTTTTGAAAATATACGTAAAGTTGCGTATGCGCAAATTTGCGTACGACGATTTACGTATACGTTTCCGTTTGCCAATTTTTGACCACTGTTCGCAAAGCGAAAAATGTTCGAATTGAGTCTTCGTAAATAAACGTATGGTAGACCCGGCAACGTTGCAATTATTATTGGTGCACTATCTATTCCAGCCACACTAAGCCTGCTGAAGGTTCCAAGCGCCGTACCGTGGGCGAAGTAGCTCAGCTAGCTGGACATGAACTCCCATGCGAGAGATCTCGGGTTCAAATCCTATTGGAGGGCAGTTCTTTTTTTTTTCTTTTTTTTTCATTAGGAAGAGGTAGTCATTGAATATTATCACATTCATTTACCACACTCACCATAGCCCATGATTTTTTCAAGTTTAACCTGATTTATCACCTATTATATTAAAAAAAGTTACAGCAAAATTATTGAAAATACTCTTGAAAAAAAAATTGACCAACTGCAGAGTCATATAGTCGCAGGATATTTCAATGTTTCTGTGAGGATAAATGGTCCACTGACACAATGTCATCAAAAACTTTGATGGCAATTGAAGGCAACCACCACTTTCACACCAACGAAAATTACTTATTCATAAGAAAAACAGCATTTTTCAGTTATCTTTATGTAATTTTTTTTAGAGCTTTTTCAAACACCCTGTAGTTAAACAATCTTTATAATTTGATTCTACATTGACGAGGCTACAAGAGCTATCCATTGAAGTCGAAATAACAGTTTGTATGACTGTGTTACCCTGATCTGAAAATGCACCATATTATTGGAACGTTTTTTCTTTGTTTCAGTATGCAGTATTTATCTACTTAAAAACTATCAAAATATGCGATAAAAATGTTCAAATAAAGGAATAATTATATTTTGATTCTGATTCTTGTCCATTTGGATTTAGTAATGAAGGATTTTCTCTTGGGGTAGATTTTTGGACACAAATCATAGAGTTGGTAGACCTAGAGTTTTTACTTATTTGTGTCCAAAAATCTACCCCAAGAGAAAATCCTTCATTACGGAATAATTATATGTGAGTAAACGCATATAATTAGGACGCATTCGTGGAGTTATTCCGTGCTGTATCTCATTACCCGCCTGCCTCGGCGCAATGATCGCCACATATACCTTCAGCAATGTCGTTTGTTTCATTGAAAACATTTATACCTAACCTCACTTCATCATAGAAGCGTATACGCAAAGTGACTTGCGCCTGTCCAGGTCCGCTCGCAGCAAAACGTATGAAAACATGCGCACCGATGCGCATACGTAAAGAAACGACGGCTCAAAAATTGGAATTTACAGAAATCGCAAACTTGCGAACATTTCTTAAAATTGCGAAGAGTAAAAAATTGGCCCCGCACCGGCCCAGGTCCGCTCGCAGCAAAACGTATGAAAACGTGCGCATCTATGCGCATACGCAAAGAAACGACGGCTCAAAAATTGGAATTTACAGAAATCGCAAACTTGCGAACGTTTCTTAACGTTTCTTAAAGTTGCGAAGAGTAGAAAATTGGCCCCCTGGACTGGCGCAAGTCACTTTGCGTATACGCTTTCATGATGAAGTGAGGTTAGGTAGTAATGTTTTCATTGTTATCAATGAAACAAACAGCATTGCTGAAGGTATGTGGCGATCATGGTGCCGAGTCAGGTGGCTAATGAGATACAGCACGGAATAACTTCACGAATGCGCCCTAAATAAAGAATTACTCACTCTTCTGTCATTTTTTTCAATCATCAGCTTCAGGGACACTGTTTAAAACTTGTCACGATGATGTTTAATTTTTTTCTTTTCATCGTCTGCAGTCTGCAGTGAAGCTTTGCATTTGCTCCCCACTAACGAGATCCAGGTTTTTGGAAATAGGTAATAATGTTCAGTTGTCTTCAACTGAACAACAAATTCAACTGTGAGTAGATAGATCTTGTCAAAATATTACGAAAACTCATGAACCGCTTTGTAGAGTTCGGCCTATTGTCAAAGATAGAGCCCTTTATAGTTAATTTTTTTTTGATTTCAAAAATTTGTAACTTAGGAACATTCCGACAAAATTAGCCTAAATTTAGCGTTGACTGGTTTTATTGGCTACTTTTCCAATTTTTATGATGGTACAGGGTGTTCACGTATAAATTGGAGGCTTCCGCTCAAACATAGTTTCAAAAATTTAAGACCACTTTTTTTTCCGCAGGTTTCGAAGGCACTAAAATTTTCTGTCGTCTATCGCAAGTCATTGAGAATTTTTCTCAAATTAGACACGTGTATGTAATTATAGGAATTGATTCAGCTTTCCATCCTGATTATAAATATACGTATATCGTATATCCCACTCGATAGGTTAGTTAGGAAAACTACCAAGCAATACAGGGTGTCCGTTTTTCGAGGCTAAGCATGGGTATCTCGCTTATCTTTAGAGATACAGAGTCAGTTGAATTAGAAAAAAGTTGCGAATTTTCATGACAATCAATGATCTAAAAAGATATTTGACTTGTCAGTTTTAGTTTTCGAGATATCGAGAAAAAACTGAAATTTGTAATTTTTGTTTTAGTTTTTTATTTGAAAAACGGTTGAAGATAGCCTTTTCTAACTAAGACATTGTGGAGGCACTTTTCCAGGGGGAATTCAATGTTGCCAAAATCTTCATTCTAGCTTTCAAAACAACCGAGATATGACTTTCAACTTTTTTTTCTCTCATAGGCGCCATATTGGATTTTGACATTTTTGAATACAATATTTTCCTCTGGTTACAACGATGTGTCACATGCCACTGTTGAATTCATGCTTTTGAGTAAAAAATTTTTTTGATTAAGAGTGCTTTGAAAACAAAATCAGCACCGACAATAAAAAAAAGTAAATGTTGAACATTTATTCAACAGTGACATGTGGCTCATCGTTGTAACCAGAAAAGAATACCGTATTCAAAAATATCAAAATCCAATATGGCGCCCATTCGAGAAAAAAGTTGAATGCCGTATCTCGGTTGCTTTGAAAGCTAGGATAAAGATTTTGGCAGCTTTGAATTCCCCTTGAAAAAGTGCCCTGACAATGTCTAGATTAGAAAAAGCCACCTTCAACCGTTTTTTGAATAAAAAATTGAAAACAAAAATTCAAATTCATGTTTTTTTACGATATCTCAAAAACTAAAATCGATACGTCAAATTTCTTTTTGGAGTATTGATCGTCATAAAAATGCGCAACTTTTTCCTAATTCAACCGACTCTGTATCTCTCAAGATAAGCGAGATACCCATGCTTAGCCTCGAAAAACGGACACCCTGTATTTCTTTTACAAAAGTTTGATTTTGTAAAGCCAAGTTAGGTTCAGTAAAAGTTTCAAACTATAGTGAAATCAATTTAAGTACCTAAAAATGATAGAAAATTTACTGAGTTACTTTAAAACAAAAAATAACTTTTCGATCATTTTAAAACTTCATCACTTTTTTCACATGCATTTGTGTTTTGTGTCCAGTAAAATGAGGCGATTTTTAGGCCAAAGTTGGAACAAATTAGGGGCAAGATAAAAAAAATATGGCGATGTAGAGAATAAAAAACTGCATAAGAAAAACTGAACTTCCATTTCCAGTCATCCCGGGAACCATGGAAAAAAAAATGGAGAAAATGGAAAAACATGCGCCGCGATCTTTCTTTTGAAACGGTGAGAGAACGGTGAGAGATGTGTAAGAACTGTCAGGGACAAAGTTGTAGGGAATTCAATAATCTACAAAAAAGTACCTGGGGGCATATGTCCAACTTCTTCGGTTTAGCCGTTTATCGCAGTCAAAGTTGCGCGCCGGTCTAGTGAAGTGGAAAAACTGTCCGTGTGACCTTCCTTCTTGGATGCTGTGAGAACGACAAGAGATATCAAAAAATTGTGAGCTACAAAGTTGTAGAGAATTGAATGCTTCACCAGAAAATCTTCAAGGCCAATTATTATCACTTCTAGTTCAGCCGTGAACCACGTTCGATGTTGCGTGACAATCCTGTTGGTAAAGTGGTTCTTCTGGAAAACTTACAAAAACCCTAGACTCAATGAACAAACTATGACAATGTAGAGGATGAAAAACTGGATCTAAAAAACCAAAGTTTCATTTCACACCGTTTCGGGAAATTTAGGAGAAAAAAAAGAAAAAGTTGGAAAATAGCGAGTTGCACTCCCAGCTTCCTCATTGGATACTGAAATAAACGTAATAAATATGGAAAATCTGAACAAACTAGCTTGTAGAGGATTAAATGATCTAGAGAAAATGCCCTGATGACATGTGTGCATCTTTGTCAACTTAGCTGCGGAGCGCTATCAAAGTTGGGGTACATGACTAGTGACGCGTCGCATATGTGGTCAAACTGGCACGACGTTGCGGTCTTTGTTCATATGATTATAAAACATGATTGAATGATTTAAAAAAATTGCGTGCTTTGTTGAACGTTTGGTAACTATTGTTGGGAATGTAACTCCGCGGATCAACGTTTCTTGTTTGGCAAAATTGAAGTCGTGAGTGTCACTGTACTATTTTTGTCATATTTTCATTCTAATAATCTAGAACGAGAGACTAGGTTGCTAGGGAATTTCTGAATTTGTCGTTTCTAATCATATAATTATTTATAGCATCGAAATAGTACGAAAATAGTATCGTGACACTCAGGCTTGAAACTAGGAAAGTACTCTTTTTTTGTAGCACAGTATGTATAATAATTGAAAAACGTGATTCACGTTAGATAATGAGATGTTTTTCAACTGATTTCCGATGAACAATGATCATTCAACAACAACAACTGTCCACCTGAACAATGGAGTTGGAAATTAGATATTTCTCTGCTGATGCCTATTAGAACCCAGGATAACGTAGCTCTCGAAAATCTGCTACGGCTGATTTCCTGCAGATGCTTGAAAAACTGCGAAAAGCTTTGTGGATGCAGAAAAGCTGACCTCAAGTGTACCAAGTTTTGCCACCACTACCGTGGAACCACCTGTTCTCACGCTTCCTGCATTGTCGTTTCGGATGACGATGATGATGACTACAATGATAATTCTAACAATAAGTAGCTACCCAGCAGTGGCGTATCTAGGGTAAATTGCGCCCAGGGCAAAATATGAAAATTGCGCCCCTGAATTAGAAACCCTGGGAAATGCACCTCAGGCAGTTTTTCAGAATTCAGGTGGGCCAACGACAAATAGGGCCCCCACGTGTGATCCGTTTCCATGCAAAGTTGCTAGGCAACCAGGGCTGTCACTAGGCTATCACCTAGGCATCATCACCTGATGAACTGTTCCCTGGTTCCGAAAATAGGGTCCCTGTTATAAGCTATACCTAGATCAGATGAAAAAGTCAAAAGTTGATCGTCTGTTTGAATGTATTGGTTTTGGTTTTCTCTCTTTCTCTGTTCCCATTTCGCTTGTAAATTATTGCTCACACGAATTGCGCCCAATAGTTCAAATATCTACATTATCCAGGGTGTCTCAAAACTTGCGCTCCAGAGAACACTGACATGGTGCCGACGACAATAGGTTCCCAAGAAACGGAAGGAAAAAATGTATTGCTGCTTGCATAAAGGAGTCATGAGTTTTTTGAATCCACCAATCCCGGGAGGTCAATTCGAGGTAAATTTGCAAAATTTAACCCACTTGCTAAGTTTTGAAGGTAATACCAGCCTGTCATTTTGCAATGAATGTTTGGCTCACTGTAACTGTGACACTGCCAGATTTAGATACTTGAACCCAGCAACTTGAAATTGAGGTAACATACCTCAAATGTACAGGTCTGTAATTGGTTGACTCAACTTTGTCTTTTCTCGAATACCATTTCAGGTAGATTTTTTTTCCTCGGTATTACACATCTGACTGCTATCTAGTTTTGCTTCATTTTCTCTGGGGCGTGAGTTTTGAGACATCCTGTATATAATTATATGAAGTTCAAAGAACTTGGTCTTTGATTCGTTTTTCCATTTTTTTTTTCATTTTTTCACATTTTCATCTTTTCCTCTCATTTGCGCCCTGAGGATTAAAGTGCGCCCATGGCACGTGCCCCACTTGCCCCCCCGTAGATACGCCTCTGCTACCCAGACGTTAAACAAAGCACGCAATTTTTCCAAATCATCCAATCATGTTTTATAATCAATTAAACAATGATCGCAACGTCCGTCGTGCCAGTTTCACCACATATGCGACGCGTCACGAGTCATGTACCCCAACTTTGATAGCGCTCCGACATGACATCACGGGATTTTCTATAGATCATTTAATCCTCTACAAGCTAGTTTGTTCAGATTTTCCATATTTATCACGTTTATTTCAGTATTCAATGAGGAAGCTGCGAGTGCAAATCACTATTTTTCAAGTTTTTCTTTTTTTTTCTCAGGTTTCCCGAAACGGTGTGAAATGAAACTTTGGTTTTTTAGATCCAGTTTTTCATCCTCTACATTGTCATAGTTTTTTCATCGAGTCTAGGGTTTTTGTAAGTTTTCCAGAAGAACCACTTTATCAACAGGATTGTCGCGCAACTTCAAACGTGGATCACGGCTAAACTGGAAGAGATAATAATTGGCCTTGAAAATTTTCTAGTGAAGCATTCAATTCTCTACAACTTTGTCGCTCACAATTTTTTGATATCTTTTGTCGTTCTCACAGCATCCAAGAAAGAAGGTCACGCGGACAGTTTTTCCACTTCACTAGACCGGCGCGCAACTTTGACTGCAATAAACGGCTAATCTGAAGAAGTTAGACATATGCCCTCAGGGACTTTTTTGTAGATTATTGAATTCCCTACAACTTTGTCTCTGACAGTTCTCACACATCTCTCACCGTTCTCTCACCGTTTCAAAAGAAAGATTGCGGCGCATGTTTTTCCATCTTCTCCATTTTTTTTCCATGGTTCCCGGGATGACTGGAAATGAAACTTTGATTTTTCTTATTCAGTTTTCCATTCTCTACATCGCCATATTTTTTTCATCCTGCCCCTAATTTGTTCCAAGTTAAATCCTCATTTTACTGGACTATAACCTATCAAGTGTGATGCATATTTATAATCAGGATAAAAATCGGAATCGATTACCATATCAGAATAGGGCGTCGAATGTAAGAAAAATTTTCTATGTTGCACCCTGTAAGTGATATCCACAGACATTTTTCGTCGACAGATTCAAAGCCTACGGAAAAAATTATGTTGTAATCGTTTTTCATTTCCTGAATTATGTTCAAGGGGAAGTCTCCAGACGTATACTTTGTTGTTAAATATGGAGGTTATGAAAATTTATTAATCTGAATGAAAACACGAACATCAGAAACTGACGTTTGAAAGCTTTGGTAGGCTTGGCGTGGCTTGAGTAGATAAAATGCACCGATATTTGCAACGTTGTCGCGTCTACCATGCGTTTATTTACGAAGACCCAATTCGAACGTTTTTCTTTTTGCGAACGCTGCTCAAAAATTGGCAAACGGAAACGTATACGTAAATCTTCGTACGCAAATTTGCGCATACGTAACTTTACGTATATTTTCAAAAATTGGCCGAGGCCAATTTTCTACTCTTCGCAACTTTAAGAAACGTTCGCAAGTTTGCGATTTCTGTAAATTCCAATTTTTGAGCCGTCGTTTCTTTGCGTATGCGCATAGATGCGCATGTTTTCATACGTTTTGCTGCGAGCGGACCTGGACTGGCGCAAGTCACTTTGCGTATACGCTTTCATGATGAAGTGAGGTTAGGTAGTAATGTTTTCATTGTTATCAATAAAACAAACAGCATTGCTGAAGGTATGTGGCGATCATGGTGCCGAGTCAGGTGGCTAATGAGATACAGCACGGAATAACTTCACGAATGCGTCCTCAATAAAGAATTACTCACTCTTCTGTCATTCTTTTCAATCATCAGCTTCAGGGACACTGTTTAAAACTTGTCACGATGATGTTTAATTTTTTTCTTTTCATCGTCTGCAGTCTGCAGTGAAGCTTTGCATTTGCTCCCCACTAACGAGATCCAGGTTTTTGGAAATAGGTAATAATGTTCAGTTGTCTTCAACTGAACAACAAAATCAACTGTGAGTAGATAGATCTTGTCAAAATATTACGAAAACTCATAAACCGCTTTGTAGAGTTCGGCCTATTGTCAAAGATACAGCCCTTTATAGTTGATTTTTTTTTTATTTCAAAAATTTGTAACTCAGGAACATTTCGACAAAATTAGCCTAAATTTAGCGTTGACTGGTTTTATTGGCTACTTTTCCAATTTTTATGATGGTACAGGGTGTTCACGTATAAATTGGAGGCTTCCGCTCAAACATAGTTTCAAAAATTTAAGACCACTTTTTTTTCGCAGGTTTCGAAGGCACTAAAATTTTCTGTCGTCTATCGCGAGTCATTGAGAATTTTTCTCAAATTACACACGTGTATGTAATTATAGGAATTGATTCAGCTTTTCATCCTGATTATAAATACATATACGTATATCGTATATCCCACTCGATAGGTTAGTTAGGAAAACTACCAAGCAATACAGGGTGTCCGTTTTTCGAGGCTAAGCATGGGTATCTCGCTTATCTTTAGAGATACAGAGTCGGTTGAATTAGAAAAAAGTTGCGAATTTTCATGACAATCAATGATCTAAAAAGATATTTGACTTGTCAGTTTTAGTTTTCGAGATATCGATAAAAAACTGAAATTTGTAATTTTTGTTTTAGTTTTTGATTTGAAAAACGGTTGAAGATAGCCTTTTCTAACTAAGACATTGTGGAGGCACTTTTCCAAGGGGAATTCAATGTTGCCAAAATCTTCATTCTAGCTTTCAAAACAACCGAGATATGACATTCAACTTTTTTTTCTCCCATAGTAAACATTTTTAAATACAATATTTTCTCTGGTTACAACGATGTGTCACATGCCACTGTTGAATTCATGCTTTTGAGCAAACAATTTTTTTGAATAAGAAAGAGTGCTTTGAAAACTAAATCAGCACCGACAATGAAAAAAAGTAAATGTTGAACATTTATTCAACAGTGACATGTGGCACATCGTTGTAACCAGAAAAGAATACCGTATTCCAAAATATCAAAATCCAATATGGCGCCCATTAGAGAAAAAAGTTGAATGTCGTATCTCGGTTGCTTTGAAAGCTAGGATGAAGATTTTGGCAGCTTTGAATTCCCCTTGTAAAAGTGCCCTGACAATGTCAAGATTAGAAAAAGCCACCTTCAACTGTTTTTTGAATAAAAAATGAAAACAAAAATTCAAATTCCTGTTTTTTTACGATATCTCAAAAACTAAAATCAATACGTCAAATTTCTTTTTGGAGCATTGATCGTCATGAAAATGCGCAACTTTTTCCTAATTCAACCGACTCTGTATCTCTCAAGATAAGCGAGATACCCATGCTTAGCCTCGAAAAACGGACACCCTGTATTTCTTTTACAAAAGTTTGATTTTGTAAAGTCAAGTTAGGTTCAGTAAAAGTTTCAAACTATAGTGAAATCAATTTAAGTACCTACTAAAATCATAGAAAACTTATTGAGTTACTTTAAAACAAAAAATAACTTTTCGATCATTTTAAAACTTCATCACTTTTTTCACATGCATTTGTGTTTTGTTGATGACCCTATCAAGTGTGATGCATATTTATAATCAGGATAAAAATCGGAATCGATTACCATATCAGAATAGGGCGTCGAATGTAAGAAAAATTTTCTATGTTGCACCCTGTAAGTGATATCCACAGACATTTTTCGTCGACAGATTCAAAGCCTATGGAAAAAAATATGTTGTAATCGTTTTTCATTTCCTGAATTATGTTCAAGGGAAGTCTCCAGACGTATTCTTTGTTGTTAAATATGGAGGTTATGAAAACTTATTCATCTGAATGAAAACACGAACATCAGAAACTGACGTTTGAAAGCTTTGGTAGGCTTGGCGTGGCTTGAGTAGATAAAATGCACCGATATTTGCAACGTTGTCGCGTCTACCATGCGTTTATTTACGAAGACCCAATTCGAACGTTTTTCGTTTTGCGAACACTGCTCAAAAATTGGCAAACGGAAACGTATACGTAAATCTTAGTACGCAAATTTGCGCATACGTAACTTTACGTATATTCTCAAAAATTGGCCCCCAGGGGGCCAATTTTCTACTCTTCGCAACTTTAAGAAACGTTCGCAAGTTTGCGATTTCTGTAAATTCCAATTTTTGAGCCATCGTTTCTTTACGTATGCGCATCGGTGCGCACGTTTTCATACGTTTTGCTGCGAGCGGACCTGGACCGGCGCAAGTCACTTTGCGTATACGCTTTTATGATGAAGTGAGGTTAGATATCAATGTTTTCATTGTTATCAATAAAACAAACAGCATTGCTGAAGGTATGTGGCGATCATGGTGCCGAGTCAGGCGGGTAATGAGGTACAGCACGGAATAACTTCACGAATGCGTCACGTAAATAAAGAATTACTCACAATTCTGTCATTCTTTTCAATCTTTGTCAGCTCCAGGGACACTGTTTAAAACTTGTCACGATGATGTTTCATTTTTTCTTTCCATCGTCTGCAGTAAAGCTTTGCATTTGCTTCCCACTAATAGTACAGGAAAAATAGATAAAAAAAACAGCCAAACCTCGGAATAAATATGGACGTCCTGAAAATTTGATATTCTGTTCAGAATTTTTTTTTTTTTTTTTTTCAATTGTCCCCATATATAATACAATTGTCAAATTTGACATTAGGTATATAGTTTTGTAAATATAAAATCATGACATTGTGGAGGAGTCCCCAATGGTACTCTCCTTTTTTTCAACACTTATACAATAAAATAAAATTTAGGGTATAAAACGAATTGACAACAGATTAAAATAAAATAAATCGACGAATCATCGGGCGAGGTCCAAGAAGTCCACTCTTTTGAGCCGCTTATATTTTGGCTGATTTAGGAGATCGGTCGCCAGGTCGTTGGGATGGAGCTGGAGTCTCTCCAGGTATTTTTTTGTAGTTGATTTTACTTCCTGTCTCACATCCGCCATCTGGAGGTCGCGATGAAGGACTGTGTTGGGCACATACCATGGGGCGTCTGCAATACAGCGAAGGGCCTTGTTCTGAAATCTTTGGATGATTTCGATGTTGGACGAGCGTGCAGATCCCCACAGCTGGATTCCATATGTCCAAATTGGCTTCAGTATCGCTTTGTAGACCAGCAATTTATTCTCTAGTGACAGCTGCGAGCGACGTCCAATAAGCCAGTACATCTTCGAGAATCTGATGCCGAGTTGTTTTCTTTTGGCCCAGATGTGCGATCTCCAAGTGAGCCGTCGGTCAAGATGAATCCCAAGATACCGGACTTCTTGCTTCTGCGGAATGACCAGGTTGTTTAGGACAACAGGTGGACACGTTTCTCTGCGAGTTGTGAAGGTGATGTGTACAGACTTCATCTCGTTGACCTTGATTCGCCACACTTTCAACCAGCTCT
Source organism: Anaspis maculata (assembly GCA_949128115.1). Lineage (NCBI taxonomy): Eukaryota > Metazoa > Arthropoda > Insecta > Coleoptera > Scraptiidae > Anaspis > Anaspis maculata. The sequence goes on from OX421968.1 coordinate 39,540,751, forward strand.
GCAACCCATCGAGATACAGCTGCAGTCGTCGAGAAGCCATCGAAGGATCGTGATGTGAGGCCAGCACTGCTGTGTCGTCGGCGAACGTAGCGACTGTCGCGTTCTTATTTTTGGGTAGGTCTGCCGTGAAGATGGTATACAATACTGGTCCAAGCACGCTTCCCTGCGGTACTCCTGATTTTATTGGAATTGAATCCTCTACTACATATCCAAAATCGTCAAAAATCGCACCTGGGGGTTTTGAGTTATTGGAGGGGGGGGGGGGGGGGGGTGAAAAATTGCAATCTTAAATGGAGGGGATGAAACTTGTCAATCCACTGGATGCAAATATATCGTTATTCAACGAATTATATCCCGTTTACATCATTTCGGTGCAAAAAGTGTCAATCATTGTTGAAGGGGGCTCGTGGGGACGCGAAGCTCGGCTAGGAGGCTCTTTTTTCTTCCTGCGCCATATTGAACCGATCACGACAAGTTTGGCATCTTTTCCGACTAAACTCAATCTCCCAAACTCGAATCCGTTGGGTAAATTTGGATGAAAATAAGTTTGAACAAGTTAACTTGGGAAAACTTGTTTTTTCTTTGACAATTTTGGCGAATTTTTTTTCACTGTTTAAGATGTTCATCTTTGGAAAAATTTCAGAGGCCATTGAATTGACTTCAGGAAAATCGTCCACTCGATGTATGATTTTGTTTCTCGAGTTAAAAAAAATCGATTTGAACCTAAGCCGGCGCGGCGCGTCATCTACTACTGACCTGAACACTACAGCATGCACCTTTAAATGAAAATAGCTCAAATTATTGAAAAAATAACAACTGATCTTTGATAATTCGAGGATCTGTGCACACCAGTAGTAGACGACGCGCCGCGCCGGCTCAGGTTCAAATCGATTTTTTTAATTCGAGAAACAAAATCATACATTGAGTAGATGATTTTCCTGAAGAATACTTTTCAATTTGATGGCCTCTCAAAATGTTTCAAAGATGAACACCTCTAACAGTGAAAAAAATCGTCAAAATTGTCAAAGAAAAAACAAGTTTTCTTAAGTTAACTTGTTCAAACTTGTTTTCATCCAAATTTACATAACGGATTCGAATTCATCAGGAGATTGAGTTTAGTCGGAAAAGATACTAAACTTGTCGCGATCGGTTCTACACGACCAAAAAAAAAACAAAATGGACCACCTAGCAGAGCTGCGCCCCCCCACGACCCCCCTTCAACAATGATCGACACTTTTTGTGCCAAAATGGTATCAACGGGATATTATGCGTCAAATTATAACGTATTTGCTCCCAATGGATTGACGGGTTTCATCCCCTCCTTTTCAAGTTGCAATTTTTTACCCCTCCCCTTCAATAATACAAAACCCCCGGGTGCGATTTTTGGCGATTTTGGATATGTTGTAGAGCACTCAATTCTGAACAGAATATCAAATTTTCAGGACGTCCATATTTTTTCCGAGGTTGAAATCTATCTTTCTTGTACTATAACGAGTTCCTGGTTTTTGGAAATAGGTAATAATGTTCAGTTGTCTTCAACTGAACAAAAAATTCAACTGTGAGTAGATAGATCTTGTCAAAATATTACGAAAAGTCATAAACTACTTAATAGAGTTCGGCCTATTGTCAAAGATACAGCCCTTCATAGTTAATTTTTTTCGGATTTCAAAAATTTTCAACTCAGGAACATTTCGAAAAAATTAGCCTAAATTTAGCGGTGACTGGTTTTATCAGCTACCTACTTACTCAATTTTTATAATGGTATTTTTGGAAAATTTACTTTAAAACAAAAAACAACTTTTCGATTATTTTAAAACTTCATCACTTTTTTCTTTTTTCACATGCATTTATGTTTTGTTGATTCCTGTCAAGTGTGATGCATATTTATAATCAGGATAAAAATCGGAATCGATTACCATATCAGAATAGGGCGTCGAATGTAAGAAAATTTTTCTATGTTGCACTCTGTAAGTGATATCCACAGACATTTTTCGTCGACAGATTCAAAGCCTGCGGAAAAAATTATATTGTAATCGTTTTTCATTTCCTGAATTATGTTCAAGGGGAAGTCTCCAGACGTATTCTTTGTTGTCAAATATGGAGGTTATGAAAATTTATTATTCTGAATGAAAACACGAACATCAGAAACTGACGTTTGAAAGCTTTGGTAGGCTTGGCGTGGCTTGAGTAGATAAAATGCACCGATATTTGCAACGTTGTCGCGTCTACTATGCGTTTATTTACGAAGACCCAATTCGAACGTTTTTCGCTTTGCGAACACTGCTCAAAAATTGGCAAACGGAAACGTATACGTAAATCTTAGTACGCAAATTTGCGCATACGTAACTTTACGTATATTCTCAAAAATTGGCCCCCAGGGAATTAATAAATTTTCATAACCTCCATATTTAACAACAAAGAATACGTCTGGAGACTTCCCCTTGAACATAATTCAGGAAATAAAAAACGATTGCAACATAATTTTTTCCGTAGGCTTTGAATCTGTCGACGAAAAATGTCTGTGGATATCACTTACAGGGTGCAACATAGAAAATTTTTCTTACATTCGACGCCCTATTCTGATATGGTAATTGATTCCGATTTTTATCCTGATTATAAATATGCATCACACTTGATAGGTTAATCAACAAAACACAAATGCATGTGAAAAAAGTGATGAAGTTTTAAAATGATCGAAAAGTTATTTTTTGTTTTAAAGTAACTCAGTAAATTTTCTATCATTTTAGTCGGTACTGAAATTGATTTCACTATAGTTTGAAACTTTTACTGAACCTAACTTGACTTTACAAAATCAAACTTTTGTAAATGAAATACAGGTGTCCGTTTTTCGAGGCTAAGCATGGGTATCTCGCTTATCTTGAGAGATACAGAGTCGGTTGAATTAGGAAAAAGTTGCGCATTTTCATGACGATCAATGCTCCAAAAACAAATTTGACGTATCGATTTTAGTTTTTGAGATATCGTAAAAAACCAGGAATTTGAATTTTGGTTTTCATTTTTTATTCAAAAAACGGTTGAAGGTGGCTTTTTCTAATCCAGACATTGTCAGGGCACTTTTTCAAGGGGAATTCAAAGCTGCCAAAATCTTTATCCTAGCTTTCAAAGCAACCGAGATACGACATTCAACTTTTTTCTCTAATGAGCGCCATATTGGATTTTGATATTTTTTAATACGGTATTCTTTTCTGGTTACAACGATGTGCCACATGTCACTGTTGAATAAATGTTCAACATTACTTTTTTTTATTGTCGGTGCTGATTTTGTTTTCAAAGCACTCTTAATCAAAAATTTTTTTTGCTCAAAAGCATGAATTTAACAGTGGCATGTGACACATCGTTGAAACCAGAGAAAAATATTGTATTTAAAAATGTCAAAATCCAATATGGCGCCTATGAGAGAAAAAAAAGTTGAATGTCATATCTCGGTTGTTTTGAAAGCTAGAATGAAGATTTTGGCAACATTGAATTCCCCCTGGAAAAGTGCCTCCACAATGTCTTAGTTAGAAAAGGCTATCTTCAACCGTTTTTCAAATAAAAAACTAAAACAAAAATTACAAATTTCAGTTTTTTCTCGATATCTCGAAAACTAAAACGTCAAATATATTTTTAGATCATTGATTGTCATGAAAATTCGCAACTTTTTTCTAATTCAACCGACTCTGTATCTCTAAAGATAAGCGAGATACCCATGCTTAGCCTCGAAAAACGGACACCCTGTATTGCTTGGTAGTTTTCCTAACTAACCTATCGAGTGGGATATATGATATACGTATATATTTATAATCAGGATGGAAAGCTGAATCAATTCCTATAATTACATACACGTGTCTAATTTGAGAAAAATTCTCAATGACTCGCGATAGACGACAGAAAATTTTAGTGCCTTCGAAACCTGCGAAAAAAAAGTGGTCTTAAATTTTTGAAACTATGTTTAAGCGGAAGCCTCCAATTTATACGTGAACACCCTGTACCATCATAAAAATTGGAAAAGTCTCCAATAAAACCAGTCAACGCTAAATTTAGGCGAATTTTGTCGAAATGTTCCTGAGTTACAAATTTTTGAAATCCAAAAAAAATTAGTTATAAAGGGCTGTATCTTTGACAATAGGCCGAGCTCTACAAAGCGGTTTATGAGTTTTCGTAATATTTTGACAAGATCTATCTACTCACAGTTGAATTTGTTGTTCAGTTGAAGACAACTGAACATTATTACCTATTTCCAAAAACCTGGATCTCGTTAGTGAGGAGCAAATGCAAAGCTTCACTGCAGACTGCAGACGATGAAAAGAAAAAAATTAAACATCATCGTGACAAGTTTTAAACAGTGTCCCTGAAGCTGATGATTGAAAAGAATGACAGAAGAGTGAGTAATTCTTTATTTAGGACGCATTCGTGAAGTTATTCCGTGCTGTATCTCATTAGCCACCTGACTCGGCACCATGATCGCCACATACCTTCAGCAATGCTGTTTGTTTTATTGATAACAATGAAAACATTACTACCTAACCTCACTTCATCATGAAAGCGTATACGCAAAGTGACTTGCGCCAGTCCAGGTCCGCTCGCAGCAAAACGTATGAAAACGTGCGCATCGATGCGCATACGTAAAGAAACGATGGCTCAAAAATTGGAATTTACAGAAATCGCAAACTTGCGAACGTTTCTTGAAGTTGCGAAGAGTAGAAAATTGGCCCCCAGGGCGGATTATTTTGCTTGGTGGTAGTAGGTGGCGGTGGGTGGTAGTGGGTGGTGATGGTTCCAGTGTGACTGCTGCCTTATAACGTATTTGCTCCCAATGGATTGACGGGTTTCATCCCCTCCATTTTAAGTTGCAATTTTTTACCCCCCCTCCAATAACTCAAAACCCCCGGGTGCGATTTTTGCCGATTTTGGATATGTTGTAGAGCACTCAATTCTGAACAGAATATCAAATTTTCAGGACGTCCATATTTTTTCCGAGGTTGAAATCTATCTTTATTGTACTAATTGCCAGTGGGATTTAGATAAATGAATATTAATCCTTGTAGGTCTAATAATCAAGAGCGTTGTATGTAATAATCAGTATAATTATTGTTGTTATTATTATCATTATTATCATTACCGTTATACATTATTGTTAAGTATTCTTTGCTGTAAAGCAACCCTGGATGTTGGGGAAGATGTAATTTTGTTAATAAATTTCTTTCTCTTAAATCACCTGCAAAATCGTTTTTTCTTGAACCATTCAACGAAAGCAAAGTGCTCCGTAAAATTTCATTGTTAAAAAATTCCAAATGTCCAGATGCCTACGAAATCACTGCCGAAATTGTCTAGGCCACGTCTGATATTGTGGCAGCTGGCAGCACCACTAACAGTTTATAACTTAGGTACGCGTTGACGAAAGCACATTCCCTAAGGTGACCAGATTTCGCAGTGAAAAAATCGGAACATGGGGAGACTTTTTTTTTAAAGAGGTGTACCTTTTATTTGCTGATTTAGAACTAGAACCAGGCACCTACCTATATCCCATACACTTTCTATTTTCAGTAAAATTACTTTTTGGGGCAAAAATAAAGCGACAAGCTGGGGCGCTACGACTACGGCTGATGGAACCTACTAAGTTTGGGAGCGAAACTATCAGCGGGCATCGGCCGTATTCTCCCAGCGTTCCAGCTTGTCACTTTATTTTAGCTCCAAAAAGTCATTCTACTGAAAATAGAAAGTGTATGGGATATACCATCTATTCCTCATTTTTTCGCGTCTGTTCCTTGTTGGATAGACCGATATTTGGGGATATTTTCTGAAACCGAGTCTGAAACTTAGTTTTTCTGATAACTTTTCTGCAAAAAAAACACGTAAGTGGCGGGTTAAGTGCTGTCTTGTCCCCTTTTCAACCAACAGTGTTCATAATAATCCCAAGAATAATGAAATAATGTTGTAATTAAAAATATGCTTTTTTGAAACAACATGTACCGTATGATCAAAAACTTTCTTACTCAAGGAAAGCTGTGGTCCTGGTCATTGGCGGGAAAACGAGGCTGATTTTGGCCAGGCCACAGCCTCCCTTGAGTAAGACAGAGACAGTCGAGACCTTGGTCGAGACCCACTAGCATAGCGTGGGTGCCAATCGAAATAAATTCAATATTGTGAATAAACTACAATCTACATGCATTTCAACCAAATTTACCGAAAATATAGAATGGGTGGAAAAAAATTGAAATGTTCGTTGCTCAAATCGGAAATCGGAGCATTTACGGAACAGTTACTCAAATCGGAACATTTACGGAACAGAAAGTCCAATCGGAAAGTGTCTCCCGAAAACGGTACAGTTCCGATCAAATCGGAACGTCTGGTCACCTTAACATTCCCTGATTTCTTCAAGCTCAGCAAAATACTGATAAAAAAAAGGAATGGCACACTGGCTGAAAACTACCGGCCTATTACAATTCTCCCACTTTCCAGTACAATATATGAACGAATATTTGAAGAATAGAATGAGTATGAGTAGTTACCTCCACAAAATGAACATTCTGGACTCCAATCAATTTGGTTTCCAGAAAGGGGAATCGACTGAACAGGCAGGCGTCGATTGTTGGAAGGAGTTATAAATGACCTTGAGGATGGGGACATCATCGAGTTGACTCAGTGCGATCCGTCCCAGGCATTTGACTGCGTTGTCTCACGGAGTCCTGCTGGACAAATTATCGAAGTATGGCTTCCGCGGCAAGGTTTTGGAACTTTTCAAATCATACTTGTCTGGTAGGAGGCAGAGAGTTTACGTCGGTGAGAGGTTCTCTTCCATCAGGTTCATGTCGTATGTCCTCAGGGCTCGGTCTTGGGGCCACTCCTCTTTGTACTTTATGTGAATGACCTTCCCCGGTTCTTGAAACCTAATAAATGAATTAAATGTGTCCTATTTGCTGATGATACCACATTGGTGCATCAACATCTGACTCAGGTCAGCTGTCCCTAACACAGCGGAAAGCGGAAGCCAGAGCCGGAAAGTGGTTTCCCTCAAACCTACTCAACCTTAAACTCAACGAGTCCAAAACACAGCGTCTCACTGTGAGCACTGGGTGGAAGGAGCTGGGATGGAAGGAGGAGTGGGCCTCAGGGTTCTGGGTGTTGTTCTGGATGCCGCGTTGAGGTGAGCGGCGCATGTTGCCATAGCGTCGAGTTTATTTTCTGAAAATCTCGACTCTAGATTTGACTCTCTTGAGTGTTGAAAAAGACCACGCTCAAGTGCGCAGTGCGTTCTCTCATTTCTAAGCAAAATTAGGTTTTTCTGGAAATTTATTCTATAGACTTGATCGAGGATTTGATGTTATCAATGATTTAATGCATAATTAAGCATAACTTCAAAAGATTTTTTCAACTGGTAAAATCTTGAAATTTTAAAATTTTGAGGCAATTCAATTTCACCCATCATTTCGGAAAATCTCAAAATTTCAGAAATAGTCATTGCATATTGAGCTACACATCATACTGACCGTTTTGATGAGTTCTATTGAATGCAGTTTGCAGTTTGAGGAAATTCTCATTCATTCTCATTTTATACCATAAAAACGTGTTTTTCCAGGTTTCTGTTCCCTGTCAGAAAATGAAAACCGCTGGAAATTTTTTGAAACTTTGTGCGCTTGTCCATTAAAACTTTTCAAGGGCTTTTCAATGACATATCACTCAATATTGTGCAGTGTAAAAAATAATTGGCCAAAATTTTGAGGTGCCCCCGTTCTCAGAGTTTTGGTGACATATCAGATTTGATCAAAAAAACCAGCTGAACCCAACGGTCTTTACCGCAGCTTGCTAGCTTCAACGGATCCTGATAAAAATGGGGGTGGACATTGTAACGTTCCCAATTTTCGTTAAGGATATTATTTCTAATTTTCTTTGTTTGGTACGGTCCTGAATTGCCTTCATAAAACCTAAAGAATAATCAGTCTACTTGTCTTCTTATCGCATGACCAAAAAATCTCGCGCGGAGGAAAAGCCTGGATATCGTACGAGCTGGACGTTGTGCCGATAAATTGCTCTCGATTCCTCATAACTTTTAATTCTATTTACGGCTTTTTTTCGCAAACACTTCGTTTTGGAAAATTGTGATTTAAGAAATTCAGAAACCCCGTTGGGTAAGTGAAGTGATTAGGTCAGTGCCGATCATCTAATAGTTTTTTCTTTCTGTTCCATTCCTGTGAGTGAATTCTATTGGTCTTGTTCTTGTGACCAGTTCGTTTATGTGATGTCTCGTCTGCTTCTTCGCTAATCCGCATTCGTAACAACGGCAGCATCTCCTTGCGGTCGTTATTGATGTGCAACCTGGAGACTGGAAATTGACTTTGGCCCGTACTGGTAGTCGCCTGTCGCAGAATTGGTCGTTTTCCCTGGCTCGGCAAGGGCGGATGGTTACGGCATTCAAAAGGTCAGAATTTTCCATGATATTCCTCCGGCAAACAATAAAGAAAGCAGCGCGAGATACTCCATTTTCTTCTACGTGTGTACATAATGTAAATAAGTGAATAAGTACCCGATTTTCTTCTGTAAATATCTACATAATTAACGTAGCTGGTTTTGACTTCACTTTTGTTGTACATAAGTACTTGTCGGTTGTATTTAGGTATATATATATATTTTTTTAATTCTAATTTTGCATTCGGTATCAGGCTTCACCTTTTGTTTTATTGCGACTCAAGATAGATTCTTTTTGTTCTGATAAATTCATTGTTTTGCCAAGCACCAGCTTGCGTGTAGTGAACTATTTACTACCTGCTGTTCAAGCTTTTCTAGCTCGAACTTTTCTGTGACTATTTCTTCTAGGAACCGAACATACGTACGTACGTTCGGCTACACATTCAACCAGAGTCCTGCACAAAAGAAAAAAAGATTTAACAGGTAGGTGGTGATTACCTCACGACACCCCACGTGTCACTAATTATTTAAGATCGGACTGTCTGGGTTGCAACTTTGAAAATTGTTAGTATTGTTATTTTTTTTTATTATTGGTCTGATACTGAAACGTCACCAACCTGTAAATTATCTACCTATTCCAATTTTTGTTTCTTTCTTAATTAAAACTTATTAAGTATCAATTGCTCTGTTGTTCTCTGATTTGATTTGTGACTTCGTGTGTTGTTGCTCCTTTCAAGTTGTTCTTGCTCGGCGAATTTTCTTTTGCTTTGTTTTGGTAGTTTCGAGCCCTGGCACAGACACTAAACCACAATTAAAAAACTACCTGGCGCTTTCCTAGTTTTTTTTTACTTTTTATTCAACCGCACGACCACTCCCGGCGGATCTAGCTGAGCCTATTGTCTGTTGCCCGGCGCACAAAAAGATCGTGGCAACATCTTTTTTGAATGACCCTGTATATAACTGGTGCTGATATAAGTAGTGCTGACTTCCAGATTTTTGTAATTGTTCGCTATTCACAACATGCCACTGCGAGAAGAAATGGACATTTCCATCAATAATAATTATTACTTAGTGATAATTACACCGCAAGGTAAGAGGGAAACCGATTATATGTAGGTATACTTAGTGATATAGTGATATGATATGAAAGGACGTCCTATCCTGTACGGGCTGTACCCACACAAAAGTACTCATATAATTTTTTTGAAAACAGGTATGTAAACGTTTTTATTGCGATTGTTTAATTGTTGGACTTTTCATCGGTGCTCGTGGAACCATTTCAAATTTTTTTATTGACTTCACGAAAAAATGTCTGTTGAAACAATTGCTCCGGAACATGTGGGTGCGTCAAATGTTTCTCGATAGAGAACAACTAGGAGAATTTCATCAATTAGTGCCGCAGCTTGTTGATGATGAAGAACAATTTTACAGTTATTACCGTATGAACAAGAAATGTTACAATTTGTTAGTGACAAAAGTGAAACCTTTGTTCTCTTCGGGACATACACATTGTATGTTGTATGTATGCACAAAATGTTTGTTCTGCATGCGCATCAAGAATAAGATGCGTATTGTTAACCACCGACCACTGACCACCACTTGGGAAATTTCAAACACATGGCCACCGGTGGTCACTGGGCGGTGGTAAGAGGTGGCTGCAGTGTCACCAGCATCATTACATTGCGTGCGTTTGATTTTTGGTTGATGGTAGTGGGTGGTGGTGGGTGGCTCAGTGTGACTGCTGCCTAATTCGACGCATAATATCCCGTTGATACCATTTTGGCACAAAAAGTGCCGATCATTGCTGAAGGGGGGTCGTGGGGGGGCGAAGCTCTGCTAGGTGGTTCATTTTGTTTATTTGGCCATGTAGAACCGATCGCGACAAGTTTAGTGTCTTTTCCGACTAAATTCAATCTCCTGACCTCGAATCCGTTGTGTAAATTTGGATGAAAACAAGTTTGAACAAGTTAACTTGAGAAAACTTGTTTTTTCTTTGACAATTTTGACGATTTTTTTGTTACTGTTAGAGGTAAAAAAAGGTTCATCTTTGAAAAATTTTCAGAGGCCATTAAATTGAAGTGTATTCTTCAGGAAAATCATCCACTCGATGTATGATTTTATTTCTCGAGTTTTAAAAATCGATTTGAACCTGAGCCGGCGCGGTGCGTCGTCTACTACTGACCAGAACACTACAATTGCTTCGGCTTCGGCTTCGGGATAAGTTCCACCAGAGAAATATTACTGGTGAATTTCAACAAAATACCTCTGGCCGTTTCAGAAATATCGCTTATCAAAGTTTCATACGAAACACACAGAACACCTGTATTTTCGTAACCATTGGAAAAAATGAAATTTCTTCAGTGGATCCTGACTTGCCTCGAAGTCCTCTATCTCCCATTAGCCTATGTAATTCACTCATGAATCACCCTGTATTAGTCACAAAAATGGTCCGTACTTCGTCCATCCGTCCGTCAGCATGTTCGTATACTTTTTCATTTAAAGGTGCATGCTGTAGTGTTCTGGTCAGTAGTAGACGACGCGCCGCGCCGGCTCAGGTTCAAATCGATTTTTTCAACTCGAGAAACAAAATCATATATCAAGTGGACGATTTTCCTGAAGAATACACTTCAATTAAATGGCCTCTGAAAATTTTCCAAAGATGAACACCTTTAACAGTAAAAAAAAAATCGTCAAAATTGTCAAAGAAAAAACAAGTTTTCTCAAGTTAACTTGTTCAAACTTGTTTTCATCCAAATTTACACAACGGATTCGAGTTTAGGAGATTGAATTTAGTCGGAAAAGATGCCCAACTTGTCGTGATCGGTTCAATATGGCGCGGGAAGAAAAAAGAACCCCCTAGCCGAGCTTCGCATCCCCACGATCCCCTTTCAACAATGATCGACACTTTTTGCACCGAAATGATGTAAACGGGATATAATTCGTCGAATTATGATGTATTTGCATCCAGTGGATTGACAGGTTCCATCCCCTCCATCTAAGGTTGCAATTTTTTACCCCCCCTCCAATAACTCAAAACCCCCAGGTGCGATTTTTGGCGATTTTGGATATGTAGTACAGCATTCAATTCTGAACAGAATATCAAATTTTCAGGACGTCCATATTTATTCCGAGGTTTTGCTGATTTTTTTACTACTTTTCCTGTACTAAATGGCAAACGGAATAAAAATGGTTGTAAACAACGAAATCTGGCCTTTTTTGTAATATTTATCAAAATGTCAATCGTGCTCGAGATTTTCCCAGATAATTTTGGCCAAGCTTTTCCCATCGGGCTGGTTATTGTCTCTAGATAAATGCCTTCCTCCTACGGTGTCGGGCATTTATCGCTTCATAACCAGCACTCGTGATCGCCTGGGTAAAATTATCGTGAAAATCTAAACACTTGTGATATTACTGTTGATTATAGTAGGTAATAAAACTAATAAATTGTAAAAGGTAATGTGTAAAGGGAAGTAAGGTGGATTATTGAACCTTATTAGGTACCTACAGTTGGGAGCGAAATGATTCATACGGCACCGCTAGAAAGTCGGCTGGATTTCAGAAATGTAAGCTTCTTGGATTGTTCTTGGATGCCAGTTCTGATTAGAGATTGATCGTAATCAAAACTGGCATTCAAGAACGATCCAAGCAGCTAACATTTCTTACATCCAGCCGACTTCCTAGTGATGCCGTATGAATCATTTCGCTCCCAACTGTACCTATTTTTAGTTATATTTTATTCACAATGAATTGTATCTAACCTTACACCTTCACGGTAGAAAGGTTTTTGATTTATATATATATATATATATATATATATATATATATATATATATTTATTAGGTACCTACTTGTTATATGAATGATTCCTCAAGATATACATATACCGGGTGATCATTTGAAAACTATCCACCTGCAATAACTCCCGATTCCTAGTTAAAATGTCCTCGAGCAAAAACAGGAGGTCGATTTTTATATCGAAGGGGACATCCAAAACATACATTGCCGAATTTCTATCTTTAGCCCCCTCGCCCCCACCCACCCCAACTTTGAAATTTCAAATAACACTACCTATTTTTCGATACGTCAATTTAAAAAGAATTGAATTCTCTTTCTGAAAAAAATATCTCTAAAATTTTTAACCCCACCCCCTCTCAAGATAGAAATTTGACAATGTATGTGTTAGATGTCCTTCTCGATATAAAAATCGACCTGTTTTTGCTCGAAGAAATATTGACTAGGAATCGAGAGCTATTGCAGGTGGATAGTTTTCAAATGATCACCCGGTATTGATTGTTTTAATACGGACAAAGCTATGATTTTTGATAATTTTGAAGGAATGTCAAACGTGATACAAAAATCCTTGAAAAAAAGTGATGGTACCGCGAGCTCCGACAAGTAATCCGATAAGTTTGACATCCCTCAGGCCATATGACATTCTGGAGAACGTTACTGTTGGTTCATAGATCCTTTGCTTTTCCAAGTTCACGTTATTTGGCTGATCTTGGTTCAGCTCGAATATCAGAGCGGAATCTATGATCCAACCAACATTCTTCTTCTTGTCAATGTCCAGGATGTCAACTCTATGGGTTCTGCCGGAGTCCGCAGTACAATCCACCTCTATCTTCGTAGACTGTAAGTCCCTTGTCACGCGATGCCTCGGCTATTAGGGTAGGTACGTACTGAATGGTGACGATGGTTCCGTAAGAGCTCTCCGAAAGGACAGAATCCAAGGACATGCGGCTGTGTTTCACGGGTGAAATTTTCGGCGTCGGAACAGTGCCGACACCGGGTGCCGTCCTTGGATCTGCCTGGGAGAGGTGTCTGGGAGAGGTGTTACGGGAGTAACGTCACCAATCATTTTGATAGCGTCTTTCAGTTCGGAAGAAGAGAGGCCCTTGTTGTCTATGATATTGTTCGCCAGGGGGAATTTTTTGAATAGAACTGCCTCTTCCTTTGTAAGATGAAGTCGACCATTGCACAGTGGGTCCGATGATGTAATTTTTGACCAAAACTCTGAGTTTCACGGAATCATCTCGTAATGAGCTCGTGAATTGATTAAAAATATTGAAAAAATTCCCTTTGATGGAAAATAGTAGTTTTTGGAGGATGGAATTTTTTTTATAGTAAAACTCTAAAACTTCATATTCTTATTAAAATCAGTAAGTATTGTAACCAAAGAAAAAATTACGGGAAAAATCTATTTGGTGGGAAAGAGTAGCTTTTGAGGGATGAAAGCAGAACTATCTTAATAAAATTCCAAAACTCAAAATATAAGTACATAAATATTCGGCTCTATCTGAGCATTTTGAATTTGTTGCTTTCGCTGTGGAAACTTTCGGTGTTTGGTCTTCAGAAGCTTTAAATTTTGCAAATTCTCTTGGAAAACTTTTACTTGACAAATCTGGCAATGTGAAAGCCAAGTCCGTTTTTATTCAAAAAATCAGTTTAGAAATTCAAAGGGGTAATGCGGCAAGTATTCTAGGAACGTTTGAAGATTCAGTTAAAATGTATTAAGTTTTTTACTTATAGGTATTTACTATTTATTTATTTGTATTTTGATTACTTACTGAGATCTTATTGTAACTGTAATTTTAAATTTTACTATGTTGTGTTCAATAAATTTACTTATACAGTATATAAATTGCTCTCAAAATTAGGCATTTTCACCTGTATTGATTGATATAAGACGTTATCACTTGAAAAGGGGCACCTGGTGGCAGCTGTAATTCACAGGATATAAAGTCAATACTTTGTTTTATATTTAGGATTGAAAACCTGGACGGGAGTTCGCAAGAATAAAATGTTATTCAAATATAATTAAAAATGTATCTGATTTTAACAGCAAAATCTCTCATCTGATGACAAGTCCTGGCTGACATAACATACGATAAGCAACATCACTTATACACCCATATTCGCCTATAATATAGCTCTTGCCTTGTTCTAGATCAAACATAACAGCTTTTGTCAAAAGAAAATTCCACCGACCAAAAAATCCTTATTGGAAAAACGCTCAATCTGCTCAATTAGCTGGAATCTACTGTTCCAGCTAAGCGCTTGAACACGTACTTGCTTGAGGGTAGAAAACGTTAAATAGGAGCAGGCTATAAATTTACTATCTTTTGTTTTTATGCGAATAAACTTCATTCTTGCAAAAAAGTTTGTTACCTATGCAATTTTGTCAAGTCAGCAAAAAACATTTAATTTAGTTTTGGCCAGAAATTTTGAAATCTGACCCACTGTGCATTGGTTGAATTCTCAATTTTGAAGCGAAGATCTTATCGATTTCACAGACATACATATTATTGAATTCGTCGTTCGGCAAATCAGATTTCCTAAGGCAGACGTTTTTTTTCTTTTTTTGAGGTCTCTTATTTTCAAGATAAAATCGTTGCCGGTTTTCTCCAATCTGATGCAGATGCTCAGGTGTTGAAGAAAAGCTTCCCAGCTTGCACGAAATAGTTGAAGTCCCTTCTTATTTTTTGGAGCGTATATCAGCGAGTTTGGCAGATCAGAAGGTAGATCGAGGATTTCCTTCAATGAACATTCGGATCATCTTATCAATGTCATTAAGAAATTCTTTGGTCAAAGATAATAACGGAGCCCATTGGAAGCTGTAGGTCATAGTAGGCCATATGTGATTGTTTAGGATGATCAGTTTCTGGCCATCATGAGCATTGAGCAAAAACTTTGTCACCGAAGTCCCCCTAATCACCACATTATTCAAACTTAAATTGAGTTTTACCGGTTGTTTTCTTTTGCGAAAATTGATAAACGTTGTTTTTGTGAGATTTACAATTAAATTATTGCAACTACACCACTCGCAAAACTGTCTCAGCACACTCTCTGCCTTTAGCTGAAGCTCATCAGGCAACCCGGATGAAACAGCAATGGCGTGTCGTCCACAAACCGCAAACATCACTAGTTTGACGTCCTTGTCAATGTGCATAGCCAAATCGTCAACAAACAAATTGAATAGCTTAGGTGACAGTTCACCACCCTGAGGAACTCCCGGCTTGGCCACAAACTGCGAAGACAAACACTCGCCCATGTACTTTCAATTTTCTCTGATCCAAATATGAACCGATCCACTCGTCAATAGTCCCAATGCCCATGCGTTATTCTAGCTTTGTTTGCACAAAATCGGCCCTGACGCAATCAAAGGCTTTCAAAAACGTGGGTGCGTGACCAAAGTCACCCTCGGAAGAAGTGGAACTTCTATAGGTATGAATCAATTAGCAAACAACGTTCGAAGAGGTGTTCTTTTCGTACTCCCGCTCCGCTCCCCAACGGTTTGTAGCATCTTGTTTTTTTTATCATCATTATTATTATTATGGGTCACTTGAAGGGCAGAATACTTTCGACATGATTTTTTCAGGATTAGACTTTTTTTTGTTTCTTTCTCGCTGCGCCCGGCGCTTGAACTTTTATCTCCGTCACATGAAGTCTCACTCATACCTCTAATACAATAAATATCTATCTATTTTCATCAATAATATTCTCCATAAAGTACCTATATCATAATAATAATAATTTTTAATATCATTTCATTTTATCTTCCCGCGGTGCCGGTGAGCCGACGAGGTCCGTCCGTCTAAGGTACACATAATAATTATGCGAATGTGACATAGTGACGGATTTTCTTACTGTACGATTTTCCCCGTTATATTATAGCACGGTGGAAACTGTGTCTGGTAGGCACAGCATGGCAATCTAATACTCTCCACAAAGTTGAGTTGAGTTGTTTTGCTGTTGCTGTTGCTGTTGCTGTTGCTGTTGCTGTTGCTGTTGCTGTTGCTGTTGCTGTTGCTGTTGCTGTTGCTGTTGCTGTTGCTGTTGCTGTTGCTGTTGCTGTTGCTGTTGCTGTTGCTGTTGCTGTTGCTGTTGCTGTTGCTGTTGCTGTTGCTGTTGCTGTTGCTGTTGCTGTTGCTGTTGCTGTTGCTGTTGCTGTTGCTGTTGCTGTTGCTGTTGCTGTTGCTGTTGCTGTTGCTGTTGCTGTTGCTGTTGCTGTTGCTGTTGCTGTTGCTGTTGCTGTTGCTGTTGCTGTTGCTGTTGCTGTTGCTGTTGCTGTTGCTGTTGCTGTTGCTGTTGCTGTTGCTGTTGCTGTTGCTGTTGCTGTTGCTGTTGCTGTTGCTGTTGCTGTTGCTGTTGCTGTTGCTGTTGCTGTTGCTGTTGCTGTTGCTGTTGCTGTTGCTGTTGCTGTTGCTGTTGCTGTTGCTGTTGCTGTTGCTGTTGCTGTTGCTGTTGCTGTTGCTGTTGCTGTTGCTGTTGCTGTTGCTGTTGCTGTTGCTGTTGCTGTTGCTGTTGCTGTTGCTGTTGCTGTTGCTGTTGCTGTTGCTGTTGCTGTTGCTGTTGCTGTTGCTGTTGCTGTTGCTGTTGCTGTTGCTGTTGCTGTTGCTGTTGCTGTTGCTGTTGCTGTTGCTGTTGCTGTTGCTGTTGCTGTTGCTGTTGCTGTTGCTGTTGCTGTTGCTGTTGCTGTTGCTGTTGCTGTTGCTGTTGCTGTTGCTGTTGCTGTTGCTGTTGCTGTTGCTGTTGCTGTTGCTGTTGCTGTTGCTGTTGCTGTTGCTGTTGCTGTTGCTGTTGCTGTTGCTGTTGCTGTTGCTGTTGCTGTTGCTGTTGCTGTTGCTGTTGCTGTTGCTGTTGCTGTTGCTGTTGCTGTTGCTGTTGCTGTTGCTGTTGCTGTTGCTGTTGCTGTTGCTGTTGCTGTTGCTGTTGCTGTTGCTGTTGCTGTTGCTGTTGCTGTTGCTGTTGCTGTTGCTGTTGCTGTTGCTGTTGCTGTTGCTGTTGCTGTTGCTGTTGCTGTTGCTGTTGCTGTTGCTGTTGCTGTTGCTGTTGCTGTTGCTGTTGCTGTTGCTGTTGCTGTTGCTGTTGCTGTTGCTGTTGCTGTTGCTGTTGCTGTTGCTGTTGCTGTTGCTGTTGCTGTTGCTGTTGCTGTTGCTGTTGCTGTTGCTGTTGCTGTTGCTGTTGCTGTTGCTGTTGCTGTTGCTGTTGCTGTTGCTGTTGCTGTTGCTGTTGCTGTTGCTGTTGCTGTTGCTGTTGCTGTTGCTGTTGCTGTTGCTGTTGCTGTTGCTGTTGCTGTTGCTGTTGCTGTTGCTGTTGCTGTTGCTGTTGCTGTTGCTGTTGCTGTTGCTGTTGCTGTTGCTGTTGCTGTTGCTGTTGCTGTTGCTGTTGCTGTTGCTGTTGCTGTTGCTGTTGCTGTTGCTGTTGCTGTTGCTGTTGCTGTTGCTGTTGCTGTTGCTGTTGCTGTTGCTGTTGCTGTTGCTGTTGCTGTTGCTGTTGCTGTTGCTGTTGCTGTTGCTGTTGCTGTTGCTGTTGCTGTTGCTGTTGCTGTTGCTGTTGCTGTTGCTGTTGCTGTTGCTGTTGCTGTTGCTGTTGCTGTTGCTGTTGCTGTTGCTGTTGCTGTTGCTGTTGCTGTTGCTGTTGCTGTTGCTGTTGCTGTTGCTGTTGCTGTTGCTGTTGCTGTTGCTGTTGCTGTTGCTGTTGCTGTTGCTGTTGCTGTTGCTGTTGCTGTTGCTGTTGCTGTTGCTGTTGCTGTTGCTGTTGCTGTTGCTGTTGCTGTTGCTGTTGCTGTTGCTGTTGCTGTTGCTGTTGCTGTTGCTGTTGCTGTTGCTGTTGCTGTTGCTGTTGCTGTTGCTGTTGCTGTTGCTGTTGTTGTTGTTGTTGTTGTTGCTGTTGCTGTTGTTGTTGTTGTTGTTGTTGTTGTTGTTGTTGTTGTTGTTGTTGTTGTTGTTGTTGTTGTTGTTGTTGTTGTTGTTGTTGTTGTTGTTGTTGTTGTTGTTGTTGTTGTTGTTGTTGTTGTTGTTGTTGTTGTTGTTGTTGTTGTTGTTGTTGTTGTTGTTGTTGTTGTTGTTGTTGTTGTTGTTGTTGTTGTTGTTGTTGTTGTTGTTGTTGTTGTTGTTGTTGTTGTTGTTGTTGTTGTTGTTGTTGTTGTTGTTGTTGTTGTTGTTGTTGTTGTTGTTGTTGTTGTTGTTGTTGTTGTTGTTGTTGTTGTTGTTGTTGTTGTTGTTGTTGTTGTTGTTGTTGTTGTTGTTGTTGTTGTTGTTGTTGTTGTTGTTGTTGTTGTTGTTGTTGTTGTTGTTGTTGTTGTTGTTGTTGTTGTTGTTGTTGTTGTTGTTGTTGTTGTTGTTGTTGTTGTTGTTGTTGTTGTTGTTGTTGTTGTTGTTGTTGTTGTTGTTGTTGTTGTTGTTGTTGTTGTTGTTGTTGTTGTTGTTGTTGTTGTTGTTGTTGTTGTTGTTTTGTTTTGTTGCTGTTTTGATGTTGTTTTGTTGTTGTATATTATAGTTATTGTAGTATAGTATTTATTTATTTACAAACACTGACGTTTCCATACATGTATCAAACTGTCTGAGGAAATGAAGATTATATGATATGATATGATAATCAAAATAAGGGTCAACCGTCACTGGACACTGGACAGTCTATGTCGCAAATCACCAACCAATTGGCAGTCCATATGTCGTCAATCTTCATAATGGACACTCCAAGTAGGCACTCCAAGATATGTTACCCGGTCAAAGCCAAGTCTGACAATGCATCCAAACCAGACTTGACACGGTAGGCAACTGGCCAGTTCATATTGCGAAGGGCAGATGCAGGTATACTGCACCAATGGGTTTATCATGGTATCTTGCTACGTACCGGAGCAGGGCGTGGATGTGTCGGACATCCGCACCTTCTTCCGGGGGTCAAAGACGGAGTCCGGATCCACCGTGCGCTTGTTGACCCCAGTGCTTGAATGGATCAACCATCAAACATTCAGGCACCACACTGTGGCTCGATGAGTCCGGCTGAAAATAATCTTCACCCATGTTGAATAGAATTTGTGAAAAAAGAAATATCTCAAAACATCAATAGAATGCAATTTTATTGAAAGTATTATTTGCCTAGCCATAACCTCGATCAATATTACCATTTTGGATGCATAATCCGTCATTTCACGTGTAAGAATAATGACCCCATTTAGCATAAAATGTCTTTTTTGGTATTTTTTGACAAATATCAATTTCACGTCGCAAACGGTCAATGTAGCTTATATAAGCTACAACCAGAATTACCCATAATAACGGTCGATGTTGCCTTGAAGCTTGAAGCTACAACTGCAAACTTCGTTTTTATAATAATAATAATAATAATTTATTGTTCACAGAAGAATTACATCTTCATAACAAAAGAAAAAAACAAAAAATCCCAATGAACAGAAAAAATAAATATGAAAATAAAAATATAATATAAAACAATACTTGGCCAGCTAAATTAGAAAAAACCAGAAAAAACAGAGTACATTTGAACAAAGAAATCATCATTCATTGAAAATAAATGACCTCATTTTGAAAAAACTTGCAACGAAATTACCAACCCTCTTGATGGATTCCATGTCAACACCATTTAAGCAGTTTATGAGATTATCATAGGACTTGACTGAAGTTGGGAGCAAGCATCTGTTAGGTTTGTAAATAGGGCAGCTAAAAAAAATGTAGCGAAGGTTTTCTGGCTCATTTAAATTGCAGACCGTATACATAGTTCTTGAGGGTTGATTCGGTACGAGCAGCCATTGTAGCTAAATTTTATTATAAATTTGTTGGCTAATCGTAACTGAGCGATGAATCTGGTGAGATACATGTTGGTCCGCAGCATAAGGTAACTTTGAGGCTGCAAGCTGGTCAAGTTGTAAAAGATTTTGTGGTCAGATGCATGAATACAGCGCAAATCTTCCTCAAACAATTTGTGTTCGAGAGCCGAGATTAGGCCCAGCCTATTATCACGTAAGCTCTCATGTGTGAGATGTTTCCACAGATCCCCGCGGTTGATAGACTGGAACAGATCACCCACCTGACTTGTCCAACTATATCTAGAATCCATTGTTTCCAGAGACCTCAAGCGATCAAAGCAAATTCTTGGGTACCTTTCTCTGGTCATAATCAGAATATTAGACAACCAGTTTAAACATGATTTAAAAATGAACAAAAGCAACCTGCTTGATCCCGTTTCCGTTCTTATCAAATAATCCGCTGTTGTCTTAGGTACGCTTAGAAGCCTCTTGAAGAACTCCAGCTGCACTCTTTCGATAACATTTTCATATCTCAGGCCTCAGATGGGTAGACAACGGGAAAGAACGCTGAGTGCAACTGATTCGAACAGTTTGATTCTAGATGGCCAAGAATAAAACTAATATAGGTACTTAGGTACCCCGAACTAAACTACGCAACATTGAATACGACACACCGAAAATTTTGGCGATTTTCAAATTGGGATAACTCCTGATTGTTTTGGCCGATTTGAAATCTGTTTATGTCGTTGCTCAGCCCAATCTTCTCACAATCCATAACTGTGAATAAGGAACTCAGTGAAACTTGAGAGAAGTTTATACAGTATACAGGGTGACTGTATACTGTAGCGGGGCAAAACGGTTGGGCTTTCAACATGCTCACATTTGAAAAAAATCCTTTTTCTGGATTTCAACATTGAAGGCACAAAAGATAACTTCATACCTCGCTACGTTGTTCGATTTATTCCCTCAGCCTCTTTATTTACAGGGTGGTATGAAAAAAAGACAGTTTCTTGGTTTTTCGGTGATATCATTTTTTATTCTTGACCGATTTTCAAAATCCAGGACTTAAATTGAAGATGAAACCTCAAGTAAGAAGATTCCATAATCAGAATCGACTGGAAATAAACAGTAAAAATGTATGGGTTCCCTCAAGAGTGACGCCATTTTGAGCGATTTCCCAATTTTTTCGTTTCGATTTGCGAGTGGCCGGTTAGTGTCATGGACCCAAAAATCGGTTGTGTCACCCCAAAACTTTCCCGACTAGTATCCAGGACCCTAGGGAAATTTTTGTTCGAAACGTCCCTTCGGGTGGTAAGTTGGAGTTGAAGAGAAAGATCGTAAATAATATTTTTCTATTTTGCGATTAAAAGAAAGTTATTTCGATAGGCAAATGCGTCATTCGCGTATCGAAAGAGACTCCATTTCGTGCGCATTTTTGTAATTCCAAAGGTTGGCAATATCAGTGGGCATGACATCCACATGATGACATCACTCGCACTGATAGAAATTACAACTTAGGTGACATGATTTCGCAGAAGGAGTCTATTTCAGAAAAATCTGGCTTATTTCTGATGATAAACTGTGCTTCCACCATCAAGAGCAGTTCTCAACCATTCTGTTAGTAGAGGCTCGTATTTTACATTTTTTCTAAGAAGAAAGCACAGAATAGTTGCAAAATAGAACAAGTTTATCGGGGGCGGTTTTCTCTATGTTGGCGGCGCAATATAGACATCCAATATAGCCTAGCTCTCCTTTGAAAGTGGTAGCTATGTAACAGCGAAAAAATTAGAAAGCTAGGTCGTCTAGTTTGGGAGGAGTTCGAGGAACGGACGGACGGACGGACGGACGGACGGACAAAGCGGTTGCAATAGCGATTTTCATCAAGATGGAAAATGCGCTAAAAAATTGTAATAACATGAGTTATTGTCACACTCGTCAATTGAAGCAATCGTCGCTTCACTCCTCGTGCTTCAAAATGAGGCGTGTGACAATACGATGTTTTATAAAACTTGTATTATAATATAGGTTCTATTTTTTCATAATTGAAAAAGTGCGATGTATTAATTTTTCTAATACACTCAGTACACTGTATGAAAAATGACTTTACTTTCATTTTTGAGGGAAAAATCTTGAAGATAATTTTGCCCTGATAGATAGATAGATAGATAATATTTTATTTGTTCAGTACAAAAAAAAAGTACATTGCTGCTGAGAATACAGCCTTAATCCTTCCACAAATTCAAGTGACCCAGGAGTTTCCCTTCCATATTTGATTTTGCCCTATACAGGGTGTTTCGGGGATGATAGCAAGAAATTTAACTGTGGGTAGATCTCGTCAAAATATGATGAAAACCTATATACCATTTTGTTAAGTTCGGTCTAGTGACGAAGATAAAACTGTCCTCCAAAGTTCACTTTTTTCGGATTTCAAAAATTTGTAACTCAGGAGGAACGTTTAGACAAATTTAGCTTCAATTTGGCATAAGCTGGTTTGTCATAATCATTTATCAACCTGCAAAATTTGGAGAGAATCCAATCAGTGGCGTAGAAGTTATGAGGGGTCACCTCAAGTCAACTTTTCTTCGAATGCTTCTAAATTATTGATCCTCATAACTCCTACACCACTGTTTGGATTCTTTTCAAATTTGGCAGGTTGATCGATAATTATGACCAGCTTTTGCTGAATTAAAGCTGAATTTGTCAAAATGTTCCCGAGTTACAAATTTTTGAAATCCCAAAAAAGTGAACTTTGGAGGGTTGTATCTTCGTCATTAGGCCGAACTTTGCAACATGGTAGGTATATAGGTTTCCGTCATAATTTGACGAGATCTACCCACAGTTAAATTTTTTGCTATCATACCTAAAACACCCTGTATTACATTGGGGGACACTGTGCTTTATTTGCGATGAGAGGTAAAAACTGTTCAAGTTATGAGGGGTCACCTCAAGTTCAAGTTAGCTTTCTCAAAACAATTTTCACACGTTTCAGCGGCATAATTATAATTTCTCGTTGTCGACGCAAAGTCGAAATAATTAGACTTTTCATAAAATCATTATCTCATTTATGTGTGTTAATCAAATTGAAGAGTTCTCTATAAGGTGCTTAAAAAATAGGTGTATAAATACGCGTGGAAAACTAACAAACGAAAGGTAGGTAGCTGTTCAGTACAATTTTGGCGGCGTTATAATTAATAAGCAGATATGATTAGCTGTCATATGTTGTTTTTAGCGTTGTAATGCTTTTATTTCTGACTAATATCTTAGCCTTTATCTAAGTGCTTTTTTAGACGGTATAGGTTATAATTTAAGACCGCTTCTGAGTACTCACTGTTAGGAGCATCTTATCGTGAATAGAATGTGAAGCGCCATGGATTGAAGATACATCTACATAGGTACCTTTTGTGATTTTCTCATCCATGTAAAAATCCTACTGAGCTCGATTGCATCTTTTCAATTACATATTAAGGATGACGTTTAAAATTGGTAAAATAAGACGTTGCGGAATCAATCGTTGTGGGTTTATTCCTTACCAGAAATTTACCATTCAGGTCTCTTTCGAAAGCTATAAGGATGTACTTTGGTTTGGATTTTGAAACTGCCAATAGGCTCAAACCGAAGTACATCCTTGTAGCTTTCGAAAGAGACCTGAATGCTAAATTTCTGGCCAGGAATAAGCCCAAAGCGATTCCGCAACGCCTTATTTCACCAATTTAACTCCATCCTTAAGTGGTATACAAAATGTAGCTGCTGAATCTGTACAGGTACGAAAAAAAATTGGTTCAGTGATATAATTATTAGGTACTTGGGTACTTGTAATCTATAGATACAGACATTCATTCCATGATTGAGAGGAAAATTAAGTACATACACATTGTAGATTGTAGATTAGAGGTGGTCGTTTGGTCTCGGAGGATCCTTTCTGCACTGCGACCTATAAGATCTTTCGTGCGTGACCATGCTTCTATTCTTGCTTCTATATACACATACACATTAAGTAGTATTACCAGTTCTTGAACTGCATTTTTCGATTTTTTACATTTTATTGATGAAAAATCAAAATTCTGCATGAGTTTTGTTGGGTGAGGTTTGACAAAATGTTTTCTACAGTGAATTTATTTTAAATGGTCACATTCTAAGACAAGATATGAGTTTGCAAGTTTGAGCGGCAGCCATAAGGTTGTGATACACATAGGTCTATAATTATCATGAATCCGCTGCTTGTGAAATGCTCTATCTATTAGCAAGCTTTAGTAGTCTTATTTAGATGTAGAGGTACAAGGGACCAGACTGTTAATTCCATCGAGTTCAACGAATTTACGAATATCATCATGCAATTCATAATATTGACCTGGATTTTGGGTGAAATCTATCGATATTGTAAAGAATATAGGATAGACAATCAAGAAACTACGTGATCAGGCTTTGAGAGAGAAAAAATGTTGTGCAATATTTGTACGAAGACAAGTCGTAGCATTCGTTTTTCATCATTTCATCCATCACCATCACACCCACCCTTACATATTTTCATATTCTCCTCACTTACGTGCATCAGTTGAATTCAGAATGTGTGTTCCGAATTTTTACATGCGAGAAAATAAGATCAAAAACAATTTTTATCAAAGCATTATTTGATGACAACATCGCAGCAAAATATGTTATTTTGACGTAGCTTCGCTATATATTTTTATGCTGAAAGAACTTTTCTTCGACACTGGTGGAACCTCTGTTTGAATAGTGAGAGATGAGGCTAGTGACAGCATCAGTCTCTACTTTTTGTACAAGTATAATGGGATAAGTATGGATTTCAATAAAAAATGTTTTTTTTCTGGTGACGTTCCGGTATGCAAAATTTAATAATAAATTATAGCCCAGACATTTTAGGGAAAATTTTGGTCAAACCCTGGAATAAATATGTCCCTTTTGAAAATTTGCACAAATATGGCCCTCGAGCAATGCTGAACAGCATATTAAAAGATGCGGTTCAGCAAGTGTGCGCGCGTCATAGATTTTTTGAGCGAGAAAGGAATAAGTGCCGCCACATCTCGCAGCGCCTGACTGAGAGATGGTGGAAAACTCTCAACTGCAGACTTAATTTGACTTTTGTGTTGTGTTCCTGCCTGCCGAATTTGGTTCCAATCTTCTTCCTGTATGAAAGAAGATTTCTTGACGAGAGAATTAAATTATGGCCGCATGTTTTTAGGCGAAAATCAGTGTCCCTCTTACCTGAAAACTAATGTTACCTACGTTATGAATATCAAAGCCGGTAATTATTATTGTGCCGAGAAAAATCCAACAATGTTTCTGAATTCAATTACCAGCTTTGTTGTTTGTAACGTAGGTTACATTAGTTTTCAGGTAAGAGGGACACTGATTTTCGCCTAATTTTTTGGCTGATTTTTTTCAGAAAACATGCAGCCATAATTTAATTCCCTCGTCAAGAAATCTTCTTTCAAATTCAAATTCAAATGATTTATTGTTTCTTCAGTACGTACATTGTATTTATAAACAAAAGGTTTACGAGCTGCATAATTCTACAACCCAACAATATGGATAAATATATAAGTAAAAATATGTGAATATATGTTGACTTTAAAGCAAATTGATTTTGGACAAGTTCCATCTCTAGATCTGATTTGGGGGGTTATTCAGATCTGTGTCATTTTTGATGCAGAGTTTCAATTTCAAGTTTTCTTCTGCATCAATTTTGAATACATGTTCTTGTTCCCTGAAGCTTCAGCTTTAACATGAGCTACAGATTATAAAAATCGGTCAACAAGGAAAAAAGCCAAGACCAAAAAACCAAGAAGTTGTTTTTCTCGAATCACCCTGTAGTAAAGAAAGATAATCGGAAAATTGAAAAACCCGTTTCAAGATATGGGTGTACCATCCTCCCTGGACCAGTTGAAAATATCCAAAAACATGTTTTTTCGAATTGGGAGTTGCTCAAACTGTTTAGTTTTTGAAGGGTTTTACGCGACGCCCTGTTTAACCAACAAGAAAGATTTGAACTTAATTCTTTATCCGTCCTCTGATAGACAAAGGGCTCAGGTATGTAGGAAAAGAAAAAATTTGGAACTAGTCCTAATATTTCGGGAGCTAGGGCACTTTGAACTTCATTAAAATTTTTGGGTTGGCCACTTCAATTGTTGAGTAGTTTATATGTATTGAAAATAGAATCTTCTGAAATTAATTCATACAAAAACGATTTTTTTCACCATGACAAGCTTTTAGTTCTCTCTTCAACATATCAAAAGTCCTCAACTCTGGGACTGCTACAAATTGATATACAGGGTGAAAGTTTCTTATTTTTCTTTACTTCCTTTCGTTCTTGAGAAACTAATGACTGAAAAAAAAAACAGTTTTAGGCTAGTTTGATAGGCCATAGTCTTCCAATAAACATATAAAAAATATACCACCCAGCAACTGCTGTGTATCAAGTTACAGGGTGAAAACAATTTTTCATCTTTAATTTTTTTTCTTGGTGGAACTGATCTAGATTGAAGCCGGTTCCAGTTCTTTTGCAAGCTTATAATGTCATACTGAACATATGAGAAGGTAACATCTCTGCAACTGCTGCTTTTCAATTTACAGGGTGAAAAGTCATTTTCACGTATCAATTTTTTTCTTGGTGAAATTGGCTCACACAACCATGGCGACTGATTCTTTTGTAAACTTCAAGTTCTTAGTCAAACATATCAAAATAACACATTTCTGCTACAACCATGTTTTTTTTTACAAATTTAAATGTTTGGATATATTCAAGTATATTGCATCAAAAATTCAAAAAATCTTGGAACGCAACGAAACATTTAGAACATCATGTTTTTGTAAATCTTACAAAAACATGAGATACTTCACGGAAGTTTCTACAGACTGACAACTGACTGGTGACTGGTGCAAAATTTCTAAAAGTTTGTCATGCTCCCAGCTGAACATTTTGTATAAATTGAAAAAATTCTTCCATCCTTCTCAAAGTGGTGTTGTGACAGTATAGTTTTTTTTTTTTTTAATTTTTCTTCAAGGACGGAGTCATATTGGTAAAATAAGCGTTGCGAAATCAATCCCTGTGAGTTTATTCCTTGACGGATTCTCACCATTTTGGTCTCTTTCGAAAGCCACAAGGATTTACTTTGGTTTGAGCCCATTGACATTTCCAAAATCCATTTTTTTTAAATTTTGACATTTGAAAAATTTATTTTTGGATTTTGGGAACGCCAATGGGCTCAAACCAAAGTACATCCTTGTGGTTTTCGAAAGAGACCTAAATGGTCAGAATCGGTCAAGGAATAAACCCACAGGGATTGATTTCGCAACGCTTATTTTACCAACATGATTCCGTCCTTAAATTACACCTCAAATTATTGGGACCTTTTTGGCTAACCGGTTTCGCCGTTAGGCATCGTCAGGGCTGAGAAGTGACATTTTGTGTTATTAATACTTAGGTATATTTTGTGTTCTGGATTTCAGCACCGTATAGGCATGAAGGTAGACCCATACCTCTGGATGGTTTTTGAATTTCTGGTTCATCGCTTTTATTTTTACAGGTGACCTCAAAAAGTCAACTGTTTTTTGTTGCAGTAATAACTTTTGCCTTGTTGACCGATTTTCAAGATTTTAGACTCATTTTGAAGCTAAAGCTTCAGGTAGGCATACCAGAGGATAAAAATGGATTGAAGGCAAACATTCAAAATACAGGGTTGTATGAAAAGTGACTCAAACCTGAACTGCTCTCAGAATCTATAAGTTGGGAGAAGAATAGAATGAAAATCAACTTATAACTTTGTCCGTGCGAAGAAAGATTGTTCTAGCACCCGGTGACCAGACAATTCTTCGCCGGAAACTTTGGAGCTCTAATAAGGCCCAATGTGAGTGTAATATTCAGAACCATATCCCCCATGCCCACTGGGTTTTTACATAGCGTTTCACGGGCCCCCCTCGTGTCCCCAAGTGTTATTTGGAGCCCCAGTGAGCCCCGCCAGGCCTTTGTCCAATTTTTAGAGGCCTCTCCTCTCTTGTGTCTACAATCTACACTGAATAAGCGTTTCAAGCTCTATGAGCCCCCTTGTATCTTCAAGTATCGTTTGGAGCCCCGGTGACCCCGTTCTAGTCCGTGAGGCAGTGAACATTTTTGGTACTTATTTTCTCAGTCACCAAATATAGATAGGATTGTTCAGTTAGTGATATCTTGTACTGACGAAGCCTGTGATATTTTTGATGTATATACAATGGTGCAATAAACCATGAATTGAATTGAATTGAATTGAGTTGATACTAACCATCTATTCCTAAGTCTGGCTAAAATTTTCCGATGGGTTCCATGGGTGAAAAATACAAATGAGGTGAACTTATTTTCTCAGTCATGAATCTTTTAAATGTACTGAAGTAGATCATGGAGCTTCCAGAAAAAGCAATCTGGCTTATCTTCAGTGGAACAAAGTAAGTCTGACTGAAGTGATTCAATAAATCCGCTGATCGGAAAATGTGGTCGATTTATCGGATACGTTGCCCTTATTTTCTCAGGTTTGAAACTTCATATTATACAAATTGATATTATCATAAAGGAAGGTTGAAAATAGGTCTCGGCTGATTTATGGAATTGGAAAATCCGTCTGGCGGCATTTTCAAATATCGTCCCTTGCCAGGCAAAGCAACGTAATCGCCATTCTGACAAAAATGAGTTTTTGATCTTGTTGGAACGGTCTCACTGAGCCGCGTCGAATAAGTGAACCATCACAAAGACTAAAATATACTTGAATAATCATTGCATAACATGACACATGCAAAATTAATATTCTTTCGTGGGCAATTTGCAAACAACACGATTTTTTGTCTCTCCTGCAAAGTTGCTAAAATGTCGCTTACGTTGCTTTGCCTGGCAAGGGACGATATGCAAAAATACAAAATTTTTCAAAATACAAATTTTTCCTTATTTTCTCAGTCCTGAAAATTTTACACATGATACTCTATACCATATTGTAACAGAAAAAACAAATCTGGCTGTTTTTAGCGGACACCAAGACCTCGCCAGACTCTTTCGATGTTTGAAATTGCACGACCAATTTAGTATGCTTGGAAAGTTCTTAAAAACTTTAGGTACCCACTCTTTATCATTGTCTTTTTCATTTCATGATTGTACTATTGTGCTCCTGATGGCCCACGTCTACATGCATAATTGTGTAGATATGTGAGCGTGAATTTTCGCCAAAAATGCCACCAACATCCGTTTTTTGCGCAATTTTCAGTAATTTGCGAAAGCTCCTGAACAAATTGTCGGACTCAACCTTGAAGTCCGCAAGTGAAGACACGAAAACCAAAATAATGAGTGACAAATAAACCAGTTCAGGTTACTTATTGTTCTAATTTTTGTAGTGTCGGTTACGACTATTTTCATTGTTCAGATGCGGTTTTGCAGATTTACGGGCGCTCTGGGAAAAATTATTTTCTCATACTCCCACGTGCATTTCGAAATTCGATCGCAAGCTAATTATCAAAAAACAGTGCAGGCTATCAATTCCTGTTGAAATCAAAGTTCCTGATCGATGACAGCAATGAAAAAAATGGCTGTTGAATTTATTGTTGGAATTTAACATCTCTTGCACTGCACCCTGCAACCCATCGGAAAATTTTAGCTTGACTTAGAAATGAATGGTTATTATCACTAACTCAACAATCCTATCTATGTTTGGTGACTGCGACAATAAGTAGCAAGAAAATTCACTGCCTCCCGGACTATTACAGGAGTCTGGCAGGGCTTTGGTGATCTTTCATTATAGCCAGATTGTATTTGAAGCTATTATTACAATGCAAACTGTCATCTGACACATTTTCAAAACTGACAAAATAAGGGCATTTATTTGGTTTAAAAAAAAAATAGTTCTTGACGTGCCAGACATATTTTCCATCGCCAGAGATCAGCCAGACCATCTTTTCTAGTCAACTTTAGCATACGCCTTGTTGGTACAACCATTTTCATTAGTGAGAAAATAAGTGAAACGCATTTGTATTTTCTTAGGCCTTTTCTATCTCAACCCATCGTAAAATTTCAGTCAGACTTGGGAATAGATGGTTAGTAGCACTAACTGAACAATCCTATCTATATTTGGTGACTGAGAAAATAAGTATACCGAAAATGTTCACTGCCTCCCGGACTATTCTGACTTCTCGATATTTCTGACATCTTAGAAAGCTCCCTTGTGCCTTTCCAGGTTTCTTAGAGCCCTATTAGGCCTCCCTGTGTCTTAATATGTCATTTGTAGCCCTGTTGAGCCCCTTTTTAACTCGTTTTTGTTTCGGAGCTCTAGTCAGCTCCTGTGTGTCTTCATGTGTTGATCGGAGAGGGAGCCCTATAGGCCCCCTTCTGCTTTTAAGTGTCATTTGGAGCCCCAGTGAGCCCCATCAGTCCTTCTTGCAATATTCACAGCCCTATTTTCTCTTGGATAAGATTGTAGTGGTTTAGGCCCTGCTGAGCACCCTTGTGTCTTGTAATGTCGTTTGGAGCCCCATTGAGCTCCTCATGCCTTTTTGTGTTATTCAAAGCCCTATCTAGCCTTGTGCCTACATTGTGGCGATTTGAGCCCTGCTAGCCCCCCAGTATCGTTGAGGACCCTAGTGAGCCCTGCCAGGTCTTCTTGTGATATTCAGAGCCCTGTCCTCCCTTGTGTATACATTGTAGGATTCAAAGTCTTGCTGAGCCCCCTTGTGTCTTGAAGTGTCCTTTAATTAGAGCCCCAATAAGCCCGGTCATGCGCGGGCGCAATGCTTGCGAATAATTGTCCGCGCTAAGAATTGTCCGGCGAAGAATTGTCCGCGAAGAATTATTGTCCGCGCGAAGAATTGTCTTAGCACCCTAGCACCCACCGATGTGCTATTGACGTGTTCGTGTTTTGACCAACTCGCGGCAGCGAAAAGGAGAAATGCTTTTAATTTTAAATAATCAGGCATAATAATAGTATATTGGAAATAGAATATCTGCTGGAATTATTTCAAACAAAAACGATTTTTTTACCATGGCTAGTTTTCAGTTCCCTCTTCAACATATCAAAAGTCCTCAACTCTGGGACTGCTACAAATTAGTATACAGGGTGAAAGTTTATTATTTTTCCTTATTTCCTTTCTTTCTAAAAAAACTGATGACTGAAAAAAACGGTTTTAGGCTAGTTTGATAGGCCATAGTCTTCCAATAAACATATGAAAAATATACCACTCAGCAACTGCTGTGTATCAAGTTACAGGGTGAAAACTAGTTTTCATCTTCATTTTTTTTTTCTTAGCGGAACTGATCTAAATTGGAGCCGGGTCCAGTTCTTTTGCAAGCTCATAATGTTATACTGAGCATATAAAAAGGATACATTTCTGCAACTGCTGCTTTTCATTTTACAGGGTGAAAAGTCATTTTCACGTTTCATTTTTTTTTCTTGGTGAAATTGGCTCACACATCAATTTCGACTGATTTTTCTGTAAACTTGAAGTTTCTAGTCAAAAGTGAAAAATCAGTCGAAATTGATGTGTGAGCCAATTTCACCAAGAAAAAAAAATGAAACGTGAAAATGACTTTTCACCCTGTAAAATGAAAAGCAGCAGTTGCAGAAATGTATCCTTTTTATATGCTCAGTATAACATTATGAGCTTGCAAAAGAACTGGACACCCGGCTCCAATTTAGATCAGTTCCGCTAAGAAAAAAAAATGAAGATGAAAACTAGTTTTCACCCTGTAACTTGATACACAGCAGTTGCTGAGTGGTATATTTTTCATATGTTTATTGGAAGACTATGGCCTATCAAACTAGCCTAAAACCGTTTTTTTCAGTCATCAGTTTTTTTTAGAAAGAAAGGAAATAAGGAAAAATAATAAACTTTCACCCTGTATACTAATTTGTAGCAGTCCCAGAGTTGAGGACTTTTGATATGTTGAAGAAGGGACTGTAAGCTTGCCATGGTACAAAAATCGTTTTTGTTTGAATTAATTCCAGCAAAGCACCTATTTTTTTCTATTTCCAATATACTATAAGATACGTAAACCTCAACGCTTGTTCTGTCGGATTTGTCATTTTGACTGGACATAACGCGAGAAAAATTGAATGCACTCGTTTTGCCGGCTTTATACAGAATGCCTGGGCGTTTCATAAAACGCATGAAATTGCGTTATCCCTACGACATATCTATACGGATCTCTTCAGGGAATTGCAGCGACCTCAGTGACAATGCTATGTGAAGACAGGGATAAGCGTGGAAATTGGTTATTTTTATTTGAATTTCTTTGGTTTCACAAAAGTGGCATTTTAAAGTGCCATTTATTCTCAATGTAAAATGTCGAAATTATGACAAAGTGAGTGCTACTGGAAGTGTTTTATATTTTTTCTTTATACGAATTTTAAAATGCTTTACTCGGCAAAATGCCCCGAGAAATATTCAGCAAAAGGGAATTCAACTGGGTATTTCAGTCTCTATCAAGTACCTATATACCTACCTACCTACATAATATTATACGTATATAAATTTTATTCTTGTTGAGTTTAGTCAGAGTTCTTTTGTTAGCCTAATATGTATGTAGTTTCAAAACAAAATACATGTAAGAAAAACGGATGCAAATTGTTGCATCGGTATACTTAGGTATGTACATACTACTTATATCTTATTTGAATTCATCCTCCTCTAGGAAATGATGCGTGAAGCCAATTAAACGTAATGAAATTATGCGCTTTGGGTGACGTTTGATGAAAATGGTCGATATTTTTCATCAAAATAAAACAAATGTGCGCCAAACGAAATTATCCGGGGATAATTTGAACTGACAGACAGCCGTGCGCGTATTGAACAGAGCAATTTACAAAAATATTTTTTGCACGCTTTTTGTGGCACACCTTCAAAATTTCAGCTTTGAGCGTCGAACGCGTCTTTTTGATGTTAGTGCCGCCTATTTAGAGTGTTATTGAATTATTCAGATCTGTACGGTGGTGTGAAACAGCGAGTAAACGCGCAATAATGTAAACCTCACCCCCTAACACCAATTGTGTACCACCCTGAGCGACGTTTTACTCTCTTTGTTGTTGTACGTTGTGTTGGCAGTTGTCAGCTTCCAGAAATTGTTTCTCCATTTGATTTCCATAAATATCAAGCGATTCAAGAATATTCCGCCTCGCGTATACCCTATCCCCGCGCGCCTATACATAATTCGCTTAATGCCACGGACTCGAAATAAATAATAACAGCTCTCAGCTCTCTACATCATCTGCCTGAGTTTCGGGCCCTTCAAAATCAATTCTAAGTAGCACAAATTTGGGAATAAAACATCTTTGTCGGCACTCACGCCTCATATTATATAGCTCTCTTGTCAGAAATGTATACTAGAGTGACTTGCTAGTTTTCGGATATACACACACAACCACAGGCCAACGACTATGAAAAACTGACAGACACGTCTGTGTTTTCATGTATGGAGTTCAATGTCGTTTAAAACAATGTCAAAACACCAATTTGAGATGGAGTAAAGTATCTGCATATTATTTAAATGAACAAGAAACTCCTCCGCATAATCTAATAAAGTATCTATAACTATAATAATAATTATATGTATTGTACCTATATGTTGTTGTTTCGTGGCCCTAAAGTTTTTCCATATTATGCAAGATTGTTGTTAAGTATATCATAAACTGTACATTAATGGCGGAAATGCGGAACTGAACGTGACATTTAAGGAGAAAGGAGCTCCCGTCCAGAAATGGTGGAGGTGCTGTACGCGAAAAGCAAAACTAAGGACGGTGTTCAATTGGTAAAACAAGCGTTGCGAAATCAATCCCTGTGGGTTTATTCCTTGACGGATTGTTACCATTTTGGTCTCTTTCGAAAGCTACAAAGATGTACTTTGGTTTGAGCCCATTGGCATTTCCGAAATGAATTTTTTTTTGAAAATTTTGACATTTGAAAAAATTATTTTTGGATTTTGGAAATGCCAATGGACTCAAACCAAAGTACATCCTTGTAGCTTTCGAAAGAAACCTAAACGGTAAGAATCGGCCAAGGAATAAACCCACAGGGATTGATTTCGCAACGCTTCTTTTACCAATATGACTCCGTTCTTAACAAGTCTATTTGTTCTTGTTTTCTTGTCTCAGTAAGACACGCACGGACTTAAGCGTGGATATTTATTTGGTTTATTTAAAAAAAATTAGACTTATTACATTATGATAAACTGTGCACTAAAGAAGGTGTGAAACGCCATAAAAACTAGTGTACTGAACCTGTCACGGTGTATAAAAATGGTGGAGGTGATGTGAAACGGAAATTTGCTCACTCATCCCACCGATGTAAATTGATTTATGTATTTATTTTAATACTTGAACTGGTGTATTGCCAGCAAAAATACGCAAAGTATTTGATAATTTGAAAATGGAGTTAAATTGGTGAAATAAGGCGTTGCGTAATCAATTGCTATGCTGGTGGGCTTATTCCTTGACAGAAATTTACCATTCAAGTCTCTTTCGAAAGCTACAAGGAGATACCGTAAATACTTTTTTAGAAAATATCTATAGGCTCAAACCAAAGTATGTACCTCCATGTAGCTTTCGAAAGAGACCTGAATGGTAAATTTTTGTCAAGGATTAAGCCCACAGCGATTTATTCCGCAACGCCTTATTTTAACAATTAAACTCCATCCTGAAATGGACGTCGCAAGAAGTGCGGATGAAAAACTGATTATCGCAAGAAGTGGATGAAAAACTGATTACAAGCGACCTGAGTCTTGTTAACCTTTAGTCCCTAAGAGAGAAACAGATAGGCAACATTAAGCATGGTTCCTATCCTATAATGATAAAACACAAGAATAAGGCTTCATAAACTTCAATCAACACCTGATCTATTTCTAAGGGGTTTCTGATGCGACTAAAAAAGTTGTTGACGGGAATCGGTTTTATTTTATTTTTTTCGTCAAGGAGAAACTCTTTCAAAAAGAAAACGTACGGGCATTACTATCAAATTTTGAAAATTCCCGAAAATTTTTGAAAATTTTTGATTTTGATTTTTGAAAATTCAAAAACCAGATAGCATCGACAATACATGTTCAGTCAAGGAAGTCGCATGTCAAATTTGAACTTTTTATTTCAAAAAAAAGGTAGGTACCAAAAATTATTTGTCGTAGACACGAAAAAGTGAATTAGTAGAAATCATTTTTCGTACCTTTTGTTTGAAAATGAGAAGTTCAAATTTGGCATGCGACTTCCTTGAAAAAATTTGCTTGTCGATGTTATCTGGTTGTTGAATTTCCAGAAATCAAAATCAAAAATTTTCGAAATTTTTTGGAAATTTTCAAAATTTGATAGCAATGCCCGTACATTTTCTTTTTGGAAGAGTTTTTACTTGACGAAAAAAATAAAATAAAACCGATTCCCGTCGACAACTTTTTTAGTCGCATCAGAAACCCCTTAAGGAGCCTATGGGCTCGATACCAAGTTGCAGGCG
Organism: Anaspis maculata; assembly: GCA_949128115.1. Classification (NCBI taxonomy): domain Eukaryota; kingdom Metazoa; phylum Arthropoda; class Insecta; order Coleoptera; family Scraptiidae; genus Anaspis; species Anaspis maculata. Next base: position 39,576,158 of record OX421968.1, read on the forward strand.
CAAAGTTTGGGACGGCGTAACTCGCCAAATAGAGCTGTCTGATTGGTTGGTATCCGCCGTTGCTATGGCAACTGCACTTACGGCGGTCTCAGCCCCAACTTGGTATCGAGCCGTATATCACTATACCTACACAATTAATTATATTATTAGTGAGTACTCCAACAACTTTCGAGTGCTAATTTCTTCACTAAATACTACTAATACTACCAATAACTAACTCTATTTTAGTATACCAATAGATTACTAAAAGCAAGCGTACTTTTGCTTGAAACAATGATTATTGCTATTATGCGGTACCTATATTTCAAGTATATAGGTATGTACACTGTACACATAATTTTGAAGCAATATGAGAACAAATATTCTACAAACATACATATACCTGAGAACTGCTTTTGAGCGCATCCCATAGAGGCGTTGAACAATTAGAAATCCAGGTGGGTTTGTTATTTCTGCCGCGTTCCAAGTTTGCTTACTTTTCAAGTTTCGTTTCATCATTTGGATCCTTCAAAAGCAGCCCAAAACAGAATCATTCCTAAACGCATTTAAGCTTTCAACGCGCCCCCAGCGCCGGATCTAGGGGGTGCAAACCGGGGCATATGCTCCGGGCGGCAAAATGAAGGGGCGGCAAAAATAGAACTGGGGTGCGATTCTCCAACGTGTTCGAAAAGTTTTCGTATACGAATTCTCCAAGTGCACACGAAACCAAAGAGATTCGTATACGAAAAATCATTCGAATAACTCGAGAATCGTACCCCTGATTTTATGTCAATAAAAAAAAATTGATTGAAGTATCATTTTGCTCTCTATTTTTTGTGTGAAGGTATTCAAATTCGATTCCCGAAAAAAGATGATAAATCTCAAAAGAGATTCTCCCAACAGCGCGCATGGGTGGCAGGTGGCTGACAGTGGAGTTTGGCGTATCAACCAAATTTGGCGCCGAAAGCTGAGCCGAAACAAAATGGCGCTTGAAGGAATTGAAACTGGAAAACAAAGGATGGTCTATTTTTTTTTATCTTGATAATAAAACAATTGGCCACAGCACACTGCTCAACGATCGATTACGCAAAGACAAAAAAGCACCACCCAGCGTCCAAATATGGATAAAAATGGAGGAAAGTAAAGTAATTGAGAAGGGAGAAAAAAATCTTCTGCATTGCTGCCCTTTGCTTCTCGTATAGGTATTGATAGGGGGGGGGGGGGGGGGGCAAAATCGGATTTTGCACCCCCCGAAGAAAACTCTAGATCCGGCACTGCGCGCCCCTATCGTTCTGGATATCCAAAATATCCTTGCACAACAATTGACCAGTTCATTATTACTTATAATTCACTATTAATGTACCTCTATCACATCGCATCAGGTTCCGCGGGCACAACAATAAATAAAACACCCACCCGGGGCCCGGGCAAACATCAGAACCATCATAATGATGTTTTTTTCATCATCGAAGTGTAAAATGCATGGAGTAAGTATGGTAAACAAAATAAAAATAAGAGATTGAACATTTAATAAACACATGAACTGGTTATTAAATGAACCCATCAAAAAGGAGAACGCTCGACGACTTAAGATAGCTCACTCTTTGTGCTTGAGAATCCAACAAAGACAATGATATTTGAAGTTATTTGACGGTGTGACTCCTCAACAAAAGCTTCGATGAGCCGTCAAAATTAAATGCCCAAGTGTTTGGACCACTTCAGGTTCATATACAAAGAAAACCGTCACTCAAAATACCACTAGCATTCCCATTGTAACATCATTTTATATACCCGCCGTCGACAATCAATATTATCTGTTTATGTGCCTACTCAATGAGATGCATTCTTAATTCATGATCTTCTGGTGAATGTCGCACTTTATCAAGACCATTGGTTTTTTCGACGTACTTTTTATTCAATTAGCACGTGTGCTACAAAATGCTTCGCATTTGCCTCAGTTAAATTATGCTCGACTTACACTCAGCCAAATATTCTCGTATTGGGTCCAACCTTTATACCTATCTTCTAGTGACATCACTTTTGAGGGATGATTTCACGCAATTTCAATAAATTGTTTCCACAAAACCAAATTCGAGTGGCAAAGTGACGCATATGATTCAGTACCTAAGTAAGTGAAATTGATTTTCGTGGAGGTGCGACGAATGTATCCCAGCTGAGTTTTTGTTTTGACAGCTTGATCAATGACCTTTAATATGCCCCGGGGTCGCAAGATATGGAAGTAAAAGTGTAAAACACGTATAATTATTGTAAAGTTGCATATACCTATGCTTTGTGAAGCGTTAAGTCTGCAAACACTATCTTGACTTGATCTTGAAACCGCGCATTTATACAAAGTCATTACAAAGGTGAATCGATTCAGTATAAATCCACGCGTCTTTTCGTATGTAATACACGGATAGGTGAGGTGTATTATCGCTACATCGAGAATTTTCACGAGGGGATCCGAGTGTAAATCGAGATGCAAGCGATAATATATCGAACCTAGAGGTGTATTTGTTTAGACAATTAACCGAAAAAACCACTGAAAATCTTCCTAAAAAAGTAAAAACTCTCTGAATGTTTGAGGTTGGTCATTCTGGGGGGGTGTTTTCACCAATGACCTTGGTGGTAATATACTTGAACGGCCTACTATTTTAAGCAGTGAGGTGAATTGTCGTATGTAATACACCGATAGGTGAGGTGTATTATCGCTACATCGAGGATTTTCACGAGGGGATCCGAGTGTAAATCGAGATGTAAGCGATAATATATCGAACCTAGAGGTGTATTTGTTGAGACAATTAACCGAACAACACTTAAAATCTTCCTAAAATAGTGAAAACTACTCGAACGTTTAAGGTTGGCCATTCTGGTCGGTGTTTTCACCAAGACCTTGGTGGTAATACACTTATACGGCCTACTATTTTAAGGAGTGAGGTGAATTGTCGTATGTAATACACCGATAGGTGAGGTGTATTATCGCTACATCGAGGATTTTCACGAGGGGATCCGAGTGTAAATCGAGATGTAGAGCGATAATATATCGAACCTAGAGGTGTATTTGTTAAGACAATTGACCGAACAACACTGAAAATCTTCCTAAAATAGTAAAACTACTCGAATGTTCAAGGTTGGCTATTCTGAAGGGGTGTTTTCACCAATGACTTTGGTGATAATACACTTATACGACCTACTATTATAAGGAGTGAGGTGAATTGTCGCCCAAATTACGTTTATGCACACATACAGTGCGTGCCAAAAGTTTGGAATAATGGATTTCTTTGCTTTCCTGTCCGGAATATCGAAAAACTCTTGGACAGGTTGAATTGATTTTTTTTTTTCGAACAAACATTCTCCGATACTTTTTATTTTTCTACTCCTTGCCGTTTTCAGGCAGTGACGTCATCGATTTTTGATTTCAATGGCAACTCCCAAGTTTTTTTCAGATTTATATAGATTATAAAATTCAGATTTTAACAAATATGCACATGTATGCCATTTGGGTCAATAGTTCTATAGATATTAATTTTTTGAAATCGAAAACAGGTGTAATTTTGGGATTAGGTCTTGACCAAATAAAGAAGATTTTATTGCGAGAACGACACTAGTATCGATGCTGAGGCTCACAGAAACCGTTTCAGATCGTCTGGTTTTCTTCGATGCTGCGCAAGCGCGCGTGTTACAAGACGCCTAGTAAGTGCCTAAATACTTGCCTTATGGGCTATGTGCATAACCTTGAGCTGTCAACGCGTAGGACACACAGAGCCCATGGTGCTGAAAATAAGAACGTCTTGTGGCGATCTTTGACGCACGTACGCATCACGTACTGCCAAGAATAAAATGGCCGTCAGTTTGAACATTCACTTTGATAGTTTTTGTAAGAGTTACACACATTTTAGTTTCGTTTTTGCAATAAAAGCTGTTCACTTGTTGAAAACTTATAAGCGTATTGTTGGAATCATATGTTGAAATCTATCCAAAACTAGAAAAAAAAATAGGGTTGCTGTTGAAAAAAAAAAAACGATGACGTCACTGCCTGAAAACGGGAAGGGACCAGAGAAATGAAAATTATTGGAAAATGTTTCTTCGAAAAGAATCAATTCGACCTTTCCATGAGTTTTCCGATATTCCGGACAGGAAAGATAAAGAAAATAAATCCATTATTCCAAACTTTTGGCGCGCACTGTAGATACAGGGACGCCTATACATAGCCTATAGCCCTAATGTAGTCGAATGGTTAATTAGGCTTTATGTGCCCGATGTTAGAAGGCGATATATCGAATTTGGTGTCGATGAAATAGTAAACATGGTAAACTGAGATGAAGAGGATGGTAGCCCTCTCCGAGTGTTTATTGTAAGCGACCTCCCCAGAAAGCTCTCTAGTGCACCACTCCCAACTTGGAGATGCTTCAGCTAATATTGACACTCGCCGCCTTCTTGTTTTCAATACACCTTCGATGTGTTGTACTTCTGTGTATAAGTATGCAAATAAGAATATTATATTGTCTAGGTATACTGTCGACGTTTCACACCGTACACATATACATTTTGATGTTGTCGTTACGTGACAGAATCCGTTTATTTTGTAAAAAAAATGTGTATATTGCGTGTTGTAAGCTCTATACAGACGCCGGAAAACTTCTAGTAGGTCCAAAATTTATTCTCGCAATAATGGCCTTTTGTGCTTCAAACATTCAATATTTTCTTATCTTGAGAGTGATCTTTATATTTGCCAAATGTTATGAAAAGAAGTTATTTGTCATCGTGTTATTATTGGGGTTATTCCGGGTAAAAGGCAGGTGGGTGTGGGGCGTTGCGTTATAGGTAGAACTACCTAACACACAAAATATACATTTCATTCGGTAACTAAAATATTCGATATTATTCAACCCTGATAGGCAAACAACCAATTTTTTGTTTGCTGCAACAATAACGCGCGCCCTCACAGTTTAGTTTTCGAATTCCATCGTCCGACCTTTGAAATCTTTTGAATCTTCATGATGATAAGCATTCAAAACATTTTTTATTTAGTCTGCGCGGGATATTTATCTAAACAACTGTAAGTATTTGTTCGTTCTAAGGAATTTACAAGAGGGAATGCGCGATTTTTTCAATTATATACGCATGTTATTCAGGGTGATTAAAAAATGGCGCATTTTCTCTTCGAAACTCCTTAGAACAATGCTCTGAAACTTTGGAGACCTCACATTGGTTGAGGGACAGTGAAACATTCTTGCCAACAGAACTGTCGAGGTTAAAAATGATCTATGAAATTCGAAAATACGACTTCAATCTCAGTTGCAAGAGAAATTTTCATTCGTAAAATCCTACTTTCCATTATTCGCAAGTTATAATATGGATGGCTTTGCTTCAAAATCCGTATAATATGGATGGCTTTGCTTCAAAATCAATCGGATCTAAGAAGTTAAATTCTGAACTTCATAACTCAAAGAATTAACGAGCTCATTTTTCACCATTTCCCCCCCTCAACGTCTCCCACATTGTATACGGGAAGAAGTGCACTATTTTTGGACAACCCTGTATTGTGCTATACAAATTCGCGACTGAAAAGAACTAAATACATATACGAATGCCGAATAAAATGCGAATTTATGTTCGTTTATATGCGTACAGTGTATAAAACACAATAAGTACGCCAGGCGTGTTGAAATAATTCCCGAAGTGTAAGTAAGTCTCGACGGGAGTCGCCCCCGGTATTCCGCTAACAATGCATTGAAACGCTGCCTCTGTTTAGGACGACAATTATTTACTAATTTACACAGTCCAATAAATACAATTACAATTGCTACTATTACGAGGCATCGGTGCATGAAACATCACATTACTAAATAATAGATTGGCTCTTGCAAGAATTCGTTTCTTTTGCTTTCAGCAGCTTGAATCCTAATGAATTTCGCCGTGTTTGTTATACACCCAGACGTCGTTTTCAATACCTACGTTACGTTTGCGCCCAGAAGCACTCTTCAAAACTCACACGTGACTCTCTCGAGTTACATTATCGCCGCAAATACCTCTCGAAAAGACCACACTTTTTTACCTCCCATCGAATTATTTGAAAAATAAGAGGATGGTAATTGTGACAAAAAATTGTTCTTTTCCAAAAATGCCAAATGTCCTTCAAGCTAAAACTTCAAGCTTTTTCCGTGTCGGCCGGTTTGTGTTTATATGTTTTCGGGTCAGATTTTTAAAATTCCCATTCACAATTACTTTGAACCTGTCCCCCTGTCTAAGAGGATGAAGCAGGAAAATTGAATTTATTTGTATCTCCTCGAATACAAACCTGCTTCAGAATTTCTTTAGAAAGAAATTTTACAGGAAAAATCGAGAGTGGGAAATGTTCAAATTGACACCCTGTATGCTATTCGCATTAGTCGAAATTACGCAATGTCCGAAATATTTACCTATTACCAATGTGGCCTACGTCACTAGAATGTCAATCAGTCTTCCGAAAACTGCTTCGAGTTGTCTTGAAAGAATCAAAATTGATTTGACCTGACCTGACGGAACACAAGGTGTTTTCTATCAGGAAAAAGTTTCATCGGGTATTGTCCATTGTATTTTGGGCGTTGCCCGATCCCGATGTCGGTTATTGATGCGAATAACATACTTACGCATAATTTCAATGCATAATGGATAATCATTTTTTGGAACAAGTAAGTACATCTCTCACGTTCCTGTTGTCCAAAATTGCGAGTTTAGTAGCATAACAAACTGCTTCTGAAATATTTTCAAAAACTGAACGTTGAAAAGCCAAAAACAAACCGATGAGGACGGAGACTCCGATAGCTGACCAGACGATGAGCCTCGAATCCTAGCCGGAAGCCAAGAAGCCTGTATGGTCATATAGTGGTCGGAACGCTATTGCTTTTTTTTGTATTAAGCAATACCACTCGGTATAAGTGTTGCCTCTGAGTTGATGAAAAAGCTAGCCATCGCCTCAACCCTGGCCGTCGCTAGATACAGGGTGATATAGAAGAAAAAAATTAAATTTATATTTCATGAACTAAATCAGGTGGAGATGTGAACATTTGCACAAACATGCTTTATTCAATCCACCTTTCCCACCAGGGAAATCACTTGCGCGCATACCTGTGAGCGCAGATTCCCGCTCGTACAGACGGCTACTACAGACCGCCAGTTGTGCCTTCACAGGTATGCGTGATGTTTTCATGGGAAAGGTGAAAGGTGGATTCTCAACAAAATGCAGCAAACTGTTTTGGAATTTGTTTGAAAGTTTCTAAAATATCTTGAAAATTAAATCCTGAAAATAATTAGAACTGATGTACTTGACTGATTGATTTCTCAATTACTCACTGATTTCTCGACATATTATGGTGCAACCTTTTACTAAGATGATAAATGATTTGATTCGATTTTTCAAAGAAAAAAGCAATAGCGCCCCGACTATAGCAACATAGCAAGCATATGAGTAATCACTAGTGCACTTGGTACTTACATTAGTCGAAATGAGCTTGTGTTCTGATGTTGTAACTGTGCTGTAACTAATGTTGTAGCATTATTAGAACTGATAATAATCATAACGGTTTTCGTAAAGGAAAACGTACGATTCGCGCCATCAGGTCATGTGTGCGGTGTTGAGATCACAAAATTCAAATGATTGTACGTCTGCAGTATGTGTCGAATTGTCCAAGGTATTTGACATAGTACATGGTCGATCATGAAACGTAAGGGGACTGGCCAATAAGCTCATGAGATCTCACTTGACGGATAGAATGCAGTACGTCAGTGAGCAAGATGTTTCATCAGAAAGATTAATAATTGAAAAAGGTGTTCCTCAAGGCTCAATTGTAGGGCCTTTTTTGTACATATTATACATAAACGATCTCTCATTCTCTCAAATATTATGACTGATGGTAAGATGATTCCAGTATGCCGATGATACGATACTCAATCAATTCTTACTGGCAAAAATGATTTGGGCGAGTAAAGTAAAATTGTGACTTAACTTGAATTTCTGGACTATTGTTTAGTGCAAATCAGTTAAAGTTGAACACGAAGAAAACGCAGTTGATTTATTTCAATTTCTTTAAAAATGAGCATATATCAGTGTGTGATTCCGTGACTATTACGGACGTTTGGAGAGCACTAATAATCGCAGCAAGATCCTGAAGTTGTTTATTGGAGAAAACGTAGACGGCGGTGACTTGGTTTTATAGTTTATTTCGCACTTAATGTTTATGTCGTTTATAATTGTATAATTTGTATAATGCGTATGAATGCATGTAAGCGTATGAGTGTAATAGACTTGAATAGTGAGAATAGGAGAAATAGGAGAAAAATAGGACGTTTTAAATTTGTGTCCACGTATTTATACACTTCCGGTGAACCACCCTCTCCCTGCCATCCTCTGCAAAGCAGGGTGCAAATAGAGCGGTACCAACACAAGGAAAGTGTAGGAACTAGAATACTGTACTATGAACCAGAAGGAACTAGGAGGAACCCGACATAGCCGGCCCCCTTGAACCCTTTGGGTTCAAAGTTTTATACAAATACAAAGAAAGTAAATGTGAAGTAATAACAAAGTGTGAAGAGAATTGAATGCCTTAATAACTAACTTACGTACTAAAGTTAGGTACAGAGATTAAAGCTAAAAGATTTTGTATACAAATTATTCACGAGAATATATGAAAAATAAACGAATTTTAGAGTCTTTGTTTATACAGATAAGATGTCGATTGTTTTTCACTTCTGAATGTTCGATTTTAATCGTCCTCAATAGGCAAACGGCATAGGTTTTTCACAGCGCGTTTTGTTTCACTGCCGTTTGGAAGTTTCACTGTAACCACTCTTACAACATCATCAGTTCCTGGGTGAAGTTTTGTGATGCGACCGCGAGGCCATTGTAGAGGTGGTTGATTGGTCTCCTTCAATAAGACAAGCGTGTCTATTTTCAGCTGGGATTGATCATCTCTTCTCCACTTGCTCCTTTGCTGGAGTTGACTCAGATACTCGTTGCTGAACCGCTTCCAAAAATGCTGACGCATTTTCTCCAGGTGTTGGAAATAGTTGAGCCGGTTTGTTGGTACATTGCATGTCAGATCAGGTTGAGCTGGTGCGGTTAGTGGCTCTCCAATTAGGAAGTGTCCAGGAGTTAAGGTTTCAAGGTCTGTAGGATCGTTGGTTAGGGGAGAAATTGGCCTTGAGTTTAATACAGCTTCTATCATTACTAAGAGTGTGTAGAATTGATCATAGTTTAGAATTGTTTCCCCGATTACTCTCTTGAGATGGAATTTGGTTGACTTTACTGCAGCTTCCCAAAGTCCGCCAAAGCTTGGACTTTTTGCAGGAATAAAGTGCCATTTAATTGGCTCGCTAAGCTTGTTTAAAACCTCTTGCTGAAAATGTTCGGATTTGGAAAAATTGTAAATTTCTTTGAGTTCTCGGTTTGCTTTCTTTCTCGAAAGCACGTCGCATTGTCTGAATAAATATCGGTGACATTACCTCTTCTTGAGATGAACCTTTTGAGTGCATTTAAAAATGATTCAGTGGATAGACTAATGACTACTTCTAGATGAATAGCCTTTGTGGCCATGCAAATGAATACACAAATGTATGCCTTTGTTTGGGTTTTTGATCGCCCTAAGTTTGTTTTGATGAGGATTGGACCAGCGTAGTCTATGCCCACTTTCAAGAATGGTCGTATTAAATGAATTCGTGACTTTGGAAGATTTCCCATGATTTGATTTTGACTATTCGTTGGTTTGTTTCGAAAACACCGTACGCACCTATGAATTACTCTCCTTACTGTGCTACGGCCAGAGAGAGGCCAGTAATTTTGTCGAACTGCTGCCAAGGTAGCTTGAGCCCCAGCGTGTAAATGTTTTACATGTTCGCGGATTATGATTATGTCAGTGATATGATTTCGTTTAGGTAGCACAATTGGGAATTTTTTGTCGTAAGTGAGTTCTGAATTTACAATACGTCCACCTACTCTGATTAGACCGTTTTCGTCAATAAATGGATTTAATGGTAGTAGTTTGCTACCTGTGATAGGCTTGTTGTCTTTCAATTGATGAAGCTCTGAGGAGAATTCTTTGAGTTGTACGATTCCGAGAATCTTGTACGTCGCTTGCTTTATTTCAATAGAACTCAATGAACCCTTATGTTGTTTACGTTTACAATTTTGAATAAACCTAAGTACATAGGCCATTACTCGCTGTAGTTTGGTGAAAGATGAATGTTTGTGAAATGTTTCAAGCAAGTAGTTGTCGTCTTTGGCAGTTGTGTGAAAACATGCCTGTTTTCGTGTTTCAGGTATCTCGGATAATTCGTGGTTTATTTCAGAGTGAGACCATTCTTCCTTTGGCCGTCTCAAGAATTCTGGACCATGCCACCATAATTCTGATTCCTGTAATTGTTCAGGTAACATTCCCCGAGACACAATGTCCGCGGCGTTTTCGCTTGATTTAACATGATTCCATTGTTCGATTTTTGACTTAGACTGAATTATGGAAACACGGTTCGCCACGAATGTAGTCCAATTGCTCGGAGAAGCTGCTAGCCATGCTAAAACTATTGTGGAGTCTGTCCAAAGAAACTGTTTCGATATAGGTAAATTCAAAATTGATAAAGTTTTGTCAATTAATTCAGATAGAAGTACAGCACTGCATAGTTCCAGTCGTGGGATAGAAATTGTTTTGATTGGTGCAACTCGCGATTTAGAACATAAAATATTTGTATGAAAATGACCGGAGGAGTCTTTTATTCTGATGTATATACAGCAACCGTAGGCTTCCATTGAGCTATCACAAAAGCCATGGACTTCTATCTCGGTGGGAGTTCCAAATACTATGTTTCTGGGGATTTTGAATTTATTAATGAATTTTAATTGAGTGATACATTCACTCCACATTAGAGAAATGTCTGTGGGCAACTTTTCGTCCCAGTCAATTTTAGAAATCCAAATTTTTTGCATAATGACCTTAAGTTTAACAATGATTGGTTGTAGTAAACCAAGAGGATCGTATAAGCGACTGATTGTGGATAAAACAGATCTTTTAGTCGGAGTTTTATCCTCGTTTTGAATAATGTTTGATGAATATGATAACTGATCGGTTGTTTGATTCCAATGAATACCCAAAGTTTTTGTGAAATTGTCTGCATCTAGATTGATAATTGAATGTGGTTCTTTGTTTATTGATTTATCAAGAATTTCAGGTGCGTTGGAGGCCCACTTTCGCAGGTCAAAACCTCCACGCGCTAAAACTGTGGTTAGTTGTTCTCGAAGGACCTTTGCATCGTGTATTGAATTTGTTCCAGTGAGACAATCGTCCATAAAGAAATCTCTCTCTATTACAGAGCATGCCTCTGGAAAGTTTTGTTTTTCCTCAATAGCCAATTGACGTAATGTCCTCATGGCAAGGTATGGAGCACAATTTGTGCCGTATGTTACGGTGGATAGTTTGTATATTTCGATAGGTTTGTTTATATTTTCTCTCCAAAGAATTAATTGATAATTTGCGTCTTCATCATGCACTTTTATCTGACGGAACATTTTCGCGATATCAGCGCTCAGAACATATTTATAGGTTCGAAATCTGCATAAAATTGAGAATAGTTCTTGCTGCAAATTTGGACCTGTCATTAAAACATCATTGAGACTAAGGGGTTTTGAACCTTTAGCTTCGCCTTTCACACTGGCGTCGAATACTACCCTAGTGCTTGTAGTAGTTGAGTCTTTGAAGACTGCATGGTGTGGTAGGAAAAATGACTTCTCAGGGTCAATTGTTTTTTGATTTTTGATTTGTTCCATGTGACCCAGTGTGAGGTACTCGTTTAGAAATTTAGTGTACTCAAACTTGAGCTCTGAATTTTGACTTAACTTGTGCTCTAAGTTATAAAAACGTTTTAATGCGATTGCTTTGGATGAACCGAGTTCGTTTTTGTTTGATTTGAATGGTAGTCTTACCGAAAATCGACCATCGCATAGTCTTTGGTGTGTTTTTACGAAATGATTTTCACAAGCAATTTCTTCTTGCGATTTCGGAATTTCCAAATTTATGGTTTCGACTTTCCAGAAGTTTTCCATTGTCTCGTTAAGAGTGGATGAAAAATTGCAAGATTGTGCTTTGTTGCTTGTTTGGATGTTTTGAGGTAGAGAACCTCCCAGGATCCATCCAAATTCGGTGTTTTGGATGTGGGGGTGATCTCGATTACCCTTTATAAACCCGTTACAAATAATATCCCAGTAAATATCTGCACCCAACAGTAGATCTATTGGTGCCGAGATATTGAAGTTTGGGTCTGCCAGTTCGATGAATTGAGGAATTTTCATTTGAGAAATGGTGTACTGAGGTAAATTTTGTGTTAGACTTTCAACGGTGAGAAACTTGACCTTAGTAATAAATTTGTTTTTATTGTTATAAAGTTGTAAATCAGCACCTTTTTTGACATTAGTAATGGTGAGGCCAATACCTTGAATGGGAATATTTATTTCTTGTAGTGGAATTTCAAGAATTTTACACAAAGAATTACTGATGAATGAGCTTTGGGATCCATTGTCTAGGATTGCCCTACATGAATGGAAATGTCCTCTTTTGTCTTGAATTTTGACTAAGGCAGTTGAAAGCAGCACAGTCTGAATGGATTGAATGTTACTGTTTTTTTCAATTGAATGATGCACTGACGGAATGTCTTGGTTCGTATTGGTGATTGAATTGGTAGCTTCAGTAGCTGAATGTGAATTTGTGTGATTTTCATTTTGATTTTGATTATTTTGATGATGCAACAAAGTGTGATGACTCTTTTTGCAGTGTTTGCATTTGAATGGATTTTTACAATGTTGAACCGCATGATTGCTTCTTAGACAATTTATGCATAGCTTAGAGTTTTTACAAGCGTTGTATCTGTCTATGACTGACAGAGTTAGGAATTTTTCGCATTGATTGATTTTATGATTGGCACCTCTGCAGAATGCACAATTGAATTGTTTGTCTTGTTGATTTTGAGTAAAATAGATCACATTGGGTGACGCCTTTTTGTTGAATGAGTAATTATTATTGTATTGTTTTGAAGGATATTGATTATTCGAATTTACTTTATGATTGTTTGTATTAATTGACATGTTGTTTGTAGCTTCTAGTGATTCTAGCAGCTGACTTCTAGTTTTCAAAAATTCCAAAAGTCCAGATAATTTGGCTATATCCGTTTTGAGCGTGGCTTCATACTCGCGTTTGGTAATGAAGTCCAATTTTGATGTAATTATTGGTACGATAAGAGCATCGTAGTAATCGGCTGGATCCGTGATTATTGATTTTAGAGCTTCGATGTTTATAACCAAATCATCTCGAAATTTCTGTAAACTTGCGTGACTCTTATTTATTTGGGGATGGTTTATGATGGCACACACATGTTCTTGTACAGTTAGGCGTTTGTTGTCGTACCTTTCTTCCAATGTTTTGAAAGCAATGGGGTAATTGTTCTCGGTAACGGACAATGATTCAATTGTACGAGCGGCATCTTCTTTCAAACAAGATTTCAGGTAGTGAAACTTTTCAATATTGTTTAAACTGGGATCTCCATGGACTAGACTCTTGAATGTGTCATAAAACGACGACCATGTTGAATATGTCCCTTTGAAAATTGGCAGGTTTATTGTGGGCAATGGTAATTGCCTTTGTCGGCTATTACTATTACTTTCGGAAATCTGTTGTATTTGTTGTGTATTCGATTTTTGTACCTGAAGGGTAGAATTTGTTTGAATGTCTTTGATTGCGACAAGTGTATCGTAGTATTGTTTATCTACTGAATCGGTTTCTAACTCATGTTTGTCTTGATTAGATGGTGTGTCTATTAATTGAATTTTCATCTGAGTATCGGTGAAGCCATCGTATAGTTTATTCAGCTTTTCTACTCTCACATTTATTTGATTGATACCATCTTCAGCTTTGAAGTTCTTAACAAATGAAGCGAGTTTAGTTATTTGGCCTTTTATTATGCCACGTTTTTGGATAAGAGCAGTCAGCTCTTTCAGAGAGTCCTTTACTTTTTCGTCCGTCATTATGAATTTGATTTGGAGTTATGAGTAACTGTATTGAATTTGTTTATGAATCTGCGGAACGAATTAGTAATTTCGATTTTGTTTATTAGATTATTGGCAAAATACTTGAATTTAAGGTTTTATTTGCTTAATTTGATATGATTTAGCGAATTTGTTTTGATAGATGGCCTTGGATTTTAGTGGATTTTTATGGATTAATATGGATTGGATTATTGAGCCACTTACCAGTTAGACGTCTTCTTCTGCATGTATTGGATTAGCCGCTAGTTTATCCCTGGATTCACAATGATTTCGCAGGCGGATGGGCTGGATTTTTCTGGATCTGCTTTCTGCTACGATTATCGATTTCGCGTTTTACTTCGATAGCACTGATTTCCGGTTCGATATCCTGGCTCGACTGGACCAAAACTATGTGTGATTCCGTGACTATTACGGACGTTTGGAGAGCACTAATAATCGCAGCAAGATCCTGAAGTTGTTTATTGGAGAAAACGTAGACGGCGGTGACTTGGTTTTATAGTTTATTTCGCACTTAATGTTTATGTCGTTTATAATTGTATAATTTGTATAATGCGTATGAATGCATGTAAGCGTATGAGTGTAATAGACTTGAATAGTGAGAATAGGAGAAATAGGAGAAAAATAGGACGTTTTAAATTTGTGTCCACGTATTTATACACTTCCGGTGAACCACCCTCTCCCTGCCATCCTCTGCAAAGCAGGGTGCAAATAGAGCGGTACCAACACAAGGAAAGTGTAGGAACTAGAATACTGTACTATGAACCAGAAGGAACTAGGAGGAACCCGACAATCAGTATAAAAATTGGCAATACTGGGATTGAGTCTGTATCTATCATAAAGTTTCTTGGCTTGCGGATAGATTCTGGGCTTGACTGGAGATGTCATGTAGACATACTAGTACAGCAGATGGCAAGGGGCAAGGTAGGTAGGTACTGTTATGCACTTAGAAATTTGTCGTTCTATGTCAATAAAGAAGCAGCTTTCATGGCTTTTCATGCATTTGTACAGTCAAAGATCAGATATATGGTGTAACTATCTAGGGAAATTCCATGGATGCAGAACGAATATTAATTCTGCAAAAAAATGTCGCCGAAATATGGCTTGGGATATCGAGACAGCTGCAGGCAAGTTTTCAAGAACAAGAAGTACAGAGTAGGTATCTATACGCTGGCGCTGGTTGTTGTTCTACCAAACTAAGGATAATTTCAGGAGATTTTCTGGAAACATGAATTTGGGTAGGAAATCTGGGCGTACTAAATTCATGTTTCCAGAAAATTCTCCTGAAATTATACTTGGTTAGTTAGAGCCCCACAATTGAAGCAATTACTTCGTTTGACCATTTGAAATAGCGTTTCACTGATTTAAATTAAAATTCTTGAAAACATTCTCGAGAAATTTTTTTCACAATTCTAATCACCTAAATTAGTGCCAATCAATTTAGAAATCGCATTTTGTAGCATTTTTCATATGTAGCTTCCGAATATGACATCAACTTTTGAGAAAAATCTATACAGGATGACTTTTTCAACAGAAACTCGAAAAACAAAATTTTGAGTACGTTCCTGTATTCATTTTATAAACAAATAGGGCGCTACAAAGGCCCTTGATTTTAGAATATACCTGCAAAATTTCAGTCGATTCTATTCATATGTTCGTGAAATATGGCCAATCAAACTTTCCGGATGAACACATAAATCACCCTGTATATCGGAAACAGGGGAGGTCATGAGAATTTCGAAGGCAGATTCTGATTTGCCTCGAGAAAGGAGAAAGTACATCTACCCTTAAACTATGTCGGTTACTTCGTGGGACACCTGTATTGGCTTCCTAAACAGGGTCCTGCAACAGTGCGTCGGGCTTTCCTAGCGCCCTTCCCTTACGACATAGAGACAAAGGTGTAATACATAAAATTATTGATTTGAAAAGTTCTAACTAGAGAAATTATTTTTAACTATACAGGGTGTTCCATTTTTGCGCTATATCAAAAACAAAATTTTTTTCAAATGAAATGCCTCACTTTTGATTTTATTTTCTTGTTCAGCTTTCCAAGTTCTATTACAAGCGTATTTTTGTTTTTTCAATTTGGGGCAGTGCTACCAACTAAAAATTAAAAATTGAATTTTTTTGTAATTTCAAGGTTCGTTTCGAAAAATCTTAGGAGCCTTTTTTGCAATCAAGAAATGAAATTTGTCACAACAATAGTTGAATAGAAGGTGGATAGTTTCATGACAAAAAACTTCAGATTCAGTGATACAGGGTGTTCAGAATTTTCTTTCGAACTTCGCAAATTTCAAAATGCCATAAGTTTTGTTTTCAAATGGAATGCCCCTATTTTATTCAATCATTCGACAGCTTTTTTTCTCCTCTTTCATTTTTGCCAGGAGTACCCTACCCCTAAATTCGATAATTTCCGAGATAATCGATAATTTTGATGAAAAGTGCTATTTATTAAAAATTTTCTCGCCGGGCAGGCCATAGTGACCATCAACAAATGTCTGATTGACACATTTTGCTTGGTTTGATGCTAAGAATAAGTTTTTTCATAGAATAGCTGCGCTAAATTCCAATCTGAAGAAAATGCCTTAAAAAGAATTTCGTTGCCCGATGGAAAAAAGAAAATTCAAATTGAGCTTAGTAAAGCAGTTTTCTCGACTTCAAAAACCTTCAAACTGTCAAATTGAGAGGTGTGTTCATTTTGACACATGATTTTCTTCATCAGGACCTACTAAGAACATGAAAAATCCAAATAAACGACAGTTTTTATCAAAATTATCAATTATCTCTGAAATTATGGAATTTAAGGGTAGGGTACCCCTAGTAAAAATGAAAGAGGAAGAAAAAAGCTATCGAACGGTGAGATAAAATATGGGGCATTCTATTGGAAAAAAATGACTTATGGCATTTTGAAATTTGCGAAGTTCGAAAAAAAATTTGCACACCTGTGAACCTGATTTTGAACCTGAAATTGAACCTCAAGTTTTTTGTCATAAAGTTATTGAGCTTCTGTTCGACTGTCGTTATGCCAAATTTCATTCCTCAATTCCAAGAAACGAGGCCTCTACGATTTTTCAAAGTGAACCTTGAAATTACAAAAAATTTCAATTTTAATATTTTCAGTTGGTAGCACTGCCACAAATTGAAAAAACAAAAATACACTTGTAATAGAGCTTGGAAAGCTGAACAAGAAAATGTAATCAAAAGTGAGGCATTTCATTTAAAAAATCTTTGTTTTTGTTATAGCGCAAAAATTGAACACCCTGTATAGTTGAGAATAATTTTACAAGGTAGAACTTTTCAAACTTATGATTTTATGTATTACATCTTTTTCTCTATTTTCCAAGGTAGGGGCGCTAGGAAAGCCCGACGCACTGTTGCAGGACCCTGTATAGAGTTTCAGCTTTGTCTCATAAAGGTGTTTTTTTAGAGGTACAGAACTTCAATTAGCGATAGCGTTGGTGCTTGGGAAGATTTTGCCGTCATTTTTTCATATAAATACTCAGAAAGGCTTGCCATTTGCTTATACTCACGCACAATCGCACGGCAGCTCGAAATTATTATTTTAAATTCCAGTTTAGATAGGTTCAATTTCGGGTAGCTTCTTGGCAAGGATAAGGCTCTATCTAACTAATACGGCCAACGATATTGTCTCCAAGACCATGGACAGTTCTGGACTCATTCAGGAAAGCCAGAGACTTCACAAGCCCCAAATGAGAGAAGTCTAAGGAAGTTGAAATACAAAGACTTATCGGCCGGTAATTGGAAATTGGAAAAAAAATCCACAAAAAGCACGCGAAAATTCCGTATTAAAAAAAACAAGTTTTATGATCATTTTTGAAAAACTGTCTGGAGTTGTGCGATTGTGCATGTGCATGATCTAATGGCAAGCCTTAATGGATATTTAGATGAAAAAATGACGGCAAAATCTTCCCAAGCACCAACGCTATCGCTGATTGAAGTTCTATGCCTCTAAAAAGCCACCCGTTAAATGACAACATGGATTTTATTACTGTGCGTGCGATTGTATTTCAATGTTTTACATTTTGGTGATTGTGATTTTCCTAGTGTGATATATTTATAATACCAAAATGCAATAAGCTCTCTGTGGTATTCTGATTTTTTTTTATAATATACATGTTTGATTGATTGACGAGTTACAGGCACGACGAGCTTGCGAGGAGTTCTCTAAAGGAGTGTGGCAATACGTCTTATTAAACGAGTATGATATATTATTTGATCCACCTTTTTTCAATAATTGCCCAGAAATTGGAAATTCTGGCTGCTTAAATAGAAACGTTTGACAGGTGACACTCCAGAACTGACGCTCGCCTACCTTTTGTTGGCAATAAATTGTTTCTATTGGTTGAAAAACAGTTCAATAATATGCTCCATTAGAGCACTGTTTTCGATGTAATAATGAATCCATTAGTAACACAACAGTTATTTATTTTTTATTTTAATAGAAATAAGAACAACACGGCACGGCAGTGATTGAGTTGTTACTGATGAAGTTGAGTGCGAATTTTTGGGTTCTGCTGCTTACCAGTTTTTCCAGAACGTGAGTATATGAGCTTTTTGCCGTTTCCAACATCCCAACATTTACTCCTCCTAGTCACGTCAAATTACCAGATTAACTAAAACATACCGCATTTAATACCGATCAAAACAAAAGCAACTGAAATAGGTATATTTTGCTTGCTGAACATCGCTTTATTGATTACTGAGAAATCTTGAAAATAATCAGTTTAATAATAAAACTGGTACCCACCTACCTAGGGCTAAAAGCTCGCAAGAATGCACAGGAGATCCAACAGGCAACAGACGATGAACCTCGTCAAAACCTCCCCTTTAACATTTTAATTCTCGCACCTTCAATAAATTTAATTGAAGTCCAAAACTGATTGAATAAGTAAATAATAATATAATTGCTGATTACTGATTACTTATTGCTTAACTTATTACTGATATAATAAGTAAATATTACAATTCGCATAGCTATACGTACGTTTAGATTAGAAGTCAGTTTAGTTGAATATTTTGATGTTATCCATGCGTGGAGGACGTCGAAACTCAAAAGCAACTCATCTTGTCAATTGGTTTATTCGCCACGTTACGCGTGAGGTCTTCACGATAATTGCAAAGAAAAGACCATTGTTGTCTCCAAACATTCGCCACTAATTACTCGGATTCTGTGACATTGTCTTTTTTATTGATGTGCCACCTTTCAACAGAGCTTCAGGAAATCGCCACCTACTAGACTTCGGAACTCTAATCTCTTTTACGAAAACATTGTTTGCGGTGTATAGGCAGTCTGCAGAGAATCACTAGACCGTTCAATATGTGTCAAGTAGATTAGGGCCTACAATGAATACTTAGTGTCAAAACCCCACAATATTTGTACCGCCCGTGGCTTAAGTGCGTACTTCTTATAAACCCTCAGACTTCATTCATGGATTGATCGAATTAGGCTGAGTATGCCATCACCGTATAGTTCTGTTATACATATACAAGGTGGTCCAGGTTCTGGAAGACACATTTTGCAGATCGATAGAGAGGATCACAAAAAAAGTGGACTCACCTTAAAAAGTATAGGTATGTATAAGTATACTAGGGCTTTCGTTTCAGAACGCCCGACCCGCGATTTTTCCTCTAAAAAAATGTTTCCTTAAAAAATCCCGGAACAGTTAAATTTTACTCCTATATTCAAGGAGGACACACAACTTGCAATAATTGAATTTTCTTCCTCCATCTCCTTGAAGACGTCGACCACCGATCACCTTTCAAAAAATTTACGGTGGGAATAGGGGTCGAGTAACACATAACAATTCATTTTGAAGACCTTGCAACTCTCTTTATTTTGATGTCGAAACAAACAAAACCGAACCACCTGTTTTCAACTTACCTCCTTGAATCTAAAAAAATCGTAACTTGAAAAGTGGTTCTATTTTTTACACGAAAATAAAAATAGTTGAAATGCCTTCAAAATATTGTGTTACTCGATTCCTATCCCCACTTGAATTTTTTTTTATTTAAAATTTTAATTTTAAATTGAACACCCTACCTTGGAGGATGTTAAAAATGGGTGGGTCGATCTTTTTCTTTTTGCACTAAAATGAAGTGAATTGAAAGGCCTCCAAAATGATGTAAAAATTACTCGACCTCTCTTATTCCCGTTATGTAGGCCCAGTGGCGTATCTAGGGTAAATTGCGCCTAGGGCAAAACATGAAAAGTGCGCCCCTGAATTAGAAACCTTGGAAAATGCACCGCAAGCGTTTTTTCCCAGAATTCAGGTGGGCCAACGACAAATTGGGCCCCCGTATTAGGCTATATCTGTATCGGATAAAAATGTCGAAAGTTGATCGTCTGTTTGAATGTATTGTTTTGTTTTTCCCCTCTTTCTCTGTTCCCATTTCGCTTGGTCAATTATTGCTCACACGAACTGCGCTCAACAGTTCAAATGTCTAGATTATTTCATTTTTTTATTTTTCAGTTTTCACATTTCTTTCTTTTCCTCTCATTTGCGCCCTGAGGATCAAAGTGCGCCCATGGCACGTGCCCCACTTGCCCCCCCGTAGATACGCCTCTGTGTAGGCCCTGACAATATTGACAGTCCGGTCAACCACGTGAATGGCAGTTTATTGTCAGCAACGCCTGGGCAAGTTGGATAACGACCGGGCAATGATAGGAACGCCCTTGTAATTGGGCCTTGACTTTTTTCATTCTGAACTACGTAAAATTCATTACCATCATTCTCAAAAATGTTGGTTTTTTTAAATTGCATGTAAAATGTTTTGTTGTCATGTTCATGTTTGAAAGCACAGTGTTTTGACTGTGTATTAGTCCGTGGTTTTGCAAGAGATTAGGTGCTTCACAAGCATAAAGTTTGTATAGGGCCAGGCACGGAGCTAAGGGGGGGCCTGAGTGGGCCATGCCCACCCCAAAATCTTTGTGCCCACCCAGAGTATTCTAACATTTTTATACTCAAAAATTAATAAATAAAATGTAGGAATAAGCTGAAAACCCTATTTTTGAGCGCCAAGCTGCCAAGTTATATGCGTGATTGTGCATTTTTTGTATGCAGGTGAAAGGAATTGCGATCAAGTGGAGCTTGACTATTGGACTCGCAAAAAAAGTCTCAAAAAATTAAAAAATCAAAATAGGAAAAACCAATTGACATTCATGTTCTTGATACATATTATTATTAGAATCATTATTGTTAATTTGAAATTTTCTTGCCTGCGTCGCTATTATCCTGTTGTGCCCACCATCAAGGTTTTGGGCCCAGACCTGGCCCACCTGGCATTGAAAGTCTAGTTTCGTGCCTGTATAGGGCGCATGGGTAATAAAACTGGAAAATTTCTAAACCGTCAAGAGCTCATCCCATTTGAGATTTTTTGTTCTTGAATTTCAACTGCAAAGATGTGGAGGTGGGCCTGAAAGTACAGAATGGTGTTTGAATTTTCTGCCCATATTCTTTATTCACAGAGTCATCACAAAAAGTCACCTTATTGGTTTTGCGGTTAAACTCTTTTCCTTCTTGACCGATTTTCAAAATGTGGAGCTCAAATTGAAGCTGAAGCTGGAGGTGAGAATACATATGAATTAGAATTGACTCACAAACATTCCAGGTTAAAGGTTCTATCAATGGATTCAAAGGTGATCCAAATCTGAAACGTTCTCAGAAGACCGTTCGGGAAGAAGAGTTTGATAAAAATCAACTTTATTTCCAAGGGATTATTTATTCTAGATACGTCAAGGTTTTTTTTTGCTCATTCCAGTCAAGAATTGTGGCTGAAAGAAAACAGTGCAGGCCAATACCAAATTTTCTCTTGCAAGCTGGCGCTGAAATGGCCAGAGTATCAAATTTAAATTTAGTGGTATTATTATTATTATTATTATTTTTTGGCCCTGAATCAACAGCTAGGTTATTAGCAGGCTTTTTCCGTCGGGGTTTTACATTTTTTAAGCCTCGCCAAACGTAGTGGTGGAGGCTATTTGTGGCCGCTTTTTTTTTCGTGAATATTTTCCTTGTTTTTTTTCATCCCTCGTTTTCAAAATTCAAAATATCCCGTATCTTTCGAACGGTTGAACATATCCAGTTTATTCTTTCGTGATTCGAATCTCAACTATTGCGGGTTGATACCGACGACGGCGACGTTCAAAGATGATCGGTCTTATATGAACAGTCTTAACCGGACTGTTCTCAAATAGAGAAAACGCATAGATACCAACCTATACATCATCATATCTTTCGATCTAATGAAGCTAGGTGCTTATTTTTTTTTTAATTGAAGTGCACAAAGAGATCTTTGTAACAGTTCAATAAAAATAAAGAAACAATTGTTTCTTAATTTACTTCTACTCTTTATACAGCAGAGAAAGTTCTTGATCTGCTTTCAATGCACCTATTTCATATTTCTATTTCAGCTATCAAGAAACTTTTTTGCCACGGAAATTTCTAAATAAACTGCTCGGAAAAATGGTTCGACTTTGAAGACCGATAACTTCCGATCTTGACTTGACTTGCAGGATGCGATTTCCGTTTTGTTTATGGTGTTAATTAGCCAGATCCTTCCGTAACCCATCCTATAAAAGTGAATGTTGAGAAACTTTATGTAAAATTTCTACAGGGTGATACGTAAAATGCTGCAAAGTTGTACCGACTTCATCGTACCCCCATTTGTCGAAAATTTTGTTTGTTTGTATTATAATACAAAAATCATTAATTGTGGTGTCTCACCTCAAAACGGCTTTGAAATTATCTGTGTTGGAAGTCCAACATCGAAGATATAAATTTTTATTTCAAATGTTACAGATTTGCCTTGTTGGCACGCGAGATCAAGTCACTTCTGATGAATGGATGTTGACATTGAGCAAGATTGTTCGTACAACAGTCCAGAACAATTTAACTTTCAACACAACCCGAATATTTGGTGTTAGGCCAAGCAGGGGGCACTTTTTTCAGTGGTTGTCCCTGCCTGTTTTTCGTACGTTAGATTTCGTCAGAATTTCATCAGAATTTTAGATATGGAACATGTTCTATTTGCGGATTTAAGCTCCTGAACATGGTAACGATGTGAAACTTCAGTGTCCGAGTAAAGTAAAGCCCCCCTGGACGTTATACTTTTTGTGCTTGTGCTATGCCTGAGTTTCGTAAATCTGCAACATTCAACATAAAATTCTTTATTGTTAAACTTCCAATCCGTGAAATTCCAAAACCGTTTTGAGATAAGATACCACATTTCATAAGTTCTGTATTAGAATAGGTACATAAATTATTTTTTTTGACAAATGGGGGTACGATGAAATTAATGCAATTTTGCACCATTTTACGTATCACCCTGTAGAAAGTTCACATTAAGTTTCTTAACATTCACTGTGATAGAATGGGTTACGGAAAGATTGAGCTAGTTAACGCAACAAACAAAATGAAAATCGCAATCGGCAATCGAGAGATATTGACCTCCAAAGTCGGACCATTTTTCCGATACCGACAACTTCGTTGTCCAGCAGTTTATACAGGGTGATTCACAACTTATGACTTTTCTTTCAAGGGGTTATGGGGCCCCAAAAATTTGACTTCATGTGCTTGAAAATAATTCAAAAAGCTATATGGTTTACGAGGAAAAAAATAATGAAAATTTGCCAAACATATGTGGGACTAATGGGTTTATTTTTCTATCTGTTGATGAGACATATACGATTCAACAATAGTTCAACGATAAGCGAAAATGTTACTATGTAAACACTCCTCCTTTAGCAATAATAAATAAATAAGGTAAAAATAAATAATTTGTCAGTGTCAACCTCAACTGATGATGCCTCGACTTACTCCCTTTCCTCGTCTCTTTGTCCATTACATAAGGTAAGGACCCTTATGTTTGGTTGATGGTCGCAATTATCCACTCGGGTGACCTATCTAACTGTATTTGTACCCGCTACTTGTGAATTTTAGTTGAATAGGTAATAATAATGGTCAACTAACGTCATTCTTGACAATAATACCTTATTATCGATCAACCATTATTGAGTATGTTTGTTTCCATAGCACCAGATTAGAATTATCCACGTGAAGCATTGCATCGGCGATCCCCAAAATTTTCTTCGATGTTGAGTTCAAATAAGTCAATATTTCAGGATTTTTTTTTTCAACTTTTTTCCCTCAGAACTAGTTTTTCTGGCACATCCTGAGCTCACCCGTGAAAGGAAAGTCACAAGTTGTGAATCACCCTGTATACAACCAGCAAAGCAAATAAGGCCAAAGAATTTAGGAATTTTTTGAGCAAAAAATTTTCATTTAGGTAGGACTCACGGTTCTTTAGATATGATTTTTTTGTGACTCACTTTTAGATAGCGCGCACGGTGCGGCGCGGCATCGGCATCGGCATCGACCATGCCGTCATCCATGCCGTCATACTGTGCGAAACTCTCTACTACCGGGTGGGCCATAAAAAACCGTACTGTTTTATTTTCCTTGCCGATTTTTTGTTTCTTGACCGATTTTGACAAGCTCAGTATCATTGTGTAGCTAATTGAAAAGGCTACCAGGACCATATACAAAAGATTCCTGAATGTCAAAATTCAAAATGGCGGAAACGACTGAAAATAGACCTTCTTTCGCAGTTGTTTTTTTTATATAAAATTTGACAGAATAACCAAACTTAAGACGATTTCTGAAAGAATGAACTATTTTCTACATTTTGAGACCATAATTAGCTCAACTGGTTCATTCGTTGGGGAGATGTGGCAAATTGAAAAAAAGCTTATTTGCCATTGTTTTAATCCAAAATGAATAATGAAAAATATTGTTTTGCCTGTCAAATTTCTTCTTCTGGAGCGATTTTGACAGATTTAGCATCACTGTGCAAATAATTAAATAGGCTTCAAATGTCATCCACTAATATGATCGAAATGTCAAAATTCAAAATGGCGGACACAACTGAAAATTAGCGTTCTTTCGCAGTCGTTTTTTTGAATTGAAATTTGATGGAATGACAGAACTAGAAGCGTTTTTTGAAAGAACGAACTGTTTTTTTACATTTTGACACCACAACTAGCTTAATTGGTTCATCCGTTGAGGAGATATGGCAAATTGGAAAAAAGCTTATTTGCCATTGTTTCAATCCAAAATGAATAATAAAAAAATATTGTTTTGTCTGTAAAATTTTTGTTTCTGAAGCCATTATGATAGGTTTGATGTCATTGTGTAGCCAATTAAGTAGGCTACAAGAGTCATATACAAATATGATTGAAATGTCAAAATTCAAAAAAGCGGACACAACTGAAAACAACCCTCTTTTTGCAGTTTTTTTTTTATTTAAATTTGACAGAATTACAGAATTGAAGGGGCTTTTTGAAAAAATCATGTGCAAATGTTGTGGAAAAAACTATTAGATTATTTTTCTACCATCAATAAAATTTAAACCTATCTTACATGTCTATTTTAAGGCTAACAATGGATTCAGGTAACCAACAACAACTTTGACCAACACAAATACAAAAAATAGGATAGTCCTCAAATGTTTGCATTCAGAGAGTCTGCGTCCATAGATAGGAACATACCTAGTGAACACCCTGTGGAATAATTTTCAATTATATTTTGAAAAGTGGTGATCATATCTCAGGCACCCACCCCTTGAATATTTCACAGACAAAATAAGTGATATTTTTTATTATTCGTTTTGGATTGAAACAATGGCGGATAAGCTTTTTTTCAATTTGCCACATCTTCTCAACGAATAAACCGATTGAGCTAGTTGTGGTGTCAAAATGTGAAAAAAAGTTCGTTCTTTCAAAAAACGCTTCTAGCTCTGTCATTCTGTCAAATTTAAATTTGAAAAAACGACTGCGAGAGAAAGCTCATTTTCAGTTGTGTCCGCCATTTTGAATTTTGACATTTCGATCATATTCGTATGTGACGTATGTGAAGCCTATTTAATTTGTCACATAATGGTACTAAACCTGTCAAAATCGCTTCAGAAACAAAAATTTGGCAGGGGAAACAATATTTTTTATCATTCATTTTGGATTGAAACAATGGAAAATAATCTTTTTTTCAATTTGCCACATCTCCCCAACAAATCAACCAATTGAGCTAGTTAAGGTCTCAAAATGTAGAAAATAGTTCATTCTTTCAGAAAACGTCTTTAGTTCGGTTATTCTGTCAAATTTTAATTTAAAAAAACGACTGCAAAAGCAAGCCTATTTTCAGTTGTTTCCGCCATTTTGAATTTTGACACTTGAGAATCATTTGCTCATGGCTCTGGTAGCCTCTTCAATTAGCTACACAATGATACCAAGCTTGTCAAATTCGGTCAAGAAACAAAAAATCGGCGAGGAAAATAAAACAGTACGGTTTTTTATGGCTCACCCGGTACATAGAAGTGGGTTGGAGGTTTTTCCACAAAAATGATTAGATATTTGTTCTTTATAACAAAAAAAAATCGGTTGTGTCACCCCAAAACTTCCCCGACGAGTAGAAGGATCGGATGGAAATTTTATTATGAAATGATGTCCCTTCGGGTGGGAAGTTGGGGAAAAAGATTGAAGAATTGAGATATTTTCTCTAATAAGGGATTCGTCTGATCTCGATAAGCTAGGCCGGTGGATTTTAAAGCGGAAAACTCTCGAAAAACTTGGACAATTTCAAGAGATCAAGAGAAATTCCTGGGAATGTTCAAGAATCAATTACCCTTTGTTTAAAGAACGTTAGTATGAATCTGTTCACAAGCTAAAAAGTTAGAAATTTGCAGGTTTTCATTAGTAACCAAATTATGTAGAAAGAAGAGCGAGTGAGGCAGTTAGACGCATTAGTATACCCATGCAGTGTCGGACTGGTCCACCGGGCAACCGGGCAACCGGGCAAATGCCCGGTAGGCCAATCCCCAGTTTGGAGGCCAAATTGTCCACATTTGGACAAATTTGCACTCTGATGCTTTTTTCTTAATCGAAATTTTCAATGTTGTATCAAAGTCTGGTCCACTTTTATTTGTGCATATCATGCATTGATTATTTCTTAATACTAGTCGTGGAATGACAAGATTGTATGTGTGAGGTTCCCGCAGTTGGTTTGTTTATGCTGCCATCTAGGCGTGCTCTTTCTTTATCGTCTATGTAGAATTTACATCTTTAGCCACATGCAGAAATCATCGACAAATTCGCAAGTAGATCAGTATCTTTGAAATCAAGACTGTTGATGCGCTTATATGAAAAAATCTGGCTGGGTTTCATTTTTATTCGCTATTATTTCTGTAATTCCTGGACTAATGTTGGAATAATGTTACGAGTGGCGATTCTGGATAACCACGCGACTCTTCCCGTCAGATCGCAGTGTACTAGTGCGGAGCTTCTGATGTGTTCCGGAGCGCGCGTGTAGGCTTTTTCCTGTACAACTGTATGGAGACTTCAGCAGTGGGTCAAGCTACATCTGTCTGTTTTGGCGGAGGCGCCGGTTCTAGAGCACAGCAGAATTATACGGGTAATGTGCAAAAATTTTTGAAAGTCGTATGGAAACCGTATATCGGGTCACTGTGGAGACTGCTGGAAAATGCATGGAACATTCGAGATGAATCAGTGGGACCTATATAAGGCCATCAATCGTCGCCTCACGAGCAGTAATGCATTGGAATGTGAAGTGGTAGCGAGCGTATCAAAAGCGATTAGTAATCACACAGCGATATTCCTAAGTAAATAATTGTTAGCGTGTATTTATTGTAGTACGCAGTAATAATCAGTGTGTGTTTTAAAACGATCGTCTATATTCGAACCCGTACGCGAAATACGTAACAATAATAAATATTTTTCTTACCTCCGTTGTCTTCTTTATCGTAGTGTATTTCAAGCAAAAGTTTTGAGTTTGAAGAAATCTATAGACAATTTGATCAACGTCTTTTTTTTCTTGTTATTAGCATTATTATTATTATTATTATTATTATTATTGAAAAAAGTCGCCTGCGGCGCTAACTGGGAGGCGTGCCCCTCTGACTCCCCCTTCGGTCTCGAGGCCACTTTCATTCTTTGCCCGGTAGGCTAAAATTTGCCAGTCCGACGCTGAGTATATGGATAGAGGTGAACGATCTGAAACTGGCACCACAGAAAGATTGAAAATAATTTGCAGGAAACTGAACATTTTGGAAATTTAAATTTTCCGGGAAAACCTCAAATCTTTTTCCAAATCAAGTAACCTCTTGTTTTAAAAAAAGATGTTAATCTGTTCACGGGATAACAAGTTGGAAAATTTGCGATTTTTCTAAAGATGAAAACTCGGAGACCGAGAATCCGATTTCGAAAATTTTCCCTCCAAAAATTAATTCAATCTTTTCTCCAGCTTTCATTTCCAGCATACCTGCACCTAAAATAATTATTTCGTGGGGCTCACCGCATGTCAAAGCTGGCATTGCAGTTTTTTCAAATTCACGGAGTATACAAATTTCACTTCGAAAAAATTACCGTCAGAAAACCGGAACCGTGCCGATTTTGAAAATGGGTCTACACGACGCCCAATCCAATATACTTTCGATATCAGTTTGACTTTTTCGAAAAAAGTCGATCGCCGAGCAGTAATGAATTTTTGGGTGGAGTCCTGCATCAAAGTTGGGTCGTTCTGGTCCAAATTCGGGCAAGAGGTCCTCTCGGGTGCGGCAACGGCGAGAAGAAATTTTGAAAATTCATACCGCTCGACTGAAAAATGGTGGAAGATTGCAACTGCAGACTTAATTCGACTCTTTTGTTTTGTTGCTTCCTGCCAAATTTGGTCCCAATCCATGGGATAGATTTTGAATAATAAATAATAATAATAATAATAATATTGTTTTCTCCTTCTCGACCTTGCATTCGGCCATAGGAGTTTTGACACTTTTACTTCAAATTTTCGTTACAAACAGTTTTCATTATTCACAATCATAATAATTCCTACAACACCATTATTCCAACGTTTTCAGCGGTGTTTGGCCCAGAAAAGTTTCTTCCGCCGGCTGGAATCGAACCTCGGTCTGAGAGGAAGCGTTGAAATATGGGTTGTGAGCGCGTTGGTTTAAGCTTCTGAGCCACCCAGCCGACTATAGATTTTGAATAATTAAATGGTAAAGTTTTGAATTTTGACATTTTTCATGATTTGACAGATGACAGATAAGGCAATACTTTTGACTGTTCTGAACACAGTTTTTATGGGCTTTCAAAGGGCATATTGCAAGTCAAGTTCCGTGAGTTATAGCTTCTGTCATTTTTTGATAGTGACACTTCCGTTTGACAGATGACAGCCAAAAACTAATGGGCTTATTCGCCGGTGAAACCATTACTTATGTCAATCTTTCATACTTAATTTTGTTCGTGATTTTTTTTTTTTTCGTTTTGTAGCAAAATTTACCTGAATCTTCTGTATCTTCCGAACGGTTCAACATATACCGAGTTCGTTCTTTTGCTAATCGAATCATATTTTGTTCTGCTCGATACTCACCGTATTTGAAGACGATTGGTCAAATATAAGCAATATTCAAGAAAAAAGCAAGCATGGCCTGCGAAACTCACCTCAGATAAAGAAGCGCAAATCTGCTTGCATTAATGACTACTTATTTTATCTCAATTCACATTTGGCAAATATGTTTCGATATCACTTCATTGAAGTTTTAGAGTACCTAGTATTATTTAATTATTTTTTAATTTTTTATTTAAGCATTTTTTCAAGTGGTTGTCACTGTCTGTTTTTCGTACGTTGAATTTCGTCAGAATTTCAGATGTAGAACATGTTTTTTGTGCAAGTTTGAGCCCCTGAACATGGTACCGATGTAGAACTTCAGTTTCCGCGAAGGAGTTGAAGTTTCCTGGACGTTGAAAATTTTTTTGCTTGTAAAGAGTGATTCACCAAGAGTTTCCCCGTCTGTTGGAATTTTCCCCGTTGGAATAAATTGGCAGCGAAAAAACAATTTTCGTAACATCTTTTCCCGTAGAAGCAGTGGCGGACTAAGGGAATTGGAGGCCCTGGGCGGAATTGTAAGATGGGGCCCCTAAGGAGCAAAAGTTGAAAATATGAAGGAGGGCCGGCAGACTTTTTGGCTCGCCCTGTCCCGCCGTGATTGAGCAAAAGCCAAAGAAACAAAAAAAATTAGTTGAGTTGAATTTTTACCAGAAACTTTTTCTCTGTCGGTTTAGTGCGTGGGATGAAGTGCCGTGGGCGCTTGGGAGGTAGGGGAGTGGGTTTAT
Organism: Anaspis maculata; assembly: GCA_949128115.1. NCBI lineage: Eukaryota > Metazoa > Arthropoda > Insecta > Coleoptera > Scraptiidae > Anaspis > Anaspis maculata. The sequence continues at coordinate 39,606,394 of OX421968.1, forward strand.
TCGCCCACTCTCGCCCCCCTTGGCTATGCCACTGACCACCAGTAGGTATACCTACAAGAAGTTTCCGGTTCCAGCAGTGGCGGACTAAGGGAATTGGGGGCCCGGGGCGGAATTGTGAGATGGGGCCCCTAAGGAGTGAAAGTTGATAATATGAAGGGGGGCCGGCAGACTCTTTGGCCCGCCCTTCCCCGCCGTAATTTAGCAAAAGCCTAAGAAACAAAAAATGTGTTGTTAACTTGACTATAAAACACACAGTAGCGCAGTCAGAATTTGAGGGCGGAAAGGGCACAGGCAACGGTGAGAGTGCAAGTCAGGGAAAAGTAGCGCCGCAGAAGAAATTTTTTGGGCATAATAATAATAATGATGCTGATGATAATCGGTATATTTCGTGCGTTTTGCGATTTCGGTTTTCGGCGTTTTCACCAAAATTACTTGATAATCAAACTTCTTCTCAGAAAATTTTTGCGCTTCTTCAAAATTTTCGCCAGAATTTTTTTCTCTACATCGGTTTAGTGTGGAATGAAGTGCCATGGGCGCTTGGGAGGTAGAGGGGTGTAGTGGTCTCATTCGCCCACTTTCGCCCCCCTTGGCTATGCCACTGACCACCAGTACCTACAAGAAGTTTTCGGTTCCAGCTTTGGATGTTGAATTGGATTTGGACTGTTGACTCAATGCTAAAACCTACTCGTATATACAAAATTAGGAATAATATGAATTTCTACTACCTGCAGCGCGCAGACAAGATAATTTTGTTGTTCTGTCTTTCCTCTCTTTTGAAAAGAAATAATATAATATAAAATTTCAAAAGGCTTGAGGCCCCTGGCACTGTGATATCCGGGGCCGCGGCCCCTAAAGCCTAAAGTGAAAATAATTCGCAGAGACTCCGTGATACAGACACACCTCTATTGCCTGTGTGTAGGCCCCCAAACCTGTTGTCATGGGGCCTGCCAAGGTAACTTTAAAATGGAAAAAATAGGAAAACAATGTTTCTAACCTAAGTAATATGCGAAAAAAAAAGATCATCGAGGAAAAACATTGAAATTTTTGGGTTTTATCCCAATTTTTTGCAGTATTTTTTACAAACAAGAGGAATTGGGGGCCCCATCAGATGAGTGAGGCCTCGAGGCCCGGGGCGGACCGCCCCCGCCGCTCCCCCTTAGTCCGCCACTGGGTTCCAGCTTTGGATGTTGAATTGGATTTGGACTGTTGACTCAATGCAAAAACTTACTCGTATATACAAATCAGGAATAATATGAATTTCTACAACCTGCAGCGCGCAGAAAAGATAATTTGGTTGTTTTGTCTCTCCCGAGGTTTCTCCCCTTTTTTGAAAAGAAATAATAGAATACAAAATTTCAAAGGCTTGAGGCCCCTGGCACTATAATATCTGGGACTGGGGCCCCTAAAGCCCAAAGTAAAAATAATTCTTAGAGACTCCGTGATACAGACACACCTCTATTATTGCCTGTGTGTAGGCCCTCAAACCTGTTGTCATGGGGCCTGCCAAGGTAACTTTATCAAAATGGAAAAAAAAGGAAAACAATGTTACCCACCTAACTAATAATAATATGCAAAAAAATTGCCATTGAGCGAAAAAATTCAAATTTTTGGATTTCATCCCAATTCTTTTGCATTTTTTTTTACAAACAAAAGGAATTGGGGGCCCCATCAGATGATTGAGGCCCCGAGGCCCGGGGCGGACCGTCCCCGCCCCCCCCCCCATTAGTCCGCCACTGTGTATAAGCGGGTGGCACATCAATATGAAAGAGTGGCATCCATCAAGTAGTCGCAACTCGCAAGAGTCAAGACATCAAAGTTTTTATTTGATTTCATTTCTTCTCTCGTCCATGAAGAATATTAGTATTTAAAACTCTTGGGTTTATTGGACAACGTTTATTTATTTTATTTTTTAAACTGCCGACGTTTCGTCGATGGTATGTCGACTTTATCAAGGCTACGGTAAATATCATATGTATAATAAGTTAGATTAAAATGAAGCTTACCATCTAAAAGGAATACAATATAAAAGATAACATGATGATTGTGTCCTTCTATGTCTGAAGGACTCAGCAAGATTTACAGTTTTATTTTGGATAAATATAAAAACCTATCACAATAATTGACCACCAACTATCAGACCAGCCATCACACAAATTGTCAAAAAAATATGTCATTGTCATTCATGATTTACAAATTAATTTACATCTTTTAAAGCTCTTTACACAATCATCATGTTATCTTTTATATTGTATTCCTTTTAGAAGGTAAGCTTAATTTTAATCTAACTTATTTTATATATGATATTTACCGTAGCCTTGATAAAGTCGACATACCATCGACGAAACGTCGGCAGTCTAAAAAATAAAAAAATAAACGTTGTCCAATAAACCCAAGAGTTTTAAATACAAATTTTTTTATTTGATATCAGTATACCTACCTACACTAAGTCGCAGATTTTTTAGCTGATTAAAAATGAACCAAGCGGAATCTGTACATGAGTTTTCTTTTTGATTTCTTATTTTAAATAAGTATAGCTATAGTTCCCGGTTGAACTTTTTTTCAACAGTTTTAACAAAACGGTAGCTTGATGAATTAGCTTTATTCTACTTACCTTTCATTCAATAATAATCATCATTATTGTATGATTATGATTGTTTTCGTTTTTCTGCGATATTTATTAAAAATTGTTGATTATAGAATTACCTACGGATTTATTCAGTATCATGATTGATTTATGCTGAGTAAATGTTATTCGTATTACTTTATATAAGAACTAATAAATACTCAGTACGAGTCTAAAGTCAAATTATTCGGAATTCAGAAGTGATGCTTATTAATATAATCTAAATCTTTGAGGATGGAATCAAATTTAATTCTCTACGCGACGGAAGAACTCATCCAGAAAATAAAAGCTTGCTGGTACAGGTATGGAGTGATATATTTACATATAATATAGATACAGTTTTGATAATATACACATTTACGTTTATATACAAAATGGTTCGAGAATATAATCAAAATAATGCGGTAATATTAATTAATAATCATTCGTTCGTTTTGATGCGTGATGGGGGACGTTTTTTCTATTTTATAATAATTAGTTCTATCGTCAGAGGACAAGATTAAGGGGGATGATGATGATGATGATGATGGGGAGAACAGCCTTTAAATTACCTTAATAGAAACTCGGAAAGACAAATATCAGTGAGCAGTATGATCGTCATGCACAAAATGGACCATTTGAACCACTTAAGAGTCCGTGCTGTCTGCCGATTGTTGTTGGTGGTCGGCGGTCGGAGGAGCCGCCGTCGGCCTCGCCTGATGGAGCAGGGCTTGGTAATAGTTTACGATGGGAAACATAGGCCACTGTTTGGGGGAGGAGGATTGTTCTTGTTGGTCGCTGGAGACGACGTCGATATCTTCTTCAGTTGTGTCCTCTCCGGAATCGGGAGCGAGCAGAGAAGCCACATCGAACTGGCGCTTCCGCGACGGACCTCTGGTGCTGGGCACTTGATAAACAGACGTCGAAGGGCCGGGAACGACGGGAGGGCTGACGGAAAGCGGCGGCGGACTCGGAGAATCGGCTCCGTCCTCGTCGACGGCCAGACCCATATGCTTGCGGACTTTTCGCTGGGCCTTGCGACGTCTGAAATCACCCTTGCGAAAGTCGTCTACATTGGCGGGATGGATGGCCCAGTAGTGTCCTTTGCCGTTGGCACTGCGACCGGCCTTGATGAAGCAGTCGTTCAGGGAGAGGTTGTGTCGTATCGAGTTTCTCCAGCCGGGACCTCGAGTCCGGAAATACGGATAGTGGTCCAGGATGTGCTGGTAGATGTCGGATAACACCAGCTTTCCTTCGGGCGAACTGAGAATGGCCATGGCGATGAGGCCGATGTAACTGTGTTGCGGCTTGGGTTCTTCGGGCTGCAGCGCTCTCGGAAAGAGCGGATAGCAAGTTAAAGGTGCCGGAAACGGATTCAGCAACGGGTACCTCAGACGTTCGGCCACTGCATATTGGTATAACTGCAGACGGTACTGATCAATGGGCAGCAGGGCTCTCGGACCGTTCGGTTCCAGCGAAAATGGAATGGGCAGCCTCGGCGACGGAGTTGCCGGAGTCTCGTTGCTGCACATCTTCAAGCGACACAAGCACCGCGCGTGATACTTCGACTTAGGTCATCACAAACTGGCTCAAACAACGTCATATATCAGTCTGTGGACCCTCTTAATAAGTAAACTATACTGTAAGTACTGAGACCCATCTGGGCATCTAAACATATAACAAACACGAACTATTTGTGCCCCAATATTTGGTAACAGACTGGAGGCGGGCTTGCTAGCGTCCAATGGCAGACTCCGGTGCCCTTCCGGAAAAAGAGGAAACCACGCCTAGCCATGTTGTTAAACTCGTGTCGTCTCCCTACCTTCCCTGTGCCCTGAAAATCTTCCCTATTTGTATATTCAGAAATCACTAAAATTTGCATTTTAATCCGTACTTCCAAATTTCACGCGCGGTTCCGGCCAGCGCGCCCGCAATCCGGAGCACTCCGGCGATAATTGGCGGATGCGCCCGCTACAAATACCGAAGTACATGCACCGTTCTCATGCAATCAGTGCACCCGTCTCAGCTTTATGGGATTTGCAGATTAGACAGACAGACAGACAGACCATTATTATAAGGTTACTTGAAAAAAATATACTGGCGGGCCTAAACTTTACATGCGCTATGCGCTATGTGCATGCATGCCTCCGCGTGCTGATAATGCGATGACTTCTATTGAATATCGTAGGTAATTATGTATGTATTATTTAGTGCATTACCTACCTATAGATTCACCGTCTTTTGTGCTAGTATATTAATCAAAAAAATATTCAAAATGAAGCTTATCTAAATACTTGATAAGTACCTGATCTTGATACTGGAATAAAAAATCTTTGCAAGTGACCAAAATAAGAAATGACAATCAGAGATATCTTGATGCATACAAATACGACGACAGTTTCAAATGTAACACAAGGTCTTGCTGAATTATGCTTGATTTCTTATTCATAATATTCGGCAACATTATTGTGGCTTCTTCTTGGAAGAAAATATACCGCGTGCAAGCATAATCCATCAAAATTAGTTTCTAAATAAACAGGAAGTGATGCGCGCCCAAGCAAATTTTTTTAGCACCAATGCCCATAATATAGTCTTATAAAACACTATGGTGATATTCTAGGGCCAGTCATATAAAGGGACGAGGAACAAGGGGTTGTGTATGGAACCCATGTGTACAAGTACATAATATCACCGTTCACCGTTTGCATGGTCATTTTCGGCGGCACGGCGGCTGTTTTGAGCATTTGGCATTAAGCACCTCCCATTCATCCCCTCCAGTATAAATGATGGAAATATCTCCCAGTCGCACGCATCAACCCTCTTTCGCACTCGTTCTCATTCCTGCTTCCTCACGGCTGTTTCTCGGGTACATTTGGCTGTTGTTGGTTAAATATTGTCATTATTCTTCGGTATTACAATAGACAATAAGTAAACTCATTTGGGGTGAATACTGAGACGCCATTTTGAATATAAATCAGGGCTGATTCGAATCATTAGGCTTTTTGATTTTTGTCACTTCACACCTATACCTAGATATCTACATGAGCAATTGGACGCCGCTAATGGTTGACGTAGAGGGCAAAATCAAAATAAAAATGTTGAATTTTTTTGTTTGTTTGTTACTCAGCCCCCCCCCCCACATAACCACATAACCGATTTTCCCCAAACATATGACAATCGATCGACCTCGCATTGCATCTTATTGCACCACCTCCATTTGCGAACGAAAAACTTTTTACCTCTCGAATCATTAAAAAAATTGAAGGTGTGGTTGCGAGAAAAATTATTCTTTTTTGAAATCATCATGTGATAAAACGTTGAAATCTGACAAGACAAAAAATTTTACCCCTCATCCGATTTCGATCAAATTTGGTACGCATCACCTATAAGATCTATGGTATAGGTAGAAGGATAATCGTATAAGGTTTTCACTGTGACCTAGTCAAACGAAACTGTCACTTTCAAAAAGTGACAGAAGCTATAATATCTCACAACGCAACTTGCGGTATGTTATTTGAAAACTCTTGGAAGTCTAGTCAGAATAGGTATGTGAAAGTTATGAGCGAGGTGTCTGTCATCTGTCAAAAGCGGAGTCTAAATTGACAAGCTGTCAAAGCAAAAACTTCGACATTTAATAACTCCGTACCAAATGGATTCCAACCAAATTTGGTTTGCAGCGGGAGTATCCACTGAACAATTGATGGAACGATCATGTGCATCTAGGAATACGTATGTGACAGAAATCAGGCATGCAACTTGAAATTTTTTTTGCGGAAAAACAGGTCCCTTGGTTTTTTTTCGTGTTTCTGGATTGATTGCAATACAACTTTGTGGAGAGCCGTATAAATTATTTCGCTCCCAACTGTACCACAACTTAATTAAATGAAAATGTCAGTTTTTTCATACATTTTCGAAATCATCTTACCGTTCTGATAAAACTTGGTACATGGGTGGTACGAGGGATGGAACGTTGAACGTTGGATTGGAATATTGTTGACATCAGGCGGATCACAGCCGCCTCAGCGCTAAACACGAGGAGGGTAAACATAATTGTGGAAAATACTCAAATTTCTCTGAGATGACTTAAAACACCGATATACCCAATTTAGTCGAAATTTGTGTATAGGTACATATGCCAGATCATAACTGGAGAATACTCTAAGACGTTCCGTTTTTCAGATATATGATTTCTTTAAGTGAATTCGTATTTTATGTTATGAATGGTGATGTATGAATGAAACGAAGCATCCGCTACTACATACTAGTAGTCTGTAGTATATACCGTATGATCAAAAGCTTTTCCTCTTGAGTGCTATGGAATTATTACCTATTTTATTTATCAAAGGTTGGCCATAATGACTGAATAAAGTAGATATTAAATGTCAGTGTCACTGTGGATGCTTTTCAGTCTAGATTCTAGAGGTACAAACATAAACGTCAGACGGAACATGTTCCATTAGTTAAGTATAGGTATAGGTACACAATTTTAGCTGATCCGCCGTACGGTACCTGAAGAACGGATGGAAATTTCATTGAGACGTCCCTTCGGGTGGGAAGTTAGAATTCGAGAAAAAGATTGAAGAATTGAGATATTTTCTCTAATAAGGGAATCATCTGAGTCCGGTCTCGATAAGCTAGGCCGGTTACTCATTTTAAAGTGGAAAACTCTCAGAAAACGTGGAAAATTGAAAGAGAAATTGCCTGAAGATGTTCAAGAACCACTTACATATATGTTTGAAACAAGTTGGTATAAATTTGTTCACAAGCTAGAAAGTTAGTTGTTCACAAGGAATCAAATTATTGTTACGAGAGGCGATTCCCGTGCATTCTGGTAAACATCTGGTAAACACGCGATCTTTCTAAAGTCTTCCATTAGGTTGCAGTGTACAAGTGCGGAGCGTTCTGGTGCATTTCAAAGCGTGCGTGTACGTGAAACTGAATGGCAAGATCCAACGCTCGATCAAGACACATCTGTCTATTTTGCGGCGGCGCCGGCTCTAGAGCACAGCATAATTATACGCGAAATGTGTAGGATTTTTCGGGAGTTGTCGCGAAATCGTATGCCGGGTCACTGAGGAAACTGCTGGAGAACGCATGGCACATTCGGGATGAATTAGTCGGACCTATATAAGGCATCAATCGTCGGTTCACGCAGTATTGAATTAAAATGCGAAGTGGTAGCGAACGGATAGAAGCGAAGTACCTTTGATATTTCCAAGCGTAAATAATTGTTGGCGTGTATTTATTGTAGTACGCAGTATGTAATGAACAGTTTGTGTTTTAAAACGATCGTCTCAATTATATTCGAACCCGTACGCGAAATACGTAACATTATGTAGAAAGAAAAGCGAGTGAGACAGTGAATTGGTACATGGATGAAGGTAAATGAGCTGAAACTGGCACCACAGAACTTGACTTGCGATATACTGTTTGTAAGCCCATAAAAAACTGTATTCAGAACAGTTAAAAGTGTTCCCCTATCTGTCACCTGTCAAATAATTTAAAATGTCTAAGTTCAAAACTTTACCATTTGATTATTCATCTGCAGTTGCAATCTTCCACCATTTTTCAGTCAAGCAGTGGCCTCTCGCCCAAATTTTGACCAGAACGACTCGCCTTTGATGCAGGACTTCACTCAAAAATTCATAACTGCTCGGCGAGTGACTTTTTTCGAAAAAGTCAAACTGATATCGAAAGTATATTGGATTAGGCGTCGCCGTCGTGTAGACCCATTTTCAAAATCGGCACGGTTCCGGTTTTCTGACGGTAATTTTTTTAAAATGGAATTTGTACCTATATTACGTGAATCGTGAATTTGAAAAAAAAGCAATGCCAACTTTGACATGCGGTGAGCGCCCGAAATATTCATTTTAGGTTCAGACATGCTGATGGTAATGAAATTTAGAGAAGAATCAATCAATTTTTGGAAAAAAAATTTCGAAATCGGACTCACAGTTTCCGAGTTTTCATCCTAAGAAAAACCGCAGATTTTCCAACTTTTTATCCCGTGAACTGATTTTCACCATTTTTTTTTAGCGCGTTCACAATACTTCCCCTCTTCGCTGAGTGGTGGGTCGGGAAAGTAAAATTGAGTTTTTATCTCCATTTTTGAGGGAAAAATATTAATGATACTTTTACCCTGCTGCGAATACAGCCTTAATTGTGTATTCACAGGTACGATAATGTATGGCCATATTTAGCAGTGCGTGCCCATAACCCAAGATGAAAGAAATTCGGCATTTGTTATTCGTCGTCGGTTGCAAAATGGTAGGGTGAACCCATATCTCATTGCCCAAGCAATAATTGATACGAGAACGGAACTGCAGTTTGCTGTATATATAATTCACATGTTTAAAGTTCCATTGAAATCCTACAACAATAAAGGGGTGCTATTTTTCATAGTATTTGTATATGTACAATTTAATTCCGTTTCTTTGGGTTTGCGTTTGCAATGTAACATCTGGATGTTTTAAAACTTTCTGCAGATCAAAAGGGCACTTCATTGTGTCTAGTGTCTAGTGAGTAGTACGTGCGGCCATGATAAATATGTTATATGTATAATATACAAGGTGTTTCAGAAAGTATGTGTCATAGCTAAATGTTAGATGGAGGACATAGAGATGAGTCTGGATCTGGAAGAAAAAAGTTTCACTCATTGGTTACAGCTAGAAATATAGGGTAATTTATATTTATACTTTCTTATAGGATCAAATTTTGAAAGACGATAATTTTGCAACGGTCCGGTACCGACCCGGTCGAAGTGTGCCGCACTATTTAAAAATCGGTTGTGTCACTCCAAAACTTCCCCGACGAGTGGCAAGAAATGGATGGAAATTTTATTATGAGACGTCCCTTCGGGTGGGAAGTTGGAATTTGAGGAAAAGATTGAAGAATTTAGATATTTTCTCTAATAAGGGATTCATTTTGAGCTCCATCATTTGAGTCTGGTCTCGATAAGCTAGGCCAGTTACTCATTTTAAAGTGGAAAACTGTTGTTGGAAAAGTGGTGTCACTGTTAAATTACATCGTCTTTTAAAATTTGAGCCCGCAAACATAGAAAGCACTCTTTGAGGGGGCCCGGAGACGTTTTGTGGCGCGAACGTTCAAAGGTGATATCTATGCCGTTTTGCTGTGCTTTCCTAATCACACAAGACAGTAGACCTCAGGGATTTTGGGATTTGTGGGGAAACCATTCTAACTGGGGAGGGGGGAGGCAGTTTTGAGCAAGAAAATTCAAACATAAACTGCTGGACAACGATGTTGTCGGTATCGGAAAAATGGTTCAACTTTGGAGGCCAATATCTCCCGATTGCCGATTGCGATTTCTATTTTGTTTGTTGCGTTAACTAGCTTCATCTTTCCGTAACCCATCCTATAATAGTGAATGTTGAAAAACTTGATGTAAATTTTCTACAGGGTGATACGTAACATGGTGCAAAATTGCAACGACTTCATCGTATACCCATTTTACAAAAAAATATGTTTCAATGTTTTAATACAAAAATCATGAAATGTGGTGTCTTATCTCGAAACGGTTTTGGACTTACCCAGATTGGAAGTCGAACATTGAAGATATAAATTTTTATGTTTAATGTTGCAGATTTACGAAACTCAGGCACAGCCTCGGGCATACACGGTAAAAAATTTTGAGTGAAATTTAACTCAAACCGGACTCAAAAGTGATTCAATCCAGGTCCACGCAAATTTGAGTGAAAATTCAACTCAAATTTTTTGAGTACATTTCTGTATTTTTGAGTTACTTCCTGTTAATCAATATTGAGTACTTTCAAGCCTTTTTACACTCGAAATTGAGCGCGATTGGCACAAAGGTGAGTATGCATTATAACTCAATATTGATGCAAAAAATATTTCAAAGTGATCAATATTGATGATTGATAATAAATGAATCAATTTTGATTATTTCCAATTTGGACAAAAAAAAAACAGACTTTTATTTATATAGGCATTTATTCAGGACATTTTTATTGTGACATGTTATTAAAACATAATTTGTGTAATATATCACTGTAAAAGTACCGAAATGTATAAATTATACCTACAACATTACTGAACAAAAATTTGAACAACCCAAAACCAAAAATATAAAAAAAATGTGACAATAATTTGAAAATACATGTATTAAATGCAATAAAGGAAAAGGGAACCAATATTCTCTACACTAAACGAGTAGGTAATATATAATTATGTATAGTAATAATACATAATTATTCCAAAAAAAATTATGCTAATTTATATAAATTAAATGCCGGAAATGAAAGTGAATCGATTTACAATATGAATATGACAATATTTTGAACCTATAGGTTGACTCCGCGGCAAACTAGACCTTTCTCGATGGGCATTGGGCTGGATGCGTATTAATCAAAAGTCAAAACTCGTCGGACCACTCCATTATGCGAAATGTATGGGTGTAGTGTTATTGTGTTCAATGTTGAAAATTTGATAATAATTAGGGGCAGGTGTTGGACCTTTGACGATATTGTACTTTTGACGACCCTCTAAAGGCCATCCGTGGACCAATGGAGAAAGCAGTTGTAACATGAAGTTCACCTGTCAAAAAACAAGAAGCCAAAGTCAAAACCTGCTGTTTCCTGTTGCAAAGTAAACCGTACCGCTGCTGGTTGCCAACCAGCATAATGACTGCCAGGCAGCTTAGCAGCGAATGCGGGCACTTTCAATCAAATGTGAGCGTAGCTGACTCAAAATATTTAGTATAATGTACTCAAATTTGAGGCAATTTAACTCAAAATTGTGTGAATTGACTCGAAAGTGAGTAGGTATCATCAACAAAAATTTCCCACACTCCATTACCCACACCAGGAGGACATTGATATTAACATAAGAGGGCCTATTTTTTTTTGTACTATAGTTAAATCAAAATTCATCTGTTATTCGTTCATTATTCGTTAATCGAATGAGCTGGGAGTGCTGAGACTCAGGCTGGAGGGATAGGTAGGTACGGCTGATAACCGCCGATGATTCTACGCAAGGTTTTGCTCCAAGACTTTTCATCGGATGCTATCAGTCGTACTAAGCGTGTCCCTCGGCCTGACACTTCATTTGTAGTGCAAAAAGTCCCAGTGCTGGGTTTAGGAGATAAATGGGATATATAGGTAGATCTATTAGTGCATCATATTAAGTGATAATTAATAAATGAAATTTTTCACTTACCCGGACTGGTTTTTTTCGACGAGCGACGCTGCCGGCTCACAAATAACGACTGATGCAGGAGCCGAATGGCACGTCCCTCGAACCGAATTTGACGAGGAAATGCATCAAATTTGATTTAAACCGAATCAAATCTGAGTTAATGCAATCGAAATTGAGTGCAGTACTCAATAATGATCATATAGTTGTCAAATTTGATAAAATTTCCCCATTCACTCAATTTTTTGTTGATTTTCACTCAAAAAATTAACTCACATCACTTCACTCAGACAAGTTGGAAATTCACTCAGTCGGATTTCTTACCGTGAGACAAGCACAAAAAGTATAACGTCGGGGGGGGGGCTTTACTTGACTCGGGAACTCAAGTTTTACATCGTAACCATGTTCAGGGGCTTAAACTTGCAAACAGAACATGTTTCACATCTCAAATTCTGATGAAATTCTGACGAAATTCATCAACATACGAAGAACAGGCAGTGGCAACCACTTGAAAAAATGCCCCCAGCTTGGCCCCACACCAAATATTTGGGTTGTGTTGAGAATAAAATTGTCCTGGACTGTTGTACTGTACGAACAATCTTGCTCAATGTCAACATCCATTCATCAAAAGTGACCTAATCTCGCGTGCCAACAAGGCAAATCTGTAACATTCAACAATTCAACATAAAAATCTATATCTTTAATGTTAGACTTCCAATCTGGGTAAATCCTAAACCGTTTCGAGATAATATACCACACTACATGATTTTGGTATTAGAATACATGAACAATTTTTTTTTTGTCAAATGGGGGTACGATGAAGTCGGTGTTAAGTCGGAAGTTATTATGGTCTTCAAAGTCGAACCATTTTTCTGATACCGACAACTTCGTTGTCCAGCAGTTAGGTATGAATTCAGCAAATTCAACATATAGTACATGTCAAACCAACATTTGACACAGAAAATTGTGCATATAGTATAGGTATATGCCTCGTGTCTTGGCGATGAATGGACAGAAGTACCAACTTGGAATTTATTCCAATGATTAGGTATTTGATTTGATTGTATATTCATTTGTAATTTTATTAAAAGCAGCACGAAAAACTATGTATGTTACTCGAGCTGAAAACGGCATAGCATAACTCTCTAACATGCAGCTCTCGGCCTAGGGCCTCGAGCCATAGACCCTCAAGTTGCATTTACGTTCGTTATGCTATGCACGGTTTTCGGCGCTAGAGTCGAAATAGTATTTTATGTTACTAGCGCCGAAAACCAGACATAGCATAACGGACGTGAATGCAGTTCGAGGCCCTAGGCAGTGGCGTACCTAGCGTATTTGGCACCCGGTTCCCGGGGCGGAATATTCTCTAACACCCCCCTCCCACCCTAAACCCACCTAGAGAATGAGCTGGAGACTGCGTAGTGCTAGTGACATCCCCTGTGCCAAATTAGGCAATTTTGCCCCCTTAGATTTTCAGGATCAAAAAATCGCTCCCAATTGGTGACATGGTATTTTTGGACATAGAAAAACGATTTCTCAACAAAGCTGAAAACACTACGAATAGTGACTGATGCGAGGAGAAAGTGCCGCAGACGAAATTTTTTGGAAGACAGGTCTTCACCAGCTTGTTTTGCACCCTCCAAGGCCTTGCGTTCTGGTTTTGTGGACTCTTCTTGCACCAGAAATAATCCGACGCTGACACCCCCCTACCGTTGGTACCCAGTGCGGCAGTGCGCCCCCCTGTTGGTACGCCACTGGCCCTAGGCCGAGAGCTGCATGTAAGAGAGTTATGCTATGCCATTTTCAGCGCGAGTAGCGTACATCGTTTTTCGTACTGCTTGTCATAAAATTACAAATAATTAAAATTAAATAATATAATAATAATATATAATAATACAATTATTAATATAACCATCCCGGCAACAAGAAGTTTCGACGAAAGTTTTTATATTTTATAGTTGTTATAAGTTTTATATATTTTTTTATATGTAAGTATATATTTATGAACGTTTACAATATAATATGCACATACAAATATACATTTTTGAATGTGAAAAAAAATAAAATCATATCAAAATAATCATTGGAAAAAATTTCAAGTTGGTGCTTCTGCCATTCATCACCAAGGCACGAGGCATATACCTACTAGATGCAGATTTTTTATGTTGAACGTCGATATGGATAATTGCGTCCTATGTTTGAATTTTCTTGCTTGAAACCGTCCTTCCCCTCCCCAACTATAAGGGTTTCCCATAAAATACCGAGATCCCCGAGCTCTAGTGTCTTGTGGTGACGACAAAACACAGAAAATGGCATAAATTACTCACTTTCAAATGTTCGCGCCACAAAACGTCAAAAATCATTCTGGGATTGTACCAACAGCTATTAGAAAAATGACTCTAAAATGTCAATTTTAAAAGTGGTTATTTATTATTTAAACTGATTTAAACCTAAAATTTCAAGCTATAACATTGGGAACGTGGTCTCTCTTGAATTGTGATAGCCCAGTCAACGAAGAAAAGAATGCGAAAATAAATAGTGTAGTTTTGAAAATTGGTAGAGATGTTCTCGATAGCTTGCTGATTAAAAAGTCCCCATCGATAGGTGGTGTGGAATCGCCGCCATCTTGGATTATTGGTACATTTGAAGTATTTTTTGCAATTATTTCGAATTAAGGCGATCCCATCAAAAAACGGCTTGGTTCAAATGAAAGGCCATCAAATTGTCTACAAAAAAGTTGCGTTTCGCTATCACGTATGTCATAACTTTGGAGAAATTGGCCTGTGAGCGTCAGTTGTGAGTCATGGAGGAGATATTTTATTTCTCACGGTGTTTTTGAAGAATCGCAAAAAACTACAATGCAGTGCTGTTTAGTTAATCTTCGTTAATAAATGAAAAAAATTAAAAAAATGTTGGCCCTCACTTTAGAAAAGATGGGGGGGGGGGTCAAAGAGAAAAAATTGAACCTCTAGTATTTCGGTTATTTGATGAAATTTCGAAAACATTTTCAGGAGGAATTATGAGTGATCCATTTATGATACAAGGTGCAAAAGACAGACCAATCATTGTACAGGGCGAGTCTGTATTTTTTCAGACCGCGCGTAAACCTGCAAAGCGCATCTCAACACCTGAAAATGTCCGTAACTAACACAACGAGAATCAGAACAATGCATGGGTAACCTGAACTAGTTTGTCTGTCACTCATTGTTCTAATTTTGGTAGTGTTGGTTACGATTATTTTCAGATGTTTAGATGGGGCTTTACAGATTTACGCGCGGTCTGAAAAAATTCGGGGTACAGACTCACTCTGAACAATGATTGGTCTGTCTTTTGCACCTTGTATCATAAATGGATCACTCATAATTCCTCTAAAAATGTTTTCAAAAACTTCTTAAATAACCGAAATACTAGAGGTTCAATTTTTTCCCTTTGACCCCCCCCCTATTTTCTGAAGTGAAGGCCAAAAAAAATTTTTTTTTTTTTTTTTCATCAACGAAGAATTATTGAACAGCACTGTATTGTAGTTTTTCGCAATTCTTCAAAAACACCGTGAAAAATAAAATACCTCCTCCACCACTCACAACTGACGCTTAAGTGAAAGTGATACGCAACTTTTTTGTAGACAATTTGATGGCCTTTCATTTGAACCAAGCGGTTTTTTGTGGGATCGCCCTTATTCGAGATAATTGCAAAAAATACTTCAAATGTACCAATAATCCAAGATGACGGCGATTTCACACCTTCTATCGATGGGGACTTTCTACACAGTAATCAGCAAGCTTTCGAGAACATCTCTACCAATTTTCAGAACTACACTATTTATTTTCGCTATTCTCCTAAATTACGCTTTCATTGACTGGGCTATGAATGATTTTGCAAGTTTAGTTTGTTTGTTACGTGTATTTTTCACTTTGCGGCTCTAGATTTTTTCTGAACACTACAGTGCAGGACGTCGAGCGAATATTGTCATTTTCGGTTATGGCAGCACAAAAAATACTATTACACTGTAGCAGCTGAGAAATACAGCTTAGTTTTTTCAATCACAGCCGTCCCAAGGCTGATACGACATTCTGACAATATCATACGAATTATTCTCCATTCAACGACCGGCCGGTATCTCAGAAACTTAACGCAGCACAACATCAACCTGGAAGTCCCAGCTCCCAGCTCCAAATCCGGCCGGCAGCAACGCATTTTTCTGTCTCAAAAATATACTGTGACATCGAAACATTGGAGGAGCTTGTGGTGTGGTGATCAGCGCGTTCGATTGCATGCCAGAGATCGCAGGTTCGATCTCCTCCAGGCGTGTCCAGAAAAATTTCCGGTATAGTGGAGGAAAGCATTCACCGGCGTCGGTGTTAGACCTCATTGCGAAAATAGGCCGACGTTAAATGAACAAAGAAAAAAAATCAGGACATTGTAATGATTTCTGAAAAACGATATAATAAACTGTTACAATCTCCTATACTTGACCGAAAAAGGGCCGAGAATGAGGAAAACAATGTCAACAACTTAATTTAAGGTTCCTCAAAAGAACAGAGGTGAAGCATGATCCTTTGAGGACTGTATTTGAGTCCACGAAACATGGGTGCAACGATACGACTTGATTTTGAGCTTGTTAATGTAGCATTAGTCCAAAAATCAGTTTGTCGGATGTAAATACAGCTACAGGCCTATGTAACATACATTATAAGGTAGGCGGTAAATGAATAATGCAGGGTATTCCTGAGGTGATATGATATAAAATTCATCTGGGTATATTTAAAACAATGGAATACCTTCCCTTACAATACCTTGAGTACAAGCCCATACGAAAACCTCACTATACACACCACTAATACCTAGCATAATTTCTAGAGCTGTTAATATAGTATGTATACGGTACCGTCGCGTCAGCACAAGAATATTATATTGAGATCAGACGATTTCCGCATTTTGTGGAGGCCCAATATCTCACTCAAAGGTGAAATTCATATCGTTCATTTGAATGTGACCAAGCCGCCTAAATAATATGCTATGCCATAACTGATTATATAGTTATGATAATTCCGTCATCAATGCTCTTTGTAACCGTATATATCTAGGCACATATAAAGGGAATTCGCTTATGTCTCGTTAGGTTGGTGTACAAGCAGCATGTGAAAAAAACGACAAAACCCAGCCATTTTTCAGAAGTAATTTGCAAAAAGTGCTCGCTTTGAATAGGGCTCGGCAAAAACCGAATAAATAAAACAAAAATCAAATTAGCTTTTTTAGCGGGATTGTTCGAAAGCTAAAGCCGTAAAGCACTAGAGTTAATTTAGGCGTATTACTGGATTTTCAGTCGCGGTTTCCGTCCGAATAGTCCATAGATCGATGGAACTATTGTGCCTCATTCTGGTCACGGCTTTGACCGTATCTCGTGTCACGCATTGTGTTCCTAAACACACTGTCAGTCCGTGATATGTCCGCACGATCGAATAAAACACATGGAAACGCCATATACCCGATCACCGATGAGCCCTTTTCGATACGCTTCCGATTTTCTCTTTTCATCGTGCGATTCTCCAAGTTGAAAAACCGCATAACTTAATTAGGACGACCTAAGCCCAATTTCTTTTTTAAATAAGTCAAAAAGTCAGCTACAGATACAATGACCCCCACAATATAACATCAGTGATACAGGTGCTACTACTTACAGCTTACAGTCGTCAGTCGTTAGACTTTACTCATATATAGTTGTAAAGATGGCATGGTGAGAAAATCGCGCGCGGCGAAACGCCACAGACCTATTATACCTGCAGAAGGGTAGGTATTATCTACTTCCAAGAGTAGTTTCTATTTTCTTTTTAGTACCCGAGCTTCGAGTTAGTACCTAGAGGTCCATTCAGGATGCTGGAGTATATATATATATATATATATATATATATATATACTCCAGCATCCACTACGTACATACATATATATATATATATATATATATATATATATATATATATATATATATATATATATATATATGTATGTACGTAGTGGATGGAATGGAAAGAGTACTTTATGTAAGGTATTATTAACAAATGGATTTGTGCGGACGGAACATCAGTATATGATGTGCAGTGTGCACCCATATAAGCTATTCTAGTTAATTAAGTAGGTATACACAAGCATATGAAAAAGGGAAAAATCCGTTCAAATCCATAATCCAATCCGCTTAAAGTCTATGCAACACATACAACAGTCAGAATCCCGCGATCAATTTCTGTATAGGTTGTATAACATTATCCTTGTTCGTGAAGTTGCGAAGAGATACGGAGGGGAAAGCAAGCCAGCGGGCTCTACAGTCAGCTCTGCCAGTAGCTGGGAGTTTAATTACAGACTAGTGGCATCCCCTGGGACTGGCGGGGCTTCAAGTCACCCTTTCCTCTCTCTGTTCCCTTCTCCATCCCCTCCCCACCCCTCTCCTGCTCCTCCTCCTCCTCCTCCTCCTCACACAAACGGTAAAGCTCAAAGAACGGTTCACACTCGCTTATTTCGCTACCACACCGCTACCTACTCCTGCACACCATCCGTATCGACTTTTTATTAGATGTTTGGCGACATTCCCAAGTCACACAAACTTTTTTTCAGAAACATTTTTCGAAAACTATGCTTCAACTGTCCGTTTGAAATCACCAAAATGCATTTATTCAACTATAAAACCATACACGTACCTTAGTTATAATAGGAGATTATGATAAATGATTAAATCTAACCAATAATGTAATCTAGAAACTTATACGAAATATACAGTTGCGGCCTTTTACTTTGGAACTTCAATGGTTGATGCTGAGCACGGGTACGTAATATTTTTTCAAGCCTCGAAAAGGCTTCTCAATCCACTTCGTTCCTAATATAGGCATAATGCACTAAGTGAGTCTTTATTAGGTAGGTATATAGTATATAAATGTTGTAATAAGCAACGTCGGGACCCAGCCATGATCAAAGCCTGTGAGTTATTTTGAACAAAACAAGCCATACAACCACTTTGTATTATACAGACGTTGTTGTCGGGCTTTGCGCGATGGGGAAAACCAATAACTGATTATTTTCTGCTGTTTTCATAAAAACTCGGGAATAATAGGTAACTAAGTTGGTTAAGGGAAACTCAATTTAAAAAATTGGAAAATTTACTGGATTATTTACCATTCCCTTCGTTCGTTCATCGTTCTAGTCACAAGATCGTCCTCCTGCTGGAATCGATCAGTTTGAAGGCACAAACAACTTCGGTGCGAGATTCAAGGTTCGATTTGTTCAAAATTATTGCAAGATCATAACAAAAAAATTTAATTTTCATATTACTTACAAGTTGAATAAATTGCATATACAAAATAATAGTATATTATTATTCAACAAGCGGGTAATGATTGCTTCATCTTTATCGAATCCTATTGAATAATGCACGCCAAGGCTCGTGTCGGCAAACTGCATCCTCGTGAGTAAGAAGCGATCATTACCCGCTTGTTGAATAATATACTATTATCCAATCTTATTGAAAAATGCAGGCATGTATGCGAGTGATAATGCGTGCATTATTCAATAGGATTGGATAAAGCATAGTATTCTTATACTCGCGGGTAATTGCTATTACTTATTCGGATGCTTTACGACACTCGCCAAGGCTCGTGTCGGCAAACTGCATCCTCATGAGTAAGAAGCAATCATTACCCGCTTGTTGAATAATATACTATTGTTGCATCAGTTGCATTACTAATGGCCATTGTTTTGATATAACATTATACAAAAGGGAAGTAATTTGTTCCTTTCGAGTTAATCAAAGCGGCATATGAAAGCAACGGCGATTTAATCTCTCTTTTTATTAGGCCTTTCGAAGCTCCAAGCAGGCGTGTCCAAATGGTTATTGACGGCGTTCAGTATCAATTATATCAGATAAGTGATAGTTTAGTGCTACCCCATGCACCAGCGCATAGTCAAGTAACCGCTTTATTTGGAGCGAATAACTTCTCATTATCCGAAGGGTTGGAGTTATAATTGTTACTCCAGAACGCCAAAAGAGACGTATATCTTGATGATGTATGAAAATTTAGTTTGTTTTTTCCTAGTGACATCACAGTGCGGTCTAGCTTTTGACAAGAATATCGGATTACATGTTATGTATGCAAATACGTATATGTACTGGCGAGGGAGGCAAGACCCCTTTGGGGTTAAGTCCTTGGGGGCTATAGCACCCTCTTATTAAGTAATAGCGCGGTAAATACCGTGTGATGAATGTAATCATAAGCTAATTTCGCAAACCCCCATTCAACGTGTAATAAAACAATCAGCATATGTAATGCGTAATAAAAAACGTTGTTTAAAATCATCCAGCGAACATTAGGGGTTCTCTGGATCTACGAGTATAATAACCAAGCTGGGTGTTTCTAATATGTAGCTGCACGCGGGAAGTCTACAAGGAACGAAGGTAGCTGACTTACAGGCTGTCGACGCCGATAACGAGCCTGCTATAGGTGGACATAGCGCTGGTCGACACCCGTTTTATTCATTGCGACTACTTGATCGTGAGTCGTTGAGCATGAGTACCAGGACCAGGTCTGTACCAGGGATATGCTCAAATTTTTTCAATGTTTTGGTGAAACTGGCAATTTGTATTCCAAATTTTACATACGCCGATCATGATGTTGTGTGCCACAGGCCGTAGCTGTTGCATGTAGTTGTGACCTCTAAATAATGTTCAATAGGAAATAGGTATGTCAAAAAAGCCTATTCTTCGGTCTTCAGTTCTTCACAACAAAAGTAATGTTGAGGAAGAAAGATATTTAGAGAACAATTCCATGAGAAAAAAAACATGGCATGCAGAAGTATTCGAAGAACGAGCAATATGGCAGACAAGGAAAATCTAATCTTGAGCAGCGCCATAGTGGTGAGATGTTCCAACATCAGAATCGCGCTTAATTTTTACCTAGCAATGGTATGGTAGTTGATAACTGATTTTTTAGCGGAAACATAAACCCGAAGACATAGCGATCTAATTCTTTCGGTATATGAACAGCTGACTAAAAATGGAAAAGGATAGGCTACTTCTGGTTAGTCGCCGCCCCCGGATTCCGCCCCCAAACGAAAAATAGTGCAACTTCCATAATTTTCACTGATTTGTCATATTTCCTTACACATTTGGAAACCCCCAACTCAAACTGTGCAACAGTTACTTTCCCGAATGCTGCCGCCCCCACACGCTGCCCTCAAAGTAAAAGATGAATAAAAAACATAAACCCGAAGACATAACGATCTAATTCTTTCGCTATATGGATAGCCGACTAAAAATGGGAAGGACTAGGCTACTGTTGATTAGTGGCTGCTCCCAGCTTCCGCCTTCAAACAAAACAAGTGAGTATGCCTTCACGTGCGTGAGTCTCAGTAGCGCATTTTCTTAAAGAGGCATATTATGAATGTAAAGAAATTTGGTTGAAGGAGAAACATCATTCTTTGCCCACTCTCTTCAGTCGAAACTCATTGTGATTTTTTGTTATCAGGATGGGGTACTTGTCAATGAAAAAGATTTGAATGAAAATTCTTTCAATCATCAATATTTTTTTGTTTGGAGGCGGAAGCTGGGAGCAGCCACTAGTCAACAGTAGCCTATTCTTTCCCATTTTTAGTCGGCTATCTATATAGCGAAAGAATTAGATCGTTATGTCTTCGGGTTCATGTTTTTTATTCATCTCTTACTTTGAGAGCAGCGTGTGGGGGCGGCAGCATTCGAGAAAGTAACTGTTGCGCAGTTTGAGTTGGGGGTTTCCAAATGTGTAAGGAAATATGACAAATCAGTGAAAATTATAAAAGTTGCATTTTTTTTGTTTGGGGGGCGGGAGCTGGAGGCGGCGGTCAATCAAAAGTGGCCTATCTTTTCCCATTTTCAGTAAGCTATCTATATGTATAGTGAAAGAATTAGATCGCTATCTCTTCAGGTTCATGTTTAACATTTATCTCTTGCCTTGGGGGCGGCGTGTGGGAGCGGCAGAGTTTGACAAAGAAATTCTTGCACAGTTTGAGATTCTGTTTCTGAATGTTCGAGGTAACATCAACATCTGAATCAGTCTAAATTGTTGAAAGTTGCACTTTCTTCTTTTGGGGGCGGAAGCTGGAGGCGGCGCCATATCACAAGTAGCCTATCTTTTCTAATTTTTAGTCAGCTATCTATACCTATAGCGAAAGACTCACATCCTTATGTCTCCGGGTTCATGTTTTCCATTTATCTCTTACTTTGGGGGCGGCGTGTGGGAGCGGCAGCATTCGGCTAAGAAAATGTTGCACAATTTGAGTTGACAGTTTCTAAATGTTCAAGAGAACATCTCAATTAGTAAAATTGTGAAAGTTGCACTATTTGCCGTTTGGGGGCGGAATCTGGGGGCGGCGACTAACCAAATGTAGCCTATCCTTTTTTATTTTTAGTCAGCTGTTCATATACCGAAAGCTGGTGATAATCGGTATATTTCATGCTTTCATGCGTTCTGCGATTTCGGTTTTTGACGTTTTTACCAAAATTACTTGATAATCAAACTTTCTTTCCTGAAAAATTTCGTGCTTCTTGAAAATTTTCGCCAGAAATTTTTTCTCCATCGGTTGGCTATGCCACTGACCATTTGTTGTTTTGTCTCTACCCTCTTATGGAAAAAAATCAAAATTCCAAAGGCTTGAGGCCCCTGTCACTATGATATCTGGGGCCGGGGCCCCTGAAGCCTAAAGTGAAAATAATTCTCAGAGATTCCGTGATACAGACACACCTCTATTGCCGGTGCGTAGGCCCTCAAACCTGTTGTTATGGGGCCTGCCGAGGTAACTTTAAAATTAAAAAAAAAAAAGAAAAACAATGTAACTCACCTAAGCAATATTCAAAAGTAATGACCATTGAGGGAAAGAATTGGAATTTTCGGATTTTATCCCAATTTTTTTTGCAGTATTTTTTACAAACAAAAGGAATTGGGGGCCCCATCAGATGATTGAGGCCCCGAGGCCCGGGGCGGACCGCTCCCTTCGCCACCCCCCCCCCCCCCCTTAGTCCGCCACTGGAAGGCATACTCACTTGTTTTTTAAACAACGGGTGAGTGATCCTTGAACATTTTCATCAGACAATTTCTTTTTAAATTCTTAAAGTTTTCCGAGAGCTTTACACTTTAAAATGAGTAACCGTCCTGATGGCTTATCGAGACCGGACTCAACTGATGAAGCCCTTATTAGAGAAAATATCTCAATTCTTCAATATTTTTCTAAAATTAAAATGACACTATGTATATATGTCATTATTGCAATGAAATTATCAAGGAAACCAAGGCAAGATGGAATAAATTCGATGTATTTATGAAGTGCGCCAAATGAGGATGGATGACATGATGAATTATTCAGGTAAGAGTCCAAAAACCAAACTTTAATTTCTTTGTTAACTCTGTGAGTAAAATATGTATGTCATTTTAGTCATTTTACGCCAACCCTGTTGATAAAATTACACAAATCACTTTATTTTACTTTTATTTATTCAAGAAAATATTCATACCGGCTACCTGCGTTCGTTGGGTTTTTGACGTTCTTTTCCTTATTCTTCCAAGCATTCAAACATAGTGCAAACTTTAAGGGAAGCCCAGGATATCGTCGCCTTGGTGATGAATGGTTCAAATTCACAATTTTTCGTTTTTTGAGTTATAACTGTACACAACTTCTAAAAGATCCAAATTTTATAGTGGTCCACAGATTTAAGCCACTGATGCCATTCCTGCTCAGTTAGGTATAGGGAATTTGCTAGTATTTCTAAGAAACAATATATTGAAGTAAATAGTATCAAGCTACCCTAGTAACGCCAGTGCAATGTTGTAAATATGTTTTTGCAAATAAAAACAGTTCATTCAACTGATTTTGTTACTTTTTTCTTTGTTTAATACTTATTGCATTTTGAGCTCAATTTCGAGGGAGCGCAAAAAATTCATACGCGTTTTATTCGGAACTTATGTTCAGTAAAATTATTATGGTATGTTATGTTATGTTATTTACTTATGTTCATTCACCACCAAGACGACGATGATATAAAAAAAACTATTTACACTGTAAAGTTGTAAGGTTAATAATATGAATAATAATTGTATAAATTTGATTTGAGCTTGAAGTCTTTCCACAAGGTTTTTTAATATTTTCTTTTTCATTTTTTGAGGGTTACCGACCGGTTTCGCCAAACTTGTTGGCATCAACGGGGCTTGTACAAGGATAGGGTATAAAAATTGTAAAAACTGGATGTCAAAATTGACAAAATCAGCAACAAAGGTAATGTATTGACATCCAGTTTTTACAATTTTTATACCCTATCCTTGTACAAGCCCCGTTGATGCCAACAAGTTTGGCGAAACCGGTCGGTAACCCTCAAAAAAATAAAAATAAAATATTAAAAAACCTCGTGGCAAGACTTCAAGCTCAAATCAAATTTATACAACAACTACCTATTCCACTTCAAGATTATGGAGCCCTTCTACCTTAAAACATGAATAATAATAATAATAATAATTAAAGACAATAATAATAATAATTAAAGCTAACAGCCATCCCAAGTAAAGTATTGGACAGGAGAAGTTTGAAAATTTGTAGCGCCCGACTGGGAAATGACGATAAACTCCGACTGCAAACTGAATTTCGTTCTTTTATTGTGTTGCTTTTTGTTAAACTTGATTCAAATCTGTCGCGGGTAGTTTCTGAGTTATTAAATTTCAAAGTTTCAATCTTTGACATTTTTAGTTTCCAACAGAGGTAAAGAAATACTTTAAACTGTTCTGAATCAGCTCGCCCACAGTTACCTTAACTCCATTTTTTCTACACCTCTATTGGTAACGAAACACGTTACATTCACTCCTCCAGACCAGACATTTTCAAGTCCAGGAGGTTGAGGATGAATGCTGTAATTAGTGTAATTGCTATTAGTTTCAAGTAATTAATTTATGTGGTATTACTTTTTTCTACGCAGGAATGGTTTCCATTCGTTTTGGCATATTTTCGGCTTGTTTCCGCTTCTATCACGCATTTCGGGTCTGTTTTGGAAGTGAAGTATGTATTCGCTGGAGTACCGCGACAAATGTCGAAATTCCTAACGTCAAAATTTATATACAGGGTGTTTCGCAATTACGGTTACAAACTTCTAGGGGAGATTCCCCATCAAAAATGGACCAGGAAAAAATATAACTTTGATGTCCTAAAATGCTCCGTTAAAAAAATACAGGGTGTTCAAGTTAACTTTTTAAAATCGATTTTTCGACATAACTTTTGAACTGTTAAACTGATTTTGTTCAAATTTATTACAAAGGGTACCAGAATAGTTCTCTATCGAATAACACCAACGTGTCAGAAAAGAAATATCAGGGGCGTAGATAATGGGGGCTGTCTTCATATTGGCCCCCCTATTTTTCACCCCTTTAGCTATTTTCTCAAATTGTTCTAATTTTTGGTTTCTACGTCCAATTTAGAAAAAAAAGTTACTCCTGCAAAATTTTGATAAAAGGCTTCATTTCTGAGATATTTGGGTTTGAAACTTTGAAAAACATCTCGATCGCCGCTTGAAATCGCCACTTTCAATGAGCCCAGTTTTTTTTTCCTGAAAACTTCTCATTTTTCTGAAAAAATAGTGGTTTATCAACTTAGAAATTCTAGTGAACCTATTTCTACTGAGAAATCATGAGTTTTTTTGGATTCTAATTTTTAGGCTTTTGAAAGTGGCAATTTCGAGATGTTCTTCAAAGTTTCAAACCCGGATATCTCAATAAGGAAGCCTCAAATCAAAATTTTGCAACAGTAACTTTTTTCTCTAAATTGAACGTAGAATCCAAAAATGGAAACAATTTGGAAAAATAGCTAAGGGTGTAAAAAATAGGGGGGAAATACGAGGACACCCCCCATTATTTACCCCCTAAATTTTTTTTTTATCTCAACACGTTGCTATTATTCGATAGAGACTTATTTCAGCTAACTTTTTTCAAAATTTGAACAAAATCGGTTGAACGGTTCAAAACTTATGTCAAAAAATCAGTTTTAAAAAGTCAACTTGAACACCCGGTAACTTTTCAACGGAGCATTTTAGGACATCAAAGTTATATTTTTTCCTGGTCCATTTTTGACGAGGAATCTCCCCTAGAAGTTTGTAACCGTAATTGCGAAACACCCTGTATATCTATCTATTCAAGTGCAACAGGTGACAAATTTGGGCCTGTCCAACTTCGGAGACATGTTACATGTGATAAACTCTAGTGATATAATGATTTATACGCCCTTATGGTGGATGCCAAGTTTCCGCTAATACATATTCATATATTTTTCTCTTGTTAACATAATTTTCAGTAGGCTTCTGAATTTCTGTTTCTTTGTTGCTTGTCCCTTCCCTTGGTTGCTCCCTCCTCTTAGTTGCTCCCTTCCTCTTGTTGCTCTATTCCCCTACTTGCTCCCTTCCCCTAAGTTACTGATAGTTCTCGTGTATGCTTTTAGTTTCTTACCTGTTCAGCACCCGATTCGCCCCGTGGTCCCGTATTTTTGTATATTTTCCAATAGTTTCTATACGATTTTGCGACTTTTGCTCTTCTCTGTGCATTTTCAGTTGACGTTCCATTTATTGTCCTACTGTGTTTTTAGCCGATTTTTTTTGTTGGTTTTCTTCTAATTTTTCACCCACCCAGCACCTCAATTTGTTCCGTGGTCCTGTAGTTGTAATCATTTTCCTAATTTGCAACACTTTTTTATACTTCTTTCTTTCTTACCCACCCAGCACCCCAATTCGGTCCGTGGTCCCGTTACTTATATGGGGATTCTTATTCCATTCCTATCTTATTTCTGGACACTATTCTGAGTAGTTTGTGATTTTGAGATTTTGTTTTCGTAGTTGGAAATGCTTTCTAAATGCAAGACGCTCCGTGTGGCGCATAGCACGTGAAATACGAAAGATGGTACCGGCCCCATGCGATGTTGGTGGTCGTTGAAAATCCCTACCCTGTCTTGGAACAAACAGGGGTTCGGCAAAAATCCCGCACAGTGGAGGAAAGCATTCACCGACGTCACTGTTAGGCCTGATTGCGGTGGTAATAGGCCGACGTTAAATAAACGAATAAAGAAACATTCCATCAAACTTAACAAATCTTGCCCACTCTTCTCTGATTGACGTTTTCTGTTTCGCTTCTCGTACTGTACCTCCTATTGTTGTTTCTTCTTGTTATTCCCTTTCCACTACGTTATCTCAGGTTTCCTGAGGTCTTCCCTTGTCCCTTCTGATCCGTATCTAGACTCGTCAATCGTCATACTCTTCTCACTGGTCTTTCTGCTTCTATTTTTTGCATTTGTCCCTACCATCCAAGCTGTCTCTCTTCTATGTTTCTGCTACTGGTTCAATATTCAACTCATTCCTTATGTTCATATTTTTAAGTTTGTCTAATTTGTTACTCCTTTCATTGCCCTCAGATATTTCATTTCTACTAAGGAAATAAGACGTTGCGGAATCAATTCCAGCTCATTCCTTGACAGTCTTACCATTCAGGTCTCTTCTGAAAGCTACAGAGAGCTACACTATGAATTGATTATAGAAGCATTCTCTGAATAAAAAAAAAATAGATTTTTTTCGCATTTTCAAATATTTATATTATAGCTTTCGAAAGAGATTTGAATAGTAAATTTCTGTCTATGAACAAGCCCATCTGGAATTGATTCCACAACCCCTTATTTCACCAATCCAACTCCATTCTTACGTGAAAATTGGGTTGGGTCTTTCTTTGTTCTATTGATTCATCTTGCAATGACGAAAAATGTATTATAACAAAATGTAACAAAGCATATTTCCTATTAAATATGAAATGATTTCAATGTGGAATAATCCTAACAAAAACGTATTTTCTGCAAGATTTGGTCCGAATGGCAGTGACTGTGTGCCGACCAAACCAACCATTGTTGATTTAATTGTTTCCGTTTTTGCACATAGCTTGCGCGCGAAAGGGGGTGGAACTTCTGCGTCTCTCAATATTTCCATGTCATATCCCCCCGCATTCAAGCCGCAGCCGCAAGCCTCCGACGGCATGTTGAGGGCTCCTGATGCAAACTTATGAAGTTTTGTAACAATATAATAGTGCCTCTCTGACCCAAGTTCCTACTTCCGGCCGTGCACCATCAAGATAAAATTATTCATCTAAAACTATAGCAACAGGCTTCCTAGGGGAAAGGAAATATTTTTAAACCTTGTTTCTGGCTTTTTGGTAGGAAGTCGCGGTTGAAAAATTCTGGATACCTAGGTATTTGTTATTTGTTTAGAGTTTGACCCAAGGTCAAGGGAAATAGCGGGATCCTAGACCAGCGGTTTTGTATGTATAGAGTTGCTGCGAAGGGACATGGGACTTGTGAGAGTAGGGGAAAGCGACTGGCAACCGTTCATTAAATTAAAGCCCCTTTCAACACATGCATATACCCTTTCCATTGGTCACGTTGGAATCAATCCCAAACGCTTAAACATCAGCCGTTACAGTGACAATATAAAACTTGAGCTGCAACAGTTTGATAAAGAAAACATTTTTTCCTTTGGTCTGATTGAAGAAACATATATGCATCATGAAAATTTCTTGAATTATAGTAGGTAGATATATTTCTTCAAACAGAACTTGAGAAACGGTAAATTAGCACTGGTGATGATTTCAAAAAACGTCTCTGGTTGAAAAATGAAGGCTAAATTTTAATCTCAATTTTAATTTTGATGGAAACGTTCCCAAGACGCACAAAGTAAACAGTTAAGTATATTATTGTCAAAGAATGATGGTTGTATATTGTATAAACGGTAATTGAGAAACATTTAATTAGGGTAAGTCATGATTCAAAAAAGGTCTCTGGCTATGAAATGAACGTTTTATTTTAATTTTGATGGATGCGTTCGCCAGACGCACGAAGTAAAGGGTCAGGTATATTTTTATCAAAAAATGATCGTTGAATGAACGGAAATTGAGCAATATTCAAGTAGCGTTAGTCATGACATCCTAAAGACGTATAAAGTAGAGTGTTATATTAGTGTCAAGACATTACTGTTGAATAAAAGTTTGTTTGAAGACCAGTTGACTTTTGTTTAATACTTTCCTCAAACCGGACCTCTATGAAGTTTGTCATTGGAGTAGGGCATCCAATCCCGAGACTCAAACGAAATCCCGGGATTTCGGGATTGAAAATTTCGAATCCCGGGATCCCAGGATTTTCGGGATTTCTCAAATGATGCAGCTTTTCACCTCAGTTGAGTGGAAAACAGAGTCAAAGCGAGAAACACAGATCATGCAAGTAAGTACATCATCATTTGACACCAATATTAGTATTTTATTGTATTTATTTTGCATAAATCAAACATTGCAGTTGCATTAAAAATCACTTGCTGAGACAAAAGAAATTTTTTTTTTTTTTAATTTATCACAGTTTTGTTTTATTTCATGTGTTTGGAGATGTTATTCTTAAGTTTTCAAGGGCCGCTATTCTCTAATGTACCATGTACCTCACCTCCTAATTCTAATATTAGTATTATTATTAAGTACCAATACTATCAATTACCACCAATTATTATACAACAAATAATGATTGGGTACTAGTTTCATTTAAACAGAATAGATATGATAATAATTATTACATACTAACAATGGTTTCAAATTCAGTGTGCTCACTTGAATAATATGTGTTTCTTGCATTAACGCCAACAACTCTATATTTCATTCAAGTAACGTGAAAAGATGCATCATTTGAAAAGTCCCGAAAATCCCGGGATCTCGGTGGAAAAATCCCGGGATTTTCGGGATTGGAGATCTAACGGGATCCCGGGATCCCGGGATTGGATGCCCTACATTGGAGTCACTTTTGATTCAATCCTTTTCCCAAAATTTTGATTTAAAGTCAATGCCGACGCTTGATCCTTTCAACCTGAGCCTTTAGCTTCAACAAGAGCCCTCATTTTCCAAAATCGGTCAATAACGAATAAAGCTATTACTGCAAAACCAAAAGGTTACATTTTTGAGATCATCCTGTAATTGGAGGAGATAGACCCAAAATTTCAAAAACCGCCTCGAGGTCTGGGAATAACATCACCCGTAAAACACTTGGAGAAAATCAAAAACCATTTTTTGTGGAATGGGAACTGCTCAGACTTTTGAATTTTTGGAATACCTGATTGAGCGCTCTGTATAATTGATATGAAACATTTGTACCAAAAATGCCGATGATATGTTGTAGCTTTATTACGTGAGCTAATCAGAAAACAAAAACTTATTCGAATAGTTCACTCATTCAGGAGTTATGACACCTTGAGTACGACTCAAATTTTTGGGTGACCCACTTCAATTGGTGCGCGGTTTAGTTTGTTTCCGTCATGTTACCAAGTTACCGATTCAAAATGAAATATGTAAAAATAAAGGGTTACGTTTTTGAAATTTTAAACTCAAATATCCCCAAAACCACTGATCTGACGGAAATTCAACCAGTCAAGTTTCTGCTTTTAAATTCAATAAGGATATCAAAAATCTGATGATTGTCCAATAAAGTCCAGTGGCTCAATGTTAATTAATAAACAATGTTTTTTCCTCAAAGAACCGTCGACTTAGTTCATAAGATGAAAGAAGTGTGAAACTGTTTCCACTGACGTAACAATGACTTTTCAACATTCAGTTTTATTCAGAAATAGAAACTGGTAGACACAGTGTTTCGCTCTTCAGTACAGCATACCAGACGTGAATTCACTGTAAAACTACCAAGAGATTTTATTTATAGATATATTATATATGATTTTAGTATAGATTTCCAAATTTTTCATTTTAGGGCGTCGAAAATATGGGGGTAAAAAGGGACAACCGTCCAAAATCTACGCCACTGGACCTTTTGTAGAAAATTTTCATTAAGTGATCGACGGACACCTATCAAGGTTCATTTACACAACATTTGAGCAGAATCTTTCTGATGGTTCAAAAGTTATATAAGAAAAGCGGTTTTTGACCTTCAACTTTGATGGGCCTTTGATATCTCCGTTGATATGCATTTTTGACGTATGGTTTTGTGATTTGTTCTTATTGGTTTTTCATGCTCTATCGATCATTGAAATTTTTCAGATTAATCCTGAACCACCCTGTACCTATTGCTTCAGTTGCAAAAATGGGGTTCCACCAGGGAGCATTTTGGCATTTGCACAAGATTTCATGCGCGATCGAAAATTATTCAAAGTGAAAATAGAATAACATCACATCGCAAAATGGGAAACTAGATAACGGAATCCCTCAAAGTTCGGTGGTGAAATTGGACCCTGTTTCTAACTGCAATTAACGAATGTATCAAGAGGTTGGAATTTCCGATCAAGTGTGGTTCATTTATGGTGATTACCTAGTCACTCACCTTAAGGAAAAAGACTCAAAGTAAAGTATATACAGGGTGTTTCATGACTTATACGACATAGCTTAAGGATAGATCCAGCTTTTTGAGGTGGATCCGGATCTGGTTTCGAAATTTTTCTAAGATCCTGCGTTTCAAAGTTACAGGGTGATTTATGTATTTTGGTCAAAACTTTGATAGGTCATAACTTTGTAACAAATGAATGGAATCAAATAAAATTTGACATGAAAAGTCTCTTACCAAGAGCAATCACAATGATCAACAAGGCATGAAAAAATCCAGAGCCGGACTAAAAAAAAATGGCCCCCATCAATTCTTGGGCAAAAAAGCCATTTTCGCATCGGATTCCTAAAAAAATGCCATTGTATTTGGAATGTTGAGAAAAAATGCTACAGAATCAGCTATTCAATACGAACGGCACACCTCAGTAGGTTTAGTAAAAAAATAAAATAAAAAAAAATAGAAAATTTTAATAGCGATATTTCCTGAATTATTTGAGATGATTAATCGCAATTACTACTTTTCAAACAGGAAACGAGCAACATTTCAAAAAAAAAATTAAAACTCCTAAAAATAGGTGATAAATAGTTATTTACAAATGGTTTTCAAAATGCCTTCCCCCAACTTCGGCGCATTTTCTACATCTCGTCACTAAATGTCTAGTGGCTTTTCGAATGGTTGGTCTATTGTTCCGCGTTTGATTAGCAGCTGCAATGATCTTTTCTCTGCAATCCTTCCTGGTGTTCATCTCCGTCTTGTAGACCTCTAGATCTTTCATGTCGCCTCATACATAGTAATCTAGGGGCTCGATACCAAGTTGCAGGCGCAAAAGTTAAGACGGCGTAACTAGCCAAATAGAGCGGTCTGATTGGCCGTTGCTATAGTAACCCCACTTACGGCGGTCTCAGCCCCAACTTGGTATCGAGCCGTAGGACTGCATGTGAGATCAGGAGATCTGGGAGCCAGGAATGAGGACCCCCGTGACCAATCCAGCGATGGGGGTATTCTGCATCCAAGTATTCTCTGACGTTTAATGAAAAATTTGACGGTGCCTCAATTGCATTCTGATGTAGAATTGTTCTTTTTGCTAATCATAAATCCCCATAGTTATGTGCCTGTTGTTTCGAGGCCTGTTCAAATTGCCATATTTTGGGAAGTAAAGCAGCTGCAGACACCGGCACCTCTCCAACTGAAGTTTAGATTTAGGGCTTATTTTTACAAAAAAGAAGAATTTTATTGGGTGAACGGTTTCTGGGAAAATCACGCCGAGATGTTTTAGCTGAGATACACTGTCTTGGGTATTGAAGTAAAAAATGAAAAAGGACCTGCCTTGTGACGTCCGGCGCCGTGAGATGGAGATAGCGCTCTTTTTGCATGGTCCGCTGATGTCCAGCGCGTCACGGTAAGGTAGGTAATTTTGAGTTGAAAAATGGAGTGATACACAATAACAATAATGAGAAGTCCGAAATCGCCCTCGCACAATGCGGGTGGCGAAACGGAACCGAGGAGAAACGAAAAAAATGAAGAGAACCTTCAAAACTAAAACTGAAAAATTCCCACTTATGGGCACACGAAAACGCTCATGCCACGGCACAGGAGAACTCTCAGCGGAGGTTTTCACTGAATTTGTGGTACGGATAGGTTGACATTTTGACTGGGCTACATTTCTTTGAGGAACGGCTGACGGGGGAAGGCTATCTAAACTTCCTCCAAAATGTTTTGCCTATTTTCAACAAAATGAGGCACCGCCTCATTTCTCATAAAACGTCAGAGAATACTTGGATGCAGAATACCCCCATCGCTGGATTGGTCGCGGGGGTCCTCATTCCTGGCTCCCAGATCTCCTGATGTCACAGTCCTAGATTACTATGGATGGGGCCACATGAAAGATCTAGAGGTCTACAAGGCGGAGATGAACACCAGGAAGGATTGCAGGGAAAAGATCATTGCAGCTGCTGATGAAACGCGGGACAATAGACCAACCATTCTAAAAGCCACTAGACATTAAGTGACGCGATGTAGAAATGCGCCGAAGTTGGGGGAGGGGAGGGCATTTAGAAAAAAACCATTTGTAAATAACTATTTATCACCTATTGTTAGGAGTTTTGATTTTTTTTGAAATGTTGCTCGTTTTCCGTTTGAAAAGTAGTAATTGCGATTAATTATCTCAAATAATTCAGGAAATATCGCTATTAAAATTTTCTATTTTTTTAATTTTATTTTTTTACTGAACCTACTGAGGTGTGCCGTTCGTATTGAATAGCTGATTCTGTAGCATTTTTTCTCAACTTTCCAAATACAATGGCATTTTTTTAGGAATCCGATGCAAAAATGGCTTTTTTGCCCAAGAATTGATGGGGGCCATTTTTTTTTAGTCCGGCCCTGGATTTTTTCATGCCTTGTTGATCATTGTGATTGCTCTTGGTAAGAGACTTTTCCTGTCAAATTTCATTTGATTCCATTCATTTGTTCCAAAGTTATGACCTATCAAAGTTTTGACCAAAATACATAAATCACCCTGTAACTTTGAAACGCAAGATCTTAGAAAAATTTCGAAGCCAGATCCGGATCCACCTCAAAAAGCTGGATCTATCCTTAAGCTATGTCGTATAAGTCATGAAACACCCTGTATATATACCGGGTGATCATTTGAAAACTATCCACCTGCAATAACTCCCGATTCCTAGTGAAAATGTCTTCAAGAAAAAACAGGTCGATTTTTATATCGAGAGGAAACATACATCAGCGATTCTCTATCTTTAGCCCCCTCGCCCCCACCTACCCCAACTTTGAAATTTCAAATGACATTACCTATTTTGCGATACATTAAATTCAACAGAATTGAATTTTCTTTCTGAAAAAATATTTCTAAAATTTTTAACCCCCCCCCCTCTTCCCCCCTAAATTCTCTGAGTGTCGAATCATAAATATTCTTGACCTCTCAATTCTTTTCAATGCAGTCAACGTCATCCTGCACAGCATCGGAAGAGAAAATTTTCTATGACAAAAGTGCCACTCAAATTCACTCCTTCACTCCCCCCTCCTCACCTTGAAAATCTAAAATGACAATTCCTACTTTGTGATACATCAAATTAAAGGAAATTGAATTCTCTCCCTGAACACAATTTTTTCGAAATTTTTAAAACCCCCGCTTTCCTACCAAAATACTCCAAATGTCCAGTTGAATGGGAGAGGGGTTGAAAATTTCAAAAAAATTGTTTTTAGAAGAAGAATTTGATTTCCTTCAATTTGATGTATCACAAAGTGGGTGGTATTTTGTTAAATTTTGA
This sequence comes from Anaspis maculata, assembly GCA_949128115.1. Lineage (NCBI taxonomy): Eukaryota > Metazoa > Arthropoda > Insecta > Coleoptera > Scraptiidae > Anaspis > Anaspis maculata. The sequence continues at coordinate 39,640,825 of OX421968.1, forward strand.
AGTTGAGGTGGGGGAGCAATGGGGTCAATTTGGGTGGCACTTTTTCCACCGGAAATTCTCTTCCTTGAAGCTATTCCGGATGATGCTGACTAAACTGAAGAGAATTGAGGGGTCCAGAATATTGAAAGGGACACTCAGAGAATTTTTTGGGAGAGGGGGGGAGAGTTGAAATTTTATAAAATATATTTTTCAAAAAAAGAATTTAATTTTCTTCAATTTAATGTATGGCAAGGTAGGTGGTGTCATTTGAAATTTTATTTTTGGGATGGGTGGGGGCGAGGGGGCTGGAGATAGAAATTTGCCAATGTATGTTTTAGATGTCCCCCTCGATATAAAAATCGACCTGTTTTTGCTCGAAGAAATATTGACTAGAAATCTGGAGTTATTGCAGGTGGATAGTTTTCAAATGATCACCCGGTATATACAAAAATCGATGCAAAATGCATTGCATAAACTCGAACAGTGCAGTGAGGAGTTTGGATTTGTTTTTTCAACCGAAAAAACTAGCTGTGCAAGTTTTGCCCAAGGCAAGTTGGTCTCCTCTCCTCTGAAGCGACTATACGGAAAAAGTCTAAAATTCGTCCAATAAGGTTGTTGGGTGTCATCTTTGATCGTAGACTAAGCTAGAAAAATCACATCGATCAGGTCAAGAAAAATGCGGCGAACTTGATAAGAAACAAGATTTAACTCTGGGGAACAATTTCTAAAACATTGATGTCAATCTACCGAAGTTAAGTCACATTCAAACTCGATTATTGCATTGTAGCATATTCTACCGCCAGAAAAACCTATCTCAAAACATTAGGGACCAAATTCAGAGACACCACGCCACTCATCCTACGATCTCGCTCAACCACTCAACTTACCCCAGCACAATGGGGGTTTTACCTGAAACCAGTGTATTGGGTCAAATTGAGTGAGAATCAAGTGTGAGTGTAGTGTTACAAACGGCGATTCTGGAGAGCACGCGATCTTTCGAGACCCTTCCCATCAGGTCGCAGTGTACAAATGCGGAGCTCTGGACATTTCCAGAATATACGCGATGGCTTGCTGATTGGAGTACATGAGAAGATTTCAACGGTCGATCAGAAAACATCAGCCAAACTGGCGGAGGTGCCGACATTCCAGAGCACACGGGAAGCACGCGAAAGGTGTGTGTTTTTCGGGAGTCGCCTGGAAATCGTATGCCGGGTCAATGTAAAATTTGCTGGAGGACCCATGGAACATTCGAGATCTTCAAGTCGGACCTATATAAGGCACCGATCCTCGGCCTACACCAGTATTGAATTGGGAGTGATCGATAGCGATAGAGAGCTAATAGTAATCTGCGATATTCCCAAGTAAATAACTGTTGGCGTGTATTTATTGTAGTACGCGGTAATAAAAAGTGTGTGTTTTAAAACGATCGTCTCAATTATAAACGAACCCGTACGCGAAATACGTAACAATAGATTGATTAATGACTCGGAATTTAGCCCTAAGTCGAAAATTTTACTCTTTAGGCAGAAAAACTGGGATCGAAACGACTTTCACCTTGAACTCATTAAACCTTCAGTATGTGGCACTCTTCCCAATCCTGACCGAAGATGTGAATAAGTGAAATTGAATCGTATCAGACTGAGATAGGTACACAAGACTGTGGAAAATCGCACCGAGCGACCGAGTCCAGCCGAACGGATTTCGGCTTAAGTGGGAGAAACGGATAGTAGCGTGGTCGCCAGAGAGCATTCGAATCTTGTCTATGATTCCAGTCCGAGACTCCGAGTGTTGAGTATAATCACGTTCATTTCATGTTTTTCTTTAATTTTTCGAAATAAAGTTCTTTTACAGGCATACAGTAAACGCGATAACGATTGAACAACGAACAAGATGGAACGAGCGTCCGCGTCGCGACGTAGTTGCCGCCGGTAGGTAACAAAACTGTTGAAAAACGCACGTGACAAGCTAGTTGATCCAAAATCGGACAGGACCAAATTGGCAGCATTTTGTGATCGAATCAAGAAAGCCAACGAAAGCTTAGAAATCGCGAACGAACGAGTGTTGCCGTTCATTGAGGATGCCAGTTTGAATGAAGAGTGGGATTAAGTCTTGGACTATCAAGACCAGGAAGAAAAACGCACAAAAGATCTTATAGGTCGCAGTGCAGAAAGGATCCTCCGAGACCAAACGACCACCTGTAATCTACAATCAAGACCAGGTGATTGAAATACTTTCCAAACTGCAGCTTCCAGTCGCTCAAAGTGGACATTTCGATAGCGACGATGAACGGGAATCGGTCGTCAGCAACACCAGCATCAGACACACGCGGATATCAAGCAAAAAGTCATTGAATGTTACTGGTCATCAAAGCAAGAAGGGCAACGTGAAACTGCAACAGTTGGAATTGTGAACCTTCAAGGGTGAATTATTGGACTCGAGATCGCGTCGTTCTGGGAGTAGTTTCTAGAGCATATTTTAAGGAATATACACTAGGTGGCACTTACAGGTATAACTTTGAAAATTGGACGGGGGGAATAGGGGGCGAAGTCTCCCATCTGCGCCGCAGTTGAAATTTTTTCCGGGAATAATAATAATGTTAATAATAATGTGTTTTTGATGTACAAATAGGCATAGGTGCAAAGGTATAAATTGATAGCGAATAGGTCCAACCTGAATTGAATTCTGAAAAAGTTCCCATTGGGTTAGGTTACTAACGTAAGGTGAATTCCACCATTATCTCTAATGGCGCTCAGTTTTCTTCTGCCATGTTCCATCATTCTATGGATAACAGCAGGATCAATTTCTCCAAGCTCCTCCGACCCAATGTACCGCAAGCTTGACCGATAAAAGATTTTTGGTCAGTATTGAGCAGAGATGTATACGACAAGGGATGAGAAGATACAAATGGAGACCAATTACGGCGTTGCATTTTTCAAAAGCATCAGAGCATTTCGCATTAGAGAAACTGATCCTGCTGTTGTTCAGAGAATGATGGAACATGGCAGACAAAAAGTCAAAAACTTAGATCCATTATCTTTAACTTTAACTAAGGTCCATTATCAATATGTTGAATATGAATTTGTTATTGTTATATATAGGCTGTCCCGAAATTAGACCGCAATATTTGGTTAGCTTATTCTACGTCAAAAAATAGGAAGAAAAGTTTCTATAAACATGGGTCGAATAATGCCCCCTGTGGGGATTCACCCACGGGGAGGTTAATCAAACTCTTCGATTGGTATAGTAACAACTGAATAACAATTTATTAGCAGAAGGGCACATCTTGCCTGGTGAGTGGTTATCTTTCGTCTGCGGTGCACAGCACACACAAAACATTGCGAATACAGTAAGATCCCGTGAGGGGTTCGCCCAAGCTACCTGGAAGGGCAGTGGGGGTGCTCAGCTCATATTATACAATCTACTTAGATAAGGACATATGCACTTAACATGCTCCCACCTTTGACGGAATGTCAATATTGAACTTAAAATACTGATGTAGGTATAAATAACACTTCGGTAATCAATTATTGTAAATGCAATAGAGTATATCTTAGTATTATTTAGAAACAGGGGAAAATATCAAAAGTAGTAGTAAATCAAACAGTTGCAGTGATATGGTAATTAAATATGAACAAGAATAAAGGTAATCATATCAAAAATATAATAAACAAAATATTTGTGAATCTTCAGTTTAGAAAAGCGCGGATTAAGTTTTACACTTTAGCACTTTGATACTTTGTCAGTTCTTTGTCACCACTTGATCACGGTAGCACTCAATTACTCCCTTGATTCTTCGATGGGAAGTACGCAAATCTTGCGGGTACTTCTTTTGATGGTACCGCCGCTAGCTGTTTGAATTGTAGCCACGCGAGCGACTTTATCGGCGCCCAAATGTAGGGTGACAACACGGCCCAATTTCCACATCAATGGAGGAATGCCATCTTCGGCAATCAGCACCATGGCCCCTGGACGAACTTGGTCCGCTGGAGAATTACGCCACTTAGCGCGCGTCTGCATTTGTGAAAGGACTTCACGGTGCCAGCGGCGCCAGAAATGCTGCCTCAGCTGCTCGATCCGTTGCCAGCGGTCCAAACGATTCTCAGGAATCTCCAGGTGGTCAGGCTCGACTGGTGCAGTGAGGGACTCAAATACGAGGAAGTGGCCGGGTGTGAGAACTTGGAAATCGTGGGCGTCATCGGACAATGGAGTTAGAGGACGGGAATTAAGGATGCTCTCTATACGACACAGCAAGGTACTCATCTCCTCAAAAGTCAGCTGTGAGTTCCCTAAAACCCTCTTATTGTGAATCTTGACTGCTCTAATCAAACGTTCCCACAAACCGCCAAAATTCGGGGAACGGGGCGGAATGAACTTGAATTCCGTGTTCTCAAAATGATGTTGAAATTCTTCGCGAAATTTCGAATTTTTAACAATACTGGCGGCTTCTCTGAGATCTTTGTCGCCTCGTGCAAAATTCGTGGCATTATCGCAGAAAATTTTCGCGACGTTTCCTCTTCGGGAAATGAATCTACGAAACGCGTTCAAAAAGGAAGCCGAAGAAAGGTCGCCAACTAATTCTAAATGAACGGCCTTTGTTGCCATGCATACGAACAATGCCCCGTACGCTTTCACCAGTTTGGCAGAGCGGTAGCTACCCTGTTTAACGAACAAAGGGCCGAAGTAATCGAGGCCCGTGTTCGCAAAAGCTCTACCTGCGGGTTGGATCCTCGCTTTGGGTAGATCGCCCATTTTAGGGTTTATTGTTCGAGGTGTTACTCGAAAACACCTCACGCAATTGCGTGTTATTTTCCTTACGGAACTTCTACCTGAAAGCGGCCAGTATTTTGCTCTCAATGAAGATAGAGTTGATTGTGCCCCAGCGTGCAAATTTGACACGTGTTCCTTTCGGATTAAAAGTTCCGTTACATGATGTTTCGGAAGTATTATCGGGAATTTTCTATCGTACGATATATCAGCGTGCCTGATTCTACCGCCAACTCTCAAGATTCCGTCATCTCCTATGAACGGATCTAAGGAAGTCAATTTGCTTCCTCTGGCTAAATTGCGAGCTTGGTTCAAATTAGCAAGGTCTGAATGGAATTCGCGATTTTGAATGTGTTTTATTATGCGATCATGGGCATTTCTCAGTTCTTTGACAGTCAAGTGTCCCACAATTCTGGAATCGGACTTAGTTCTTGCGTTGTTTATGAACCTCAAACAATGTGCGATTACACGTTGCAGTTTATCAAAGGAAGAGAATCTCTCTAAAACTTTAAATGTTGGAGGGACCGTCACGGCAAGAACTGTCTTGCGTTTTTCCGCGAGTTCCTCAGGTCCATCGCGGCAACTCATTTGAGTTAGCGGGGTGGAATTCCATTCTTCCGTGTTCTTTGAAAGCCACTTTGGCCCATTGAACCAGAGCGCGTTTCCATCTAATTGATGGGCTTCTAAACCGCGGCTCACATAATCGGCCATGTTTTCACGGGTGTTTACGTGATGCCATTGATCTTTATTCGTGTTTCTTTGGATCTCGCCGACACGATTTGACACATATGTTTGCCAAACGTTGGCTGGCGATGCAATCCAATGCAAAACAATGGTGGAATCAGAAAACAAGTACCGGTTCGCTATCGGGATTCTCAAGGAGTTTTGCACTGTCAGCATTAGCTGTACAGATAAAAGAGCACCGCATAGCTCTAATCGCGGTAAGGAAATTACCTTTACTGGAGCGACTCGTGATTTTGATGACAATAATCTGGACTGGAAATTTCCGAGGGAATCACTTGCTCTGAGATAAATGCAAGCGCCAAAGGCCTTTATGGAAGCATCCGCAAAGGAACAAATATCAATCGCAATCGGATTTGATATCACAGCGTGACGTGGTATAGAAAGATCATTCAAACAATGCAAACTTTCTGCAAATTGCTTCCAGGAATCTCGTATACCTGCCAAAACCTCGTCATCCCAGCCCAAATTCTTATCAGCCCATAAAAGTTGCATCAATAGCTTGGCCTTGAGTACAACGGGTGCTATCAGACCCATCGGGTCATATAAAGCGGCAATGCGACTGAGAATTTTTCTCTTTGTTATTGAACCGGAAGTGTCTATCGGGGTTGTCTTGAATAATAAACTGTCAGAGTTTCGGTCCCAAAACACACCTAGTGTTTTGGATATGCCGCTTTTGTTCAAATTTACAACGCTAGCACCAACATCGTCTGGTGCGGCATTTGCCAAAAGGACTGGGTGATTAGAAGACCACTTGGCCAGTTCAAAACCTCCTTGGGCAAATATTTCCTTTATTGCATTTTGCAAATTTACAGCTTCCTGTAAATTACTACTGGCGACGATTATATCGTCCACGTAGGCGTCTCTTTGTATTACAAGACTGGCGTCGGGATACTTATCCTCAACGTCTCGGGCCAATTGTTGAATGCATCTAACAGCCAAATAGCTCGAAGAGCTTAAACCGAAGGTGACCCTATTCAGCCGATAAATTTTTATCGGTTCATCTTCATGAAACCTCCAAAATATTCTTTGGAAATCGGTGTCTCTTTGATCGACAAGAATTTGTCGGTACATGTGCTTAATATCAGCAGTAAATACATATTCACGCGAGCGGAATCTCAGCAGTATTGACAACAAATCATCCTGTATCACAGGGCCCACCATCAGGTTTTTATTGAGGGAAAGGTAATCGCTGTTACCTCCCGCGGTTCCGTCAAATACCACTCGCGTTTTTACAGAATTTTCGGACAGAGATTTGAAAACAGCGTGGTGTGGGAGATAGTACGACCGTTCATTATTGATTTCGACTTCTGGTACTAATTCCATATGCCCCAAATCTAAATACTCCTGTATTACAGCGGAATACTGAGATTTCAATTGGTGGTTTCTGGAAAAGCGTTTTTCCAGCAAATTAAATCGGCGCAAAGCTAATTCCGAGGAATTGCTCCAAATCGTTTGTTCGTTTTTAAACGAAAGTCGCACGACAAATCTTCCTTCGTCATTTCGCCGGTAGTTTTTTACAAAATGTTCTTCGCACGCGATTTCTTCAGCTGTCCAAATGTTTTGCTTATGAGGAATTTCCTCTTGCTCCCAAAACCTTGTCAGGGTGGTATTTAATTGCTCATCTTGCAGCGACGTGACTGCGTGATTGCAGGTCGCGACCGCCGACTTCGTGCTTCCCTTCAGGCTTGTCGCACCCCCAACTACCCAACCCACTCGAGTATGGGTCAAGAACAGCGACGGGTCGCCGATCTTCATCCTTTTATCAAGAAGTAGCTGCCAAAATAACTCCGCGCCGATCAATAAATCTATGGCGCTTGTCTCGAAGAATGTTGGATCAGCCAAGGGAAATTCGGGCGAGATTTCGCCAACGTTCCCGAGCGGGACGCGCGGTAGGTTTTGTGTTATCTTCTCGACAACACAGCAACTCATCATGGCCTCGAATTCTTCGACTCGTGACCTGAACTTGACGCGTGTCATACGGTTTGCCTCGCTGTTTACGCCACTGATTCCCGAAATTCTGAGGTTTGCTGCCGCGGTCTTGAGTTCGAGTTTTCTAATGAACGCAGCGCTTGCAAAATTCATTTGTGATCCAGGATCGAGCAGGGCTCTACCCGAAATCCATTGACCTTTATTGTTGGCTACTAGGACCACGGCAGTGGACAATACGGTTTCATTGGCGTCGGCAAAACAATGAGTAGCGACATTCTCGCTAGATTCACTTGTCGCGGAGACACTGGTGTTTTTATGGGCTTCATGAAGCAAATAATTGTGACCAGATTCATTGCACTCGGAGCACTTTGCTCGAGACCGGCAGTCGGTCGTTGCGTGGTTTTTACGCAAGCAATTCTTGCACAATAGCATCGAATTTGCCTTTTTAACCCGGTCGCTAATGCTTAATCGAAGAAACTCTGGGCAAAAATCTATTGAATGTGGTTTTTTACACAAGTAACATTGAAACTTGTCACGTTGCGCAGTAGCCACATGACTCGATTTGAACTTTGAAAAATTACTATTGTTAGCAATCTTAGGGTGGTGTGTGTTTGGCGCGAAAGGCGGTATACCTTTGGGAGTAGAATTCGCGTCACTTAACGCTTCTAAAAATCTACACCTTTTTTCTAGGAAGGCCACGAGGGCGTCCTGCGTAGGAACTTCGTCATCCAGCGTGTTTTCCCACTGCCTCAACGTTTCGTAATCGAATTTTTTCGACATTATAGGTACGATGATCGCGTTCCATTCATCAACAGGAATGTTGAATGATTTTAAACCCTCACGGTGGCATTTTAGATCGTTTAACAGTGCGTATAGCGCGGTGGCTGAGGCTTTGCGCACCTCCGCGATATTCAAAATTGATCGAACATGATCGTTGACAATTAATCTTTTGTTTTGGAATCTCCTTTTCAGAAGATTCCACGCAACAATATAATTTGCATCCGAAATCTCTATCGCTTCTATGGCCTTAAGGGCATCGCCTTTAAGAGCCGATTTCAAATAATGGAACTTTGAACAGCTGCTCAAATTTGAATTTTCATGAATCAGACTGTTAAAGGAATTATGGAACTGGAGCCACTTGGCATAAACCCCGCTGAACTCCACCAAATTTATTTCAGGGAGTTTGACGTTATAGTGCTGATTGTTCGCATTGATTTGCGATGGCACGGATTGAATTACTCTAATTCGTGAACCTTTCCGTTCATTCAGAGCGGCTTTGACCTTGTACCAGTCATTCTCAAACACTTCATGCAACCGTTCATGTTCTGCGATTACCGCGGCTTCTGTTACTTCATCCGTGCTCAGGATGGAATTTTGCGTGTCTTCGTATTGTTTGAGAATGACTGACAACATGGCTAGCCTTTCCTCGATCTCCTCAAGTGGTGTGTTTGCATCACACCTATCATTGAATGACATGATCCGCGTCAATTTTCCGCGAATAGTACCACGACTTTGCACTAACTGTCTGAGGGACATGATGTATGATTTTGATCAAATATACGAAAATGTTTGCTACAAACAAACTGTACAATTTGTACTTACAAATTGAATAATTAATCAGGTGAAATAGAGAATCACAACTAACTTAAGCGGTGATTATGTACCTGCTGGCCGCAATTAGAGGTCAGGGAAATTGTGAACGAAAGGATAAGTATTTGAGCCCACTCACCTTCTGCTGTAATTTCGGCAACGTCGAAGGACCACTCCGGGACTGGCACTCGCTGGTCTCGAAGAAACTGGCTCGAATTACTTAATTCGTATTGTTCTTAGGTGGATCACTTAATCACACTCTGCTTGAATTGATGTAGGTACTCCGGGACTGGCACTCGCTGGTCTCGAAGAAACTTTGTCTTTGAATCACTTGATTCAGTGATCAGAATCACTAATCACACTCGCGAACTGCTTTACTCTGCCGCTGGTTCAACCATCCGGTTCGATGGGACCAGAAAATGTGGGGTTTCACCCACGGGGGGGTTAATCAAACTCTTCGAGGTATAGTAACAACTGAATAACAATTTATTAGCAGAAGGGCACATCTTGCCTGGTGAGTGGTTATCTTTCGTCTGCGGTGCACAGCACACACAAAACATTGCGAATACAGTAAGATCCCGTGAGGGGTTCGCCCAAGCTACCTGGAAGGGCAGCGGGGGTGCTCAGCTCATATTATACAATCTACTTAGATAAGGACATATGCACTTAACACCCCCTATTTTATTTCGTATAACAATACAAGAATAATGATTATTGATTAAGTAGGTATGTATGAGCTAGAGCCCCTCAAAAAAAAAGAAACCTGATAATGGTTTTTTGCAAATATCTCCGAAGCTTGGTAAGATAAAATGACAAAATTCGGTTCAACCTCTACATGTTAAAAGCTCAAGATAATGGTGTGAACAAGATTTCCACATTTTTATCAGGGACGTCTAACTAAGATTTTGCCCAATGTCCGTGACTTTTTCTGAATTTTGATAAGAAAATATGGAAAAACACAGCTTTTTATGAAAAAATGTACCTGCTCTTGTACCGTTTAGATCTGACGCACCGTTTTCGAGATAAAATCACTTTGAAAAAACTTCACCTGAGATTATCCCAAAATTTCCAAATTCCAAATACAGATATCAGAGCAATAACACCAACTGTGTTCTTTTGGACTAAAAACAGGAAGAATTGTTCAGATAGAGGTGGTTTGAAAAATACATCTTAAGGGACCTAGAGCCCCTTGGAAGGGGGACTTGGTGCTGCTCTTGTCTCCGAAACTTGCCGAGATGAAATGACGAAATTTGATATGACGTTTTCATGTTAGAATGACAAGCTGATGCTGTGAAAAGATGTCCAAATTTGTATCAGGGACATCTTGAAGTTAGAGGGTGGGGGCTAGGTAAATTTGCAATAAGTGTCCCCTGGCAAATCATGTGAAAACGTAGTTTATAGAAAGTTTTCTTTGCAAAGATTACAATAGGTGCTCAAACAAATTCCCGTTTTCTTGAATGCACGCAGTACTGATCGACGCTTAACTACCCCAGAAGAACGCAAAATCTCAAGAGGCTGCTGTTAAATCTCGTTCATAGCTAGATTTATCCGTTGCTGCAAAACTTCTCGGTAAATTATGCTGTAAACACATCTTCTAATATGGAAAGCCACAATTTAGTCCTCTCTCAAAGGTTTGAGGGCATGTTCAAGTCAAACACCACACCTACAATACATGAAAGGGTTAAACGTATCCAAGGAGAGCTGGACATCGAAATTCCAAAAACTCTTCCTTGGTACAACTGTTCAACTCCTCCTTGGAAACACTCAAAAGTTCGGACAATACTCAATCTAAAAAAATACAACAAGAACGAAACTAGCCACTCTCTTATTAGAGCAGATTTTCACGCCATAGTCTCCAGTCTCCCAGACTACAACCTTATTTACACAGACGGCTCAAAGACTGGAAACAAAGTGGCTTCCGCCCTATTCACACCATCATCAAAACAGGCCTTCAGACTCCAGAATTACAACAGCATTTACACAGCCGAACTTTACGCAATTCTACAAGCACTTCTATTCATAAAACTTCAGCCAGAAGTAAGGTACATAATCTGCTCAGACTCACTAAGTTCTCTTCAGTCCATCAACCACATATACCCCCGCAACCCCCTAGTACAACAAATAAGAGAAGAAACATTTGACAAATCCGATAGAATCATTCTGATGTACACCCCTTCTCATGTTGGCATTCATGGTAACGAGGAAGCAGACCGCTTGGCAACAGAGGCCACCTCTTCACATGACCTTCCAATATGCAAAATTGATCCCCCTGGAGATTTTAAAGCTTTCATAAAATGCAAAACCACATACTTCTGGCAACAAAAATGGGAACTAAAAGACACATACCTCAGGGAACACAAACCTTCCATCAGTGCCATGCTTTTGAATCCCGAAAAGAGAAGGGATCAAATTATACTAAACAGGTTACGACTCGGCTACACCAAATTAACTCATTCTTTCTTGATAACAAAACAAGACCGACCAAGCTGTTCAATGTGCAGTGTCATACTGACTGTCAGCTGTCAGCCATATCCTACACACATGCCCTGACTACGACACCCAGAGATCGCTGAACAACATCACACACTCTCCAGATATCCTAACAAACCCAGCCAAATACATCAAGGTACTAAAATTTCTAAAAGATATCGGTATATATGAAACTTTATGACGATTCAACACTTAGCTAGATTTGATCATATGTAAGCCACTTGACCGATCATCCTTTTCCGTGGTCTTATTTGTTTGTATGTTTGAAAGTCGCCAATATAGACCCATTGGCGTGAAAAATGTGTCCCTGTCTGTTGCTGTCCTTATTGTTCGATTATCCCAACCAGCTGTTCATAGATCAGGTACTTAAACCTCCTTGTCATCGCTAATAACCCTTTGTGGTTGATGCGAAATCATTAAAAAAAAAAACTTCTCGGGAATCAATCTCAACTCAACTCCTTCCTTTGAGAAGTCCCGGATAAAAATGTTGACATGTTTTCACAGCATCAGCTTGTCATCCTATTTCAACATGAAGACGTCACATCAAACTTCGTCATTTTATCTCGGCAAGTTTCCAAGACAAGAGCAACATCAGGCTCCCCTTGCGACCTTAACTTGAACTGTTACGAGCGGCGATTCCGTGCATACTGGTAAACACGCAATCTTTCTGGATTCTTCCATCCATTAGATCGCAGTGTACAAGTGTTCTTGTGCATTCCAGAGCGTGCGTATACGTGAAACTGAATGGGGAGATTCCAACGCTCGATCAGAACACATCTGTCCATTTGACGGCGGCGCCGGCTCTAGATGCACGGTAGAATTATACGCGAAAGGTGTGTGATTATTTGGGAGTCGTCTGGAAACCATATGCCGGGCCAATATGGAATTTGCTGGATGACCCATGGAACATTCGAGGTAATTAGTCGGGACCTATATAAGCACTATGAATCGCCCACAGCACCAGTTATGAATTGGAATGCAAAGTGGTAGCGAGTAAATTAACAGCGAGTAGTAATCACAGCGATAATTCTAAGTAGATAATTGTTGGCGTGTATTTATTGTAGTCCGCAGTAATAAACAGTGTGTGTTTTGAAACGATCGCCTCAATTATCTCGTCTCAAAACAGAACGTTTCTTTCTCTTTTTTAGACCAAAAGAACACAGTTTGATGTTACTGCTCTGATATCTGTATTTGGGATTTGGAAATTTTGGGACAATATCATGTAAAGTTTTCTTTGAAGTGATTTATCTCGAAAACGGTGCGTCGGATCGAAATGGTGAAAGAGCATACCTCTCTTCCATGAAAAATTCTGATTTTTCAGATTTTCTTATCAGAATCAAGAAAACGTCACGGACACAAGAATTGGGCTAAATCTATCCCTCGCCACCCCTTAGTTAGTCGTCCCTGATGAAAATGTGAAAATCTTGTTCACAGCATTATTTTAAACTTGTAACATGTAGAAGTCAAACCGAATTTTGTCATTTTATCTTGCCAAGTTTCGGAGATATTTGCAAAAAACCATCGTCAGGTTTCTCCCTTTAAGGAGCTCTAGCTCCCTTATTAGGGGGCATTATTCGACCCATGTTTTTAGGAACTTTTCTATTTTTTGTCGTAGAATAAGCTGGTCAAATAATGCAATCTAATTTCGGGACACCTGTATAATGTTAATTTTTGCAATATCAAGTTAGAAAATAAAAATTAAAAAAAAAATGCATTGTCCTTTTGAAGAAGAAATATTAGCTTTTAAAAAATTCACAAAACTTCCTGACCACACGTTACGACACAGATAACTCCAGCTTTATCTGGCGGGTAGCCCTCACGTACAAGATAATCAGCGATTGAACTACGGGCCCAATTGTTTTTTGTTATTTCGGCATGATTTTTCTTGGTTCGGCTACCGAGGCCATGAGCTACCCATTTGATTTGGAATCTTACTTCTCTGTAAGATTCTGTCCTGTTCGGAGAAGATTTCAAGCGCCTGCAAGCAACGAATAAAATTTTCCGCCGAGTCGTAGCTTTGGGGTCGTTTTCAAAAATTCGTAACCATTGATCCGTGGGTCGCACCGATCTGGAATTTTTGTTAGAAGAAAGTTCAAATCTCGTTCTGAATATAGCTTCGTATATGCATTGATGGCCCAACACCCTTGTGATAGAAGGGAATTTGATAATATTTATAAAGCGTGATAGTACGTACACACATTTTTTGAAACGGTCCCACCCCAAATTTCTTGCCGCCAAATGTTTTTCCAAGAAAACGCCGAAACAGGTCGATTTTAATCTTGAGGAAGACATCTAGGACACATATTGTCAAATTTTCATCTTCAACCCCTTCGCTCCCACCCTACCTTACCCAAGAATTTCAAATAGCATTCCCTATGTTGTGAAACATCAAATTGAAGGTTGTAAAATTGTCTTTCTATCAAACATATTCTAGTTTTTTTTCCAAGTCACCTCTCAATCCTTCTCAAAATGCTCTCATTGTTAATTAAAGGGAAGCTTCTCGCCTATTTACTCCCGATTCTTGGAAAACAGATTTTCCAACGAAAACAGGTCAATTCTTATTTCGAAGGAGGCATCTAAGACACGTATCGCCAATTTTTTATCTTCAACTCCTTCGTCCCCACCCTACTCTACTTTAAAATAGCAATATCTACCTTGCGATACATCAGACTGAAAGTAATAAAATTTTCTTTCGATGAAAAATAATTTCAAGTTTTCTAAACCACCCTCTAACCCTTTTCAAACATTCTCTTAATTGGGAGGCGAAGCGGTTAAAGATAAAAATTTGACAATACGTATCTTAGATGTCCCCCTAGAAATGGAAATTGACCTGTTCTTGCTGGAAAATTAATTTATCAAGGATCGGCAGTTGATAGGGGAAAAATTTCCCTTCAATTAACCATAAGAGAATTTTGTAAAGGGTTGGGGGTGGCTTAAAAATATGTTTGAGAGAAAGATAATTTCATCTTCTTCAATTTGATGTAGGTATCGCATGATAGATAATGCTATTTTGAATTCTAAAGTAGGGTAGGGTGGGGGCGATGGGGTTGAAGATAAAAATTTGACAATGTGTGTCCAAAATAAAAATCGACCCGTTTCAGCGTTTTTCTGGAAAAAAAATTGGCAGCGAGAAATTGAGGGTGGGTTGTTTTCAAAAAATCAACCTGTATACATACATGCATTGATGTATTTTAAGAAGAACGTATACTTGTTCGCATATCGTAACTTTTTAGATCCAGCCGGCTTCTGAAACGCAGCGCTTCATCCGGGATGCCGCGCCACGCTAAATTGTTATTATTTCAATTTTTTCATCATTATTTCGTCAAGATTTTTCTTGGTTCGGGATACAAGGTCATGAGCTACCCCCATTGGAGTGAAAATTGTTCGCAAAAATCCTTTCTTCTAGGTCTAGATGCTGTGACAAACGGACGAACAGACGGACGAACAGACGGACGGACAGACGACAAAATCCCTTAATCCCTTGTTCCCGGTTCCCTAGTGAAAAATTAAAAACCGTTTTCAAAATCCAAGAATCCAAGATACAAAATAACAGATATAAGCTGTCTGATTTCTACATGATTCGAGAGAGCTGCGTTTCTGGTCGCCATCGGCCGATCGCGACCTGAATCGCAGCCCACTAGAATCATGTAGAAATCAGACAGCATATACCATTGAAGAACTCAGTTTTTCAAATGTTTCTTCAAAATTTTTAATGTTTTAAGTTGATCCTTGAGTGCTCATTCCTGCTGAAAAGCAAGAAGTTTTCAGAAAACAAATTTTTTATGCTCTTGAAAGTGAGGATTTCGAGATGTTTCCAGAAGTTTAAAACCCAATATCTCTAAAATGAAGCCTCCAATGAAAAATTTGCAATTTTCTTCCTAAATTGAACGTAGAACTCAAAAATAGTCCACTTTCAAAAATAGCCATTGGGCAAAGAAAAAGGTGAAAGGGGACGACACCCCTATTATTTTCGCCCCTAACAACTTTTGATGAAACGCAATATATTTTTATTATTCCGGGGCGGGGCGGCCGGTAGCTCAGGAGTTACGACGCAGACCACCAACCAAGAGGTACCCGGTTCGAAACCCGGCCGTTCCCGAAGAACTTTTCTCCTGAGCCAAGTGTTAATGACTGTGTGAATATTGTATTATGTTACGTATTTGAAAATGAAAATTTGTTGATTACTGATAACTAACCATTATTGTGTACATATGACAAAATGCAAAGAAACACTTAATAAAAAGGGTACCCTCCTATGACAAAAAATAAGTCGATAAGGAGTAAAATATTATTATTATATTATATTATTCGATAGAAACTTATTTTTGTAACCTTTGCTTCAAATTTATATAAAATCGGTCGGACGGCTCAAAAAATTACTATAAAAAACTTTTTTAGTAATTTGTGCTCGTGCTCTTGGTCTTGGAACTATAAAAAAAAAGATTTTAAAAATGAACTTCAACACCCTCAATCTCATCCTTCACAGTTTGCAACAACCAGTACCTAACACCCTGTATACCTAATAGAAGAAGGATAAACAGAGTTTCGTGATGTTTTCAACCCGAAACGAAAATGCGCTACAAAAAGATATCAAGAAGGCAAATTTAACACCCTTATCTCTAAAACGAAGCATCCTCGCACACGGTTTATATGGAGGTTAATATTATATTTTTAGACATGGTTTTTGATGGGAAGTCTACCCTTGAACTTTTTAACACCATTACTGAAATACCCTGTAAGTACATATATCAAAACTCCTCAGATGTGTGTTCGGGACTCTTGGATTATTAAATATTGGGGAGTTCAGGCGACACCACCAGTTCAAATTAGCACCCATCACATTTCATGACCATTACCACATCACTATGCATCAACTGCTGGTTCGACCCCTGAAATTTCTGTCTCCCTCGATTTTTATCGATAATCCCCGCCCCCCCTCTCGTCGTAGAAGTTGGGCTTTTCCGAATAACGAATATATGCGAAAGTTGAATGTAAAATGTCTATCCTAGCGTTATTATCCCACAGCATACAAGACAGAAAACAAGTGAATATCCCTTCGCATGCGTGAGTTGCATTAGCGCATTTTCTTAGTGCAGATCTGTCATTGATAGAAATGAAGTCCAGCTTGAAAGTAAAAATGTTCATACGAGACAAGAGTAAGTTTCACGTATCATGACAATCGTTCCACTAATGAGAAATTTCAATATGGCGGTCAAGATGGTGGCGGAATCATGAAATTTACCTTGAAAATAAGAATGTTCATACGGTCATAATAGGATAGGCCAAACAGGTGAATATGTCCTCACGGGCGTGAGGCTCGATAGCGCACTTTTTTCATAGTGAATCGAACAGGCGTCGATTATTCATGGAAAATACGCGTACTATTTGAATGTGAACTGAATTGCTCGAAGACTACGGAAAATCAAAAAGGCAACCTTAGAAAATGTGAAAATGTTGAGTTTGACATGAACATATCGATTTTTTATGGCAAATACCTACGCATACATTTCCAATTTGAATTGAATCACTCGAAGACTATGGAAATGCAAAATGGCGACCATGAAAAATGTGAAAGTGTTCAAATGAACAAAGCATCATTTTGTATTCCTACTGTGAGAATGATATAAACATTTAAAATTTGACCGACGCGAATAGCACGGGTATCGCTTAATTTGAGTCAATTTTCAAACAAGATTCAACATTCAACATCTGCCGACTTTTCCCGGCAGATGGAAGTCATCAAAAATAACGCCGGTCCATAAATCAGGAGACATTGAAGATGTAACCAATTATAGACCCATAGCACTTATATCCGGATTTGCTAAAGTATTCGAAACCTGTATATATAGCCGTATCTACCGCCAAGTGAAAAACATAATATCTACGAGACAGCATGGCTTCTTCGAGAACCGTTCAACAGCGACGAACCTAGTATACATCACCCACTGCATTAGCAAAGTGTTGGACAGTGGGGGCCAAGTTGATGCAGTGTATACAGACTTCGCCAAGGCTTTCGACAGGGTGGACCATCATATTCTCATCTCAAAACTGGCAAGCTACGGCTTCCACCAGAATCTTATAGCTCTTCTAAAAAGTTACCTGTCTGACAGACGCCAGTTCGTAGAATACATGCGACACAGGTCCTTCACTTATACTGCCACCAGTGGAGTACCACAGGGTAGCAACCTTGCTCCCCTCCTGTTTCTCATCTTCATTGACGACATCGTACGGGATCTGAAGGGCGAAGTTCTGCTGTTTGCGGATGATGTCAAGATATTTCGCAGTATCAGATCCAGTGTGGACTGCGATGCACTTCAGGCTGACCTTGATACTTTAATGGGATGGTGCTCAACAAATAACCTCTTCTTGAACATCGCCAAATGTAGTGTTCTCACATACAGCAGATCAAGAAATCCAATACAATACAACTACAAATTGGGCGATGAGGACTTGCGACGCTGCACTGAGGTCAAGGATCTTGGTGTGCTGTTCGAGACTACGCTGTCTTTTGCGGCTCACGTTGATTCAATCACCGCCGCTGCATCTAGAACGGTGGGTTTCATATGCAGAAATTGCCGTGAATTTTCCGGTACCACTGCGTTGGCCACGTTGTACAGGACCCTCGTCAGGCCAAGGCTTGAGTATTGTTCTGTTGTGTGGTCTCCACACTATGAGAAATATATCAATCAGTTGGAATCTGTTCAGAGGAGGTATCTCAAGTTCCTGCATTTCCATGTGGCTGGGACGTATCCCGAAAGAGGCCATCCACAGGACCAGCTCCTGGAGATGTTCAACTATGACTTTCTGTCGCGGCGTCGAGACATGCTCGATGCCGTGTTTATTTACAAATTATGCAACAATGGTGTGGATGCCCCAGGTCTGCTGAGCTGCATTACCTTTCGCGTTCCACGTCTCGGGTCGAGGCAAGCTGCTCTTTTTCACGTTCCTGCCGCCAGAACAAATATACTTCAGGTCTCACCACTGTACAGAGGCTGCCACCTTATCAATCGATTGCTGACAAACGACAAGTCCGGTCAATTGGACATACATGAAAATAAAATTAATGTTTTTAAAGACAGGGTCAAACTTTTGAATGTATTCTCTTAGTATTCGTGTGTACACCTGTTCTCATTTTCTGTTGTCAACTCATACATGTTATTCTATTGTGTCATTCTGTTTTTTCTTGTTTCTTTTTTTTCTGTGTAATTGGACAATTCCGTACAGAAATAAATCTATTATTATTATTATTATAAGATGCAATTTGAGGACAGCGTATCTAAGGGCTCGATACCAAGTTGCAGGCGCAAAAGTTAGAACGACGTAACTTGCCAAATAGAGCGGTCTGATTGGCCGTTGCTATAGCAACCGCACTTATGGCGGTCTCAGCCCCAACTTGGTATCGAGCCGTAAGTATCTACCATTCTACCCTTGAAGTTAAGAGAGTTAACGTTGGAACACCTGTAGACTATTACTACATATATATATATATGCAGTAGACCTAAATGTGTCAAAATTTCAATAATGTTCATCAAAATGTAATTACAAGGCAGGATTCATGTTTTCTTCTTACGCTGTTCCACAACTGAATTCTATCACCAGTTAAGGACAGAGTCATATTGGTGAAATACGGTGTTGCGGAATCAATCCGTCTGAGTTTATTCCTTGACAGAAATCTATCATTCAAGTCTTTTTGGAAAGCTTCAAGGATGTACTTTGGTTTGAGCCTAAGTATAGACATTTTCGAAATCCAAAAATTATTTTTTCAAAACTTGAATTTTTTTTGATTTTGAAAATATCTATAGGCTCAAACCAAAGAACATCTTTGTTCCTTTCCAAAAAGCTCTGGATGATATATTTCTGTCAAGGAATAAACTCAGACGGATTGATTCCGCAACGCCTCATTTTACCAATTTGACTCCGTCCGTCCGTTAACTGCAATTGTGAAAACTGATTTTTGAAAATTCGTAACTATTCAACCGTTCGTTGTATCGATGTGCATGTTTTTTGAAGGAGACTCCAAAGTTTTTTCTAATCATAATCTCGCATATGAACGTACGGTTTTCCACAAGATAAATACCTGTCCGCATTGGAAAATTTCAAATCATAAAATCACAAATTCGTCGCCCATGCGTTGCTGGTTTTAAATTGTTATTATTGTAGCTGTTGATTGTTATTCAGGCAAGATTTTCATCAACTTCAGATGAGAAGGCAATGGGCTATCGATTAGCATTATTTTGTATCAGATCGATAGGTTTTCTCCCTGAGGAGTATGTTCGCGTGATGGACGGACATACAGACGGACCTCGAGACGGACAGACGAAGGACAGCTATATAATAATAGTAATAATAATAATAATAATACATAATAATAATAATAATAATACATAATAATAATAATTATAATATGCCTTCTTTCTGTGGAAGACACTGAAATTAGATAATTTTGCACAAAATCCTGAAAAAGAACACACAAAATTTTGGGAAATTTTTACCCGGCTTCTTACTCCCAAGTCCTGGATAACATTTTTCAGTCATTTTTACCTCATCCTATTGAGCATAAAATGTTCGGTGTATGTGCTAAATTCATCATTCTACCTTGACTAGTTTTGAAGGTATTAGATTAAAACTATCTTCAGGCTTCAGGGGCACACATTTAGGGGACTGTGCTGTAATAGTATATTACATACCGAGACGGGAAATACATCATTACTGATGAGGGCACAGGGCTCTAGCCGTTCTAGCCCGATGCTTGAATGATGTATTTACCGTCGAGAGTATCTGTAGATACTATTTTACTCACAATCATACAATCATTTCATCAAATAGAATTTGAATTGAAAAACCATTAATTGTGCACTTCGCAACAAATTAGTTGGCTTTAAATTTGACAATGATCTGATTTTTTTGTGAAATTTGTTTTTTTTTATAAAGATCTGTTGCTTTTTCCTGAAAATTCACAGAAACGTACACAATTGCTGGGTGAATTACACCATGAGAAAATTTGATCTCATCGGCCCCCAGAAGAGGTTATTCTCTGGACCTTTTCAAGGGAGATGCCCAATGAAGCATGCTGCGACATTGAATTGACACTTATTGAGTCCAGCGTGGTTAAAAAGGATGACTTGTAACCATACGTTGCATCGAAATTACCATGGTTACCAATTAGTCCCATCACGGGTGATTTTGTTACTGCCCAATCCACTGGAAATTTCCAAAAGTGATATCTCCTAGACGAGTAGAGGTAAAGCCATAATTTATTTTTGATTTCAATTGGACACATTATTGGTCATTCGAGTATGATGTGCAAATTTTCCACGGTAATACTTTTTCAGTGGTGGGGGGTAATTCTGACGTTTGTCATGTCGGAACTTTTTTTTTGTACTTGTCATCATTGAAATGTCAACATGAATGTATACTGTCATTTTCAGCTGATAAATTTCAAGTTTGCGTTCGGTGTTTTCCTTCCTCAAAGTCCAGGTTTCCTGAGAAAACCTTAGATGGTCTTTTTTTCCACTTCTGTTGTGCAAGTGGTAGCTTGCATTCATATGTCGACATTTCAATGATGACAAATACAAAAAAAGTTCTGCCATGACAAACGTCAAATCACCCCCCACCACTGAAAAAGTATAAACGTGAAAAACTTGCACATCATGCTCAACTGATCAATAATGTGTCCGAGTGGAATCAAAAGAAGAATTATGGCTCTAGCTCTATTCGTCTAGGAGATATCACTTTTGGAAATATCCAGTGACTTGGGCAGTAACGAAATCACCCATGATGGGACTAACTGGTAACCATGGTAATTTTGTTACAAGTCTTGCATTTTCACCCATGCTGGTTTTAATAATAAGTGTCAATGTGATGTTGCAGCATGCTTCATTGGGCATCTTCCCTGAAGAGATCCAGAGAGGATCACTTCTTCTGGGGGTCGATGAGGTCAAATTTTCTCACGGTATATTTCATCACAGTTGCTGAACTGTGTACGTTTCTGTGAGTTTTCAAGAATAAGCAACAGCGCTCACAAATTCTGGATAAAAAAAATCTCAATTTCACAAAAAAATCAAGAACTCGTTGAAGAAACAAAACACGATCAAAAGTCAAAACCTTTTCGAGATATTGATATTCGCTTCCTAAAACCGAAGAGAAAAAAAATCCGAAATTTTTCCTAAAAAGTTCCACATCTTTGAACATCAACACTTTTGACACTCCTTCCTTTGACATCCTATGTATCATGGGCAGAGTCAATGGTGCCGTGAATCGAAACAGCGTCTTGCAGCTGAAGCAAAGCTCTACCGGGCACAATACACTTTTTTCAAATCAGATATTTTTTCCCGAAGATGTCCTTGCTTGAAATTGGGACAAATTTTGTTCTATGCTGAACTTTTAACGAGCAGTTTATTAGTATTTTCCATGTATTTTCAGCAGTTTACACTCAAAAACAAGTGAGTATGCCTTCACGTGCGTGAGTCTCAGTAAAAGAGGCATATTGTGAACGTGACGAAATTTGGTTGAAGGAGAAACACCATTCCTTGCCCACTTTCTTCATTCGAAACTCATTGTGATATTGTGTTATCAGAATGGGGTACTTGCCACTGAAATAGATTCCAATGAAAATTCTTTCACTCATCAATATATTTTTTTGTTTGAGGGCGGGAGCTGGGAGCGGCGACTAATCAACAGTAGTCTATTCTTTCCCATTTTTAGTCGGCTATCCATATAGCGGAAGAATTAGATCGCTATGTCTTCGGGTTTATGTTTTCCATTTATCTCTTACTTTTAGGGCAGCGTGTGGGGGTGGCAGCATTCGGCAAAGTAACTGTTGCACAGTTTGAGTTTTAAGAGTTTGTAAATGTTTAAGGAAATATGACAATCAGTGAAAATTGTGAAAGTTGCATTTTTTTTGTTTGGGGGCGGGAGCTGGAGGCGGCGACTAATCAAAAGTGGCCTATCTATTCCCATTTTTAGTCAGCTATCTATACAGGGTGATTCATGAGTGACCTTACATAGGCTAATGGGAGATAGAGGACTTCAAGGCGAGTCAGGATCCACTGAGGAAATTTTGTTTTCTCCATTGGTTACGAAGATACAGGGTGTTTTGTATGTTTCGTGTGAAACTTTGATCAGCGATATTTCTAAAACGGCGGAAGATATTGTGTTGAAATTTACCAGTAATATTTCTCTGCTGGAACTTATCCAGAAGTCATACCGAGTGAGTCAAAATCCAGGGCCAGAATTGAAAAAATGTGCCCCTTTTTTATTTGATCAAAAAGTACATTTTCTGACCGCTTTTCTGAAAAACTGTTATCGGATTCGAAAAGCCACGGAAAAATGCTTCAAGAATCACTCTTCAATTTAGATGGCACACCTAGACCGTTCCGACAAAAACATTAAAAGTAATATTTGTGGGTAAGTTTCCATTTTTGACCGGACATAATCGACTCATTGTTTGATTGAATTCATTAAAATTCATTTTTTAGCTTGTCTCTGCGGAACAGAAGGGCTTGGTAGTAAGAAAAATTCCATAGCCGGAAATTTTTTTTTGACGATTAAATCGAGTCTAATTTTGGTTTCGCTCTCGATTGATTTTGTCTAAAAAAAAAATTGTCAGCTCTGAAGTTTTTTTTCAACCAAGCCCTTCTATTCAACAGAGACAAGCCAAAAAATGAATTTTAATGAATTCGATCAAACAATGAGTCGATTATGTCCGGTCGAAAATGGGAACTCACCCACAAATTTTACTTTCAATTTTATTGTCGAAACGGTTTAGGTGTGCCATCTAAATTGAAGAGTGATTCTTGAAGCATTTTTCCTTAGCTTTTTGAATCCGATAGCAGTTTTTCAGAAAAGCGGTCAGAAAATGTACTTTTTGATGAAACAAAAAAGGGGCACTTTTTTTCTAGCCCGGCCCTGGATTTTGACTTACCCGGTATGACTTCGGGATTAGTTCCAACAGAGAAATATTACTGGTGAATTTCAACTAAATACCTGTGGCCGTTTCAGAAATATCGCTTATCAAAGTTTCATACGAAACACACAAAACACCCTGTATCTTCGTAACCATCGGAGAAAATAAAATTTCTTCAGTGGATCCTGACTCGCCTCGAAGTCCTCTATCTCCCATTAGCCTAGGTAAGGTCACTCATGAATCACCCTGTATAGCGGAACAATTAGATCGCTATGTCTCCAGAGTTATGTTTTACATTTATCTCTTACTTTGGGGGCGGCGTGTGAGAGCGGCAGAGTTTGGCAAAGAAATTCTTGCACAGTTTGAGTTGGGAGTTTCTGAATGTTTGAGGTAACATTGAAATGTAATTCAGTGGAAATTATTGAAAGTTGCACTTTTTTTCTTTTGGGGGCGGAAGTTGGAGGCGGCGGCTATTTAAAAGTAGCCTATCCTTTTCCATTTTCAGTCAGCTATCTATATAGGAAAAAACTTAGATCGCTATGTCTTTGGGTTCATGTTTTTCATTTATCTCTTACTTTGGGGGCGGCGTGTGGGAGCGGCAGCGTTCGGCTGAGCAAATGTTGCACAATTTAAGTTGGCAATTCCTAAATGTTTAAGGGAACATCTCAATCAGTAACATTTGTGAAAGTTGCACTTTTTATCGTTTGGGGGCGGAATCTGGGGGCGGCGACTAACCAAAAGTAGCCTATCCTTTCCCATTTTCAGTCAGCTATTTATATACCGAAAGAATTAGATCGCTATGTCTTCGGGTTTATGTTTTTCATTTTAAAGTGATTGGAGGCGGTTTTAGCAGTTTTCTCATGTCGGCGGCGCATATTGAAGACGGAATGTTTCTTGGCTTACGTTTATAAGTGGCAACTATGTATTATTCAAAAAATGAGAACACCAGAGCATCAGGTCTGGTAGAAAGTGCAATATTATGTTATTTCAAGTTTATCGAGGGCGGTTTTCTCTATGTTGGCGGCGCAATATAGACATCCAATATAGCCTAGCCCTCCTTTGGGAGTGGCAGCTATGTAACAGCGAAAAAATTAGAAAGCTAGGTCGTCTAGGTTGGGGGGAGTTCGAGGAACGGACGGACGGACGGACGAACGGACGGACGGACGGACGGACGGACGAACGGACGGACGGGCGGACGAACGGGCGGACGAACGGACGGACGGACGGACAAAGCGGTTGCAATAGCGATTTTCATCAAAATGGAAAATGCGCTAATAAGGTTATAACCTCAAAAAACTTACAGTGACAGAAAGTGAATAAAGTAGAATCGGTGATGAGAACTGTTTTTTTTTTAATCAACGCTGTGATAATCTCTTAGTAGTCCCATTCCGTGCATCTCATTGGCTGAACCACCAGTCAAGTTACCTTTGCGTTATACAGGGTGGCCCAACGAAAACAGAACAGAGGGGTTTTCGGGCATTTCACCTCATTTTTTTGAAAAAAGCTCGAACAGGTCGATTTTTATATTGAGGGGGACATCTGAAACATACATTGGCTTATTTCCATCTTTAGCCCCCTCACCCCCACCCACCTCAACTTCGAAGTTTCAAATGACACCACCCACTTTGCGATACATCAAATTGAAGAGAAATAAATTCTCTTTCTGAAAAAATATTTCTATAATTTTCAACCCCACCCCCCTTTTTCCTAAAATTGTCAGAGTTTCCAATGTAATATTTTTGATCTCTTAATTCTCTTCAGTACAGTCGACGTCATCCTGCACAGCATCGAGGGAGAAAATTTTCTGTGTAAAAAGTGCCACCCAAATTTAGCCCTTCACTCTCCCACCTCAACTTCAAAATCTAAAATGACACTACCTACTTTGTGATACATCAAATCGAAGGGATGTATCACGAAGTAGGTGGTGTCTGTTAAGTTTTGAAATTGGGGTGGGGGAGAGGAAAGGGGTGAATTTGGGTAACATTTTTCTCCACCGAAAATTTTCTCCTTAGATGCTATTCAGGATGACGCTAATTAAATTGAAGGGAACTGAGGGGTCGAGGATATAAAATGGGACAGTCAGAGAAATTTAGGAAGATAAGGGGTGGGATTGAAAATTTTGAAAATATTTTTTCCAGAAAAAGAGTTTGATTCTCTTTGATTTGATGTATCGCAAAATAGATGGTGTCATTTGAAATTCTAAAGTTGAGGTGGGTAGGGGTGAGGGGGCTGAAGATAGAAATTTGACAATGTTTGTTTCAGATGTCCCCCTCGATATAAAAATCGACCTGTCTGAGCTTTTTTCAAAAAAATAATGTGAAATGCCCGAAAACCCCTCTGTTCTGTTTTCGTTGGGCCACCCTGTATGTATAGTGTATAGTTGGACAAGTATACCTACCTACGAAAATTCCTATGATCGCTGTGCTGAAATTTCAAGTGGAGTGATGAACATGCCACATTTACTGGAAACATGACTAGGAATGAATCATAAACTACAACATTACCGGTCACCTCTCCACTAAATGTAGTAGGTAAGTATGGCATTAACAATCATTCTTCCCCATATTTTTAGTTATATTTTTTAGTCATAATAAAAGTTACCCCTAAGTAAACTAACGATAGAATTCTCATTCACATTCAGTTTTTTTTTCTATGCTCTAGTTCATAGCATAAGAAACATCAAATCGGGGAATGATGCGCATCATGCAAATTAAGGTTCTATTGATTTTCAAAAAAGAAACATCAAGAAGTTTGAAGGTGATTTCATGATGATTCATTTGTAAAACTTCTAAAATTATACGTTCATTTGTTGTTCCTTTTTTGTCGATGTTCAATTATATTGTCCACTTTTTTTTTGTCCGATGTTTATTGGATATACTTATTTTTGTTTTTTCTTGTTCAAGATCACCCTATAACTTGCTGAAATGTTTATGTTGCTTTGGTGAGCAACTAACGTATGTATCATTGAACAAGGCTGAATTTGAATATTTTCTGAGTTGTTATTTTTCGAACTATAGTAGGTAAATCTCTCTTAGATGCGCACATTTACTTGCCCCTCCCATACAAAACATCATTTTATGTAATATTGGTTGGCAAACGGTAAGCCAATCTAGTTCTATACTCTAAAAAATGGAACTCGTCTTTTACGCCGCTTTCTCCAACCATTTATCAAGCGTCTATGTAAAGGCGCATTTATATTTGTCATTTTCACTCCCTGGGGAGTAGTTCGCGTGACGGACGGACAGAAAGACTGAGGGACCGATGGACGGACAGACGGACAGACGGACGGACGGACAAAGTGCAACTAAAAGTGCTATTCTTTTTGGAATAATAAGCTCCAGAATCATCTGAAGTCCTTTGATCGTTGATGTACACTTTGAATGGAATGCAAGCGAGAGGCAGTTTACACTTGTCACTTTGGATAGATGCTCATTGCTCTTCCAAGATCCATTTTTGGATGATTCTTATAATGTAAACATCCAAAGTAACGGACGGATGTAAATGCGCTTTGATATTACACATTTCAAGTACTTCTATTTTGTTCCTATTTAAATTTAAGTCAATAATCCTCATGCAAGCAACGGATATCCTTTTGAGTTAGAATTACCCACTGGGATAATTCGACAGTCATCTGTAATCGGTGGCATGGAAAACCTCAAAAAAAGAGATTAATACACACCATCAATAAAATTATTGTTCAAATTTGACATGGTGCATACGAAGCCCTTTCTCTGCGATTGTCATCAAGTACTGAAAAAAAAAACGTCTCTCACTATTTTCAGTCGTTCACTGGTAGAAGTGAGGTTTTACGGTAAATATCAATGTATTGTTACGAGCGGCGATTCTGAATAACACGCGATCTTTCTAGACTCTTACCGTTAGATCGCAGTGTACAAGGGCGGAGCGTTCTGGTGTGTTCCAGAGCGCGCGTGTAGGCTTTTTCCCGTGCAACTGTATGGAGACTTCAGCAGTGGATCAAGCTACATCTGTCAATTTTGGCGGAGGTGCTACATACCAGAACACATGAGAAACACGCGAAAGGTGTGTGATTGTTCGGGAGTTGTCTAGAAACCAAATGCCGGGTCACTATGGAAATTGCTGGAGGATGATGGAAAGTTCGGGAACACTAATCGGAGGCATATATAAGCACCGTCCTCAGCGCGACAGTCAGTATTGAATTGGAATGCGAAGTGGTAGCGAGCGGATAAAAGCGAAGAACCTGCTATATTTGCAAGCGTAAATAATTGTTGGCGTGTATTTATTGTAGTACTCAGTAATAAAACGCAAAATAGCGGCCGGCCGCTTGCCGCAGTTCAGGAGAAGTCAAAGACGTGAAATCAGAAGAATCTTTCTTCAACATTTTGAAAATTTGCACTGATTGCAATTGTTTTCATATTTTTATACGAACTGTCAATGTCTTGAGTCACAGCCATCTAAGTAATTTATTGCTGTTTACTTGATTAAATCGTTTATCCAATCCTACTGAATAATGCACGCATTATCACGCGCATACATGCCAGCATTTTTCAATATGTATACATTGTATACATACCTAGATGTATACAATACATTTTTCAGCTATGTTTCTGAAGTCAATGCTGTGTGTTGTGTTTTTGATAATGCAGTATCCGATCACAGATCTGTTCTTCTCGAGTTGGAATCGTTGAAGGATGAGAAATCTAAAAGTAATAATCGTGAATTTTTTTCTAGGAAGTATGATGCTGATGCCATAGCGGAGTTCAGGTTGTCAGTCGAGGCGACTGACTGGTCTTTCTTGTGCGACGTGAACGTCGGAGTTGATGTGGCCTTTGCTTGTTTTCATGAGGAATTTTTAAGATTGTTCAATGAGCATTTTCCTTTGATGAGACGACGTGGAACTGCTAACAAGAAAACATGGGTCAATGACACTGTCGTTATCTCTAATAAGAACCTAAAAAAGTTGTTTGTTAATAAGAAATCCTTCCATGTGTTATCGGAACGTTACAAAAACGCAAAGAAACGGCATCAAAAATTAGTCATTGAAACTAAACGTAACTTCTATTGCAGTCGAATTAGTGATGCTGATAATCCCACAAGAACGGCATGGAGAATGGTTGCAGAGTTGACGGGTGGGAGATCATCACACGATGAGGTGAGGTACACATTACCTGGGAGGGAACAGATTTACAGGACCCACATAGTGTTGCCGATTGTTTTGGTAGGTATTTTTCCACAGTGGTTGAAACAAAGATGAAGCAGCATTTTGGAAAGTTAGGAAATGTTACAGCTTCAGATATCGGGCTCTCGTCGAGTTCAAGTATGTTTTTTCGACCAGTGATTGCGGCTGACGTCATCGCTGCAATAAATGCTCTTTCGAACAAAAAGTCTGCAGGAATAGACGGCGTGCCAATAACAATAATTAGGCAGTGTAAACATGGAATATCAGAAGCACTGAGTGACTTGATTAATAGATCAGTAATGGAGGGACATTTTCCATCCGTCCTGAAGTCGGCATTGACTGTTACGGTTTTCAAAAAGGGCGAAAAAACAAACGTAGAGAACTACAGACCGGTTTGCCTTATGAGTATCTTCTTTAAAATAATTGAAAAAGTCATTCATGATCAGGTGACTGACTACCTTGCAAAGTTCAATTTGATCAGTGACAGTCAACATGGCTTCAGAAGAGACTATTCGACTGAGACCTGCCTAACTGATCTGGTGCAGCATGTAAGCGAGAAAATGGATTTGAATGAGTGTGTTGTGGGACTGATGTTTGATCTGTCCTGCGCGTTTGACACCGTAGATACTGAGCTTGTTTGCTCAAAATTAGAAAAGCTGGGACTCAGAGATCCTATCAATCAGTGGATTAGAAGTTACCTTGTTGGTGGGAGCATGGTAGTTAAAGTAGGGAATGCCCGTTCTAAAAAGTTTCCCATAAATACCGGGACACGACAGGGTAGTGTGTTGGGGCCCAAGATATTTTTAATGTTCGTGAATGACCTCCCCAACTTCCTACAGGAGGGCAAGGTATTCATGTATGCTGACGACACGAGCATAATAGTATCGGGCTCTAGTCGAGCTATCGTGCAGCAGAAGATCGATTGCATCCTGAATAGGTTTGACATTTGGTGCCAAAATAACAGGCTCATCATCAACTACAAGAAAACTGCATTGGTGGAATTTTCGAACAAGTTCAGGGTACCAGGTAATATACAGATAGTTTTCAGGGGCAACATAATTGAGAGTTGTGAGTCTACTATGCTGCTGGGGATGAATATTGATAGGCATCTCTCCTGGGCCGATCAGATCAGTGGGGTATGTGCTCGAGTAAGCAGAGGCTACTACCTAATTGCTTCTTTAAAGGATTCTTTGGATTTTAAAACAATTATGAAATTATATTATGCAGCAGTCTATTCTCATATGTCATATAATATTGTGTCCTGGGGAGCTAATTCAAACCTAAAGAGAGTTCTAATCAAGCAGAAAAAAGTAATTCGACTGATCTTCAATATTTCACGTAGAGAATCTTGCCGTCCTATATTTATTGAACGAGAAGTACTGACTGTTATTTGTATTTATATTTTGAAAACATTGACTTATGTTTTTTTGAATAAACATAAATTCAAGACCCACGAAAGTTCCCACACGTACGATACACGGGGAAAGGAAAATCTTTGCAAGGATAAACCTCTGCATGAGGCTTTTAAAAGGTCGCCGGCTTATGCGGGTGTGGCCTTATTCAATGCGCTCCCACTGAATGTGAGACGGGCAGCCAACGTCATCTTGTTCAAGAGGGAAGTCAAAAAAATATTAATAAAGGGTGGTTTTTACGACGTGCAAGAGTTTTTCAGCCTGGGCTCCATGGTTTAAATCTTCCATATTTAATGATCGATCTGTGATTGCGATATTTTTATCCACTTATACCTTCATGTTTTCAATCTGTTTTTTTTTCTTGTTTTTGTTCGTATTTTATGATAATCTTGACAAATTTATTATTATGCACGACATTTAATGGAGGCTTCGACATCGACTATCCAACTTCATGTATTCATGATCGGAAATAAACGCTATTATTATTATTATTAATAAGACTGGATAATAGTATATTATTCAACGAGCATATAATGATAGTTATAAACCACAAGGGTGTAGTTTAGGACACGAGCAACAGCGAGTGTCGTAAAACACCCAAGTGGATTATAGCCATTATATGCAAGTAGAATACTATGCTTTATCTACGACAATTCAAGAATAAGAATAATTCTGTTGAATGAGCCTCCATTATTGTTTTGTCTAATAATAAAGTTTCTACCATGTAAACCGTTCAATGATTGAGATGCACTGAATGACCACCTGACAAATTATTTTGCCACTGCGGCTGCAAAGGATTGCAGCACGCACCGCGTTGGTGGATGGTGGACGGAAGTCCGCCAAGAAGACAGCCGACCTGCAGTCAACACAAGTCGACTTGTTTCGAGACTTTTCCGGTAGCAGATTCAGGACCACTGATTTCGCCGCTTCTAAAATTTCTGGAGGTTCATACTCTACATTTTCGTAGGAATTCATTCTGGCTTCGTGAATGTAGCAAAATAAAAATTCACAGTGACAGGTACCTGGTAAATTTTTAATTTGACATATGACTAAAAATCAAGTTATCTCAAAGCCTCCTTGATATGTTACATTTACGGAAATTGCCACTTGTGGTTGGTTGGAGCCAGTGGGTTATGAGCCCATAACTAGCGCTGAGCAATATATTCGATTAATCGATTATAATAATCGATTAATCGATTAATCGATTATTTTAGCATGCCGAAAAATGATCGATTGATCGAAAATTCAGATTAATCGATCATTCAATTAATCGATTGATCGAATGCGAATAATCGATTATTCAATCGATTAATCGATTGCGAATAATCGATTAATCGATTGTGAATAATCGATTATTTAATCAAATAATCGATTATTGGGATAAAATCACTAATCGAAAAATTAAATTGCTTTTCAAATTAAGAATATTACGATTATTCACTTTTCGATTAATGGAATAATAGCTGATCACTTAATCGAATAACTGGTAATCAATTATTAATCGATACAATATAGGTTCCTACCTATTCGATCATCTATGCAATTCTACATTAATAGGGTGGTTGCATGTAGAGGGAGTTTATGGCAAAATGTTAATAGTGTCATTGTCATCTGTCAAGTTTCATCCATGCGGAGTCAACGTTCGGCGTTTACGAGATCGAGATTGTGATTTCTAATCATTCTAACAATGCCTTACACCTGTTATGTGCTCCAATTCTTGTCTATGGCCCCAACGCAATTCCCTAACAAACGTCAAAACATAACATAGATCCTAGCGCTGCCTGCCGGTGATTAGGTGAACGAATTTCATGCAATCACCCTATTGTAAAATACGTACAGCATATTTCTTTCTTTTTTTAAATTGCATTGTATTGCGTTTTGCGTCAAGGTCAAGGGAAGGGAATGCAAAATATCCATCACTAGAGTGAAACTCGGGCGAAACGTAATATGAGCTTGATGTAAACAAGACAAGAAGACAAGAGACAACAAGAAAGCTGCACGCTTTAGGCTAGGTGGCGCCGGCTCATTCTCATTCATTCAGTTCTTTCTTGACTTGGTGTTTGGTTCGATTGGGTCTTTCCGTAAACCACTATGGCTACTAAGATGAAAAGCATTATTGTTTGAAACTATTTTAAAAAAATCGACCAAAATGTAAGTGCATGTAATAATTGCAAAAACTGATGACCAAAAGAAATCGATTCATCAATTTTTTAATAATCGATTTTTAATAATCGATTCATCGTTTTTGAAATAATCGAATAATCGACTTTGGAATAATCGATTTGTTGATTTTAAAATAATCGATTAATCGATTTTTTAATGATCGATTAATCGAAAAAATCGATTAATCGGAATAATCGATTATTTTCTTATAATCGATTATCGATTATAAAATCTCATAATCGCCCAGCCCTACCCATAACCCACGGGGCGGGGCTAGAAACTTTTGGCGTCAAAATCAATAGTCCTCCTGCATGTTTGAATAAAGAAAATCGCCCCCATTCACCTGAAAAGTTATCGTCACTTAGGTTACGAAAAAATCCATTATTAACAGCACGTGGCAGTTTGATTATGCCCTGTTTGTATTCATTATTGGATTTTTTCGTAACCGAAGTGACGATAACTTTTCAGGTGAATGGAGGCGATTTTCTTCATTCAAACATGCAGAAGGACTATTATTGATTTTGACGCCAAAAGTTTTTGCACAAATGAACTGAAAACCGTTGCAAATTGGTCACAATGAGTTGCTCTCTCAAAAACAGCTGTCAACTGAATTGCTGGTTCCCACTAACAGATTTCAGAATCCTGGCATTTTTGGGTAACTTTTGTTGGAGCCCCCTATTTTGGGTTTTGATCTTGAACAAATTTTCATCCTGTATCGTCCTGACTTGAAGTTTTGGCTTCAACACAAGCCCCATAGGTTGGAGATCGATCAACACTGAGAAAAGTTATCACCGAAAGCCTGAAACACTACTTTTTCCCGTTTTCTCTGCAATTAGAGGAGATGGAGGTAAATTTGAAAAACCGTTCCGAGACACAGATATACCAGTTCCCCAGAACAGGTTGGAAAAATTAAAAAAAAATTTTCGTCGATTGGGAGGGATCCAAACTTTCACACTTTTGCAGTACCTTAATGTAACACCCTGTATAAATGATAACAAAATATTGTACCTAAAATGGAATGTAGCATCTTATAGCACAATAAATGAGCTATCCAAGGAATAAAAAAGTTTTGAAATTAGTCAACCTCCTTTGAAGCTACGACATTTTGAATTCGAGTGAAATTTTTGGGTGGCCCATTTCAATTGGTGCGCAGTTTATGTGGGACACTAATGGTGCGATTCTCTAAAAAATTACATCCATAAAGGCTCTGTTACGTTGTTATTACCTAGGCAACAGCCAATGGCTGACGCGAATTTTTACATAACAGAGCGTTTATGGAAAGCTATTTTTTACAGAATAGCACTATAATACCATTGATTGACAAAAAAACACATTATCATCAATATTACTATAATCATTTCCGAAAAAATCTCGCCTGCGGCGCTCTTGGAGGAATATACCTCCCCGGTAGACCCGTTAACTTTGTTATACGTGTCTGTCCCGCGTTGCGATTTCAGAAATCTGGTAACTCTGGGGAGGGAGACTTCCGAATTGGTTATATTCCTTTAGGAGCTGGCCACTATGAACTTTATTCGAATTTTGGGTGGGTTACTTCAATCGTTTAGTAGGTTTGAAGAACTTTGAACACACAAAAATTTCAGCATTTTCCCTTTCAAATATAGTTTCAATCAAAATTCCATCTGAAGTTATTAAAATGCCACATTTAATGAAAAGAAGGCATGGCAATGATTCAGAACTCCAACATTACCGGCCATCTTTCCATAAAACGTAGCATTTAATATTAACAGCAACATACCAAACGGTTTTCAAACGTAGAATTCATAAATGCTGCAATGATTGTACAGAATAGATAGCACGAAACAAAACATAACGTGGTGTCCTAATCTGTGCAATGATTGCAGTATTCATTGCTTGTTTTGAATACATTGTATTTTTTTTGATGGCTCCAAAAGCGCGTAGTAAGGGTTCACGAAAAAAAAAACTAAATAAAAAAGGAAATAGAATGAAAATTCAAAATCATGAAGCTAAAGGTGCGTTCAGTCAGCTTATTTAACCGCAAGTTTCAATTTTAGTCGTAAGCGCTGCATCGCTCATTGGCTGTTCTGAGGAGGCTGGTTCATAAGAGCCAATGGGCGTCTCTGCGCTTGCGACTAAAATAAAACTTGTGGCTAAATAAGCTGACTGAACGCCCCTTAAATTTTGACTTGAAATTTTCTCACATTGCATTTTTTTCATGATATATCAGATATTTCAAGTGCACATTTTCAAGACGTTACCAATACAGTGGTGTCACGATAATCCAATTCAATTAAAACCAGGACGATCCGAATTATCAAATAATCCGGATTACCGAATCATTTTTTCAAGGTTTTTGAAGGATTGTTGAAGTTCCTACACCGTACTTGAAAGCTCATGCTTTTCCAGTGATTCCTTTTGGACAGGGAGCTAGTGCCTCAAAACTTACGTCATAAGGTACATGATTTTAACCCTGTGAGTCTAATGTGCGTTGATAAGGTTGTTAAAAATTTCTTTATCTTACATGTCAGACCGGAAGCTTTAGGCTGGTATAGGCTTGTCAATTTTCGAAAAATGTCAAAAATTTACGTCATAAGGTGCATGAATGAAACCAACAGGCTTTTGTGTGGGAACATCCCCTTAATAAAAAATCGGGTCACAAGACAAAATTTTTGGGGGCTCTCGGTTCATAACAGTTTAAAATTTTCAAAAATGGCCAAAATTTACCTCCTCCTGGAAACTTCCCTTTTGACATAATTTTAGGAATGAAAAGCGATTCTTACATGATTTTTTACGCAGGTTTCGAATCTGTCCACAAACATTTGAAGAATGAAGAGGGGACTGATAGCTTGCCATGGTGAAATGAAATATGTAATACCACCACCACGAATAAACATATATCCTTACTGAGTCCCCGAAGTACGAACCACCAAGAAAACAATCAGATCTCCCAGATAACAGCGAAGACATTCTAAACCCTTGTAATACGCAAAAAGTTATACGTTTCTTGGAAGTCAGTGATCTGATTTCTGAAATTTAAACAAACATTCAAACATTACAGTTCCGGCGCTAATAATCTAGCAATTGATGCGCCACAAAGAAAACATTAAAAATTGAAAATAAAAAACCGGCCATACCTCCTTACGAAAATGCGCTAAGGTACACACGCCCGTACCCATCAGATTTTCAATTCGTGCCGAGCCGTAGCTTTGCGGTCGTTTTCAAAAATTCGTAACTATTGATCCGGGGGTCGTATCAAAGTGGAGTTTTTTTTCAAAAGAAAGTTCAAATTATTTTCTAAATATAATTCCGTACATATGGCAATGTATTTCCATAAGAACATGTACTTGTCCGTATGTCCTAATTTCTTACATCCAAATGTGAAATTCAGCAATTAATCTGCAACGTCGTCCCACACTAAAATTTTACTATTGATTTTGTTTATCATAATTCCGTCAAGATTTTTTCTTGCTTCGGGATACAAGGTCATGAGCTAATTTTTCTTCGCAAAAATCCTTTCTTCTAGGACTCGATGCTGTGACGGACGACAGAACTGTTTAGAGAACTGCGCTAAAAGACAGGTGCTACTAGATTCATCAGTGTCTGCGATATTTAATTATTCGATGAAATTATTATCCGTTCCATCTCATAACGATGAGGTCGGGCATACGATCTAAAGCAACGCTTACCAAACATCCTCGCTATGAGATAAGTAGATACTGATATTTGATAACATAATGCTGACACTGTGATGAGGAAGAAATCTAAAAAAAAAACAATGTTTTTCGGCGGTGGAAAATTGAAAGAGAGACTGCTGCATTTTCACAGCTCATTGATATCGCATACAATAAAAGCAAATCAAATAATGCTATTTAGGGGAGAGGGTGGCAGACAAATAGGTTAAACTCAAGTTGCGGTGCGAAACATTATTGTCCATTGTGTAAGTAAATCACTGAAACATGATCTTCACTCGTGGTAACGTTAAACCGCATCTGTTATGATGATTATGAACTGCGATCAATTATACCAATACCCATAGTTCCAGCTTTTTTCTATTTTTAGAGACGATAAAAACTATACTATTACCTACAGAAAGGACGAATAAGGCCACTGGTGGCCGTACAAGTGGCGGTTTTAAAATAATATAAAGGTGGTTCAAGTAGGTAGATAGACCGCACTATGACGAGGTGTTGAATTCTTTAGAAATCTCAATAATGGTTTTAAGTGGCAATTTGTAAACGTTCACACCTTGTCAAAACATGAGCCACGCTGATTTTTACCTTAAAATGGCATATGTATTTATCTGAATTGACAGGCCTGTCCATTTTTAATGAATACCATGGATTGCAAATCTGCCAAACGTGAATATCCAGGTAAAATGGAAGTGCCTTCAGTAGTACCGTTATAGGTGTTTCTAAAGACAGACCGAAACTTGTGATAATAAAATTGATACCAATCAGGCAGTTTGTCTTTAGGTACCTAGAGGTTTAATTTATCACTCAGCAGTGCAGTTTTTTGCAAAAATTGGAAAATGAGCAAACAAGCTAGAATGCTATAAAAACCTATAGCCAAGAAGGCAATAATCTAAATCTACTACCTAGTTTTTATACGTATCTACTCATAAAATATTTGAATACTTGTTCAGGATTTGTTATTAAACGATTATGCATCAAGTTATTCTATCAACAATCAGAAATAAACTCGTTGTTGTGTTGGTGATAAACTAGGATTCCATTCTCATCGCGTCCCAATCGTTCCATAAACATTGCTGGGAGTAGGTACCTAATATCATATCAGAAAATAAATTGTGGGATTTTTTGCAAAAGTTAATGAATTGAGCCAGGGCCATCGGTCTATAGTTGCGTGAAAGCTCCCTCCTCCCAGGGTTCCCCAGGGTTGATGTAATCTTAAACTATTGATAATGGATGGATCTTGTGATGTGCAGTTTGACACAACCTGCTGCGGTTTGATGTTCTACGAAGGGTTATATAATTAGATTATCGAAACAACATTCTGCTGCTGTGACATGGCTCGGTTCTCTAACTGTATTACATGGGCTGTATTATAATCTATTTATTATAGTTAACAACAACCAAAGTAGGTAGGTACTTTGATACACGTTCGACACAAACTGGACGCTACCGAGGACGCTACTCTAACTACTGGTTTTATGAAAATGATTATGGATCGTTTTTCACTTAAATAACTGTTTATTTCAATCAAACGAAGTATATAATTATACTATACTAGATATATTATATGCGCTATTGCCGGGATGTTAACCTAATCAATTTTCAGTTTGCGAAGCTTTTCAGGCAAGCTTTTATTGAATTATAAAATGCTTTTATGTTGAAACAACGCATAAATGTATTATAAAATTAGGTATCACTTTAAAGGGTGTCAATAAGGCTACTTTTGACGCGCCGAGGGTATTCCAGCTATATTTCAAAGCTTTATTTTTGTATTTCTCATCTTTTATCTAAAAGCCTCGCCTATTTAGATTCCCTTTACAACGTAAATAAATTAACATCGACAAAGCTTTTACGAACTCTCACGCAATCACCACTACCCGTCTATAGCTTCATAAGGCTGATGTCATTTTATTTTAGGTATATAAAATAAGATATACCTATTTACGTCTATAAGTTATCTATAAGGACATCAACCAAAACTTGCATTACGATGATATCAATATAACAAGCGTTTTTGGAAACGGCTGATACCTATGTATATGTATAGAATATAAAGTATGAAGTAGGCTGAGGAAACAATATTGAAAGAAAAAGCTTTGAATCGTCATCGCAGGGATTGCTAGTTGCGATGACGGAGCAAAACGCGGAATGAATTTCCAATTATTAATTTGTGCGGTAAGCCGATTTGCTGCCGAAGATATCAAGAGAAAAGCCAAACCACGGTTCACAATCTGCAGGGAAGGGTCGACGCCGGTTATCCTGTTTTCGCGTTCGTTATGTTCGTGCGCTAGACGTATTCACGTAGGTATAGTAAAGTAATGGAAACTCGAGTGGCGGAATAATAACTCCAGTTAACCAATAGTACATAACTTCATAAAATCAATTCATATTGAATCACACAGTTTAGAAATTCAAAATACATATACCTAGAAAAGGGTTGATTTTGGGGGGATGTTCACACTGAGGTGTGCAAAAAATCGTCGTCATGCCTGACGCGGGACTTTTCATCGTAGCATCCTTCATGCAATTATTTCCTCCTCCTCAAAGATAATTATTTCAATTCTATGAAATTATCAAATCACATTAATCATTTTCGAGATTAATTTTTCCAGTCATCAATTGGTATCAATTATTTTTAGACCGGAGCCGGACATTATGTTTCCCAAGTCTCCTTCCCCCTATACGGAATTTCATCAAAATCAGTCGAAAACTGATACGAAAACAATACTTCACCGTTTATTTGAACAAAAAATCATATCTGAAGAACAAAACATCCTTTTGGGCTGCTTTTTATTTTAAACACTTCTCTAAAGTATTTCCTAATTATGATCTCCCAGATGTAAGTATATTGTATGCATAAAATTCCATTATTTCTTGTACCTTGCCGCGGCCTGAAATTTTCATGTCATTTCATAGAAATGTGAGTATTTTCGTCAATAATTATTACTTCCCCGACCCACCACCCAACGAGGAGGGGAAGTATTGTGAACGCGCTAAAATTTTTTTTTAGAGATTTCGGCGGATATATCAGTTTTGAGGTCGCCTATGACAATTAAAACCATTTCCAGAATGATATCTCTTTCTGTGTGTGTGTATGTCTGTATGTATGGCTGTATGGTTGTATGTCTGTAACCTTCCACGATAACAGCCGCAACGTCCATCCGATCGACTCGAAATTTGGTATACGGACATGTTTCATCGTCGAATGAAGTGTCACTATCAAAAAATGACAGAAGCTATATCTCACGGAACTCGACTTGCAATATAAAGTTTGAAAGCCCATTAGAAACTGTATTCAGAACAGTTGAAAGTATTGCCCTATCTGTCATCTGTCAAATAATAAAAAATGTCAAAGTTCAAAACTCCATCATTTATTTATTCAAATCCTATCCGATGAATTGGGACCAAATTTGGCAGGAAGCAACACAACAAAAGAGTCAAATTAAGTCTGCACTTGCAATTTTCCACCATTTTCCAGTCGAGCGGTATGAATTTTCAAAATTTCTCCTAGCCGTTGCCACCCGAAACGGCCTTTCGCCCGTGTTTTGACCAGAACTACTCGCTTTTGTAGCAGGAGTCCATTCAAAAATTCATTCCTGCTCGGGGGTCGCCTTTTTTTGGAAAACTCCAACTGGTGTCGAAAGTAGATTGCATTGGGCGTCGTGTAGGCCTATTTTCAAAATCGACACGGTTATGGTTTTCCGACGGTAATTTTTTCAAAATTAAATTTGCATATTCCGTGCATTTGAAAAAAATGCAGTGCAAACTTCGACATGCGGTGAGCCCCACGAAATATTCATTTTAGGTGCAGACATGCTGAGAATGGAAGTTGGAACGGTTTCCGAGTTTTCATCTCTAGAAAAACCGCAAATTTTCCAACTTTTTATCCCGTGAACAGATTGTCACCTTTTTTTTAAACAAGAGGTTACTGGCTCTTGAACATTCTACAACAATTTTCTCTTCTCAATTTCCCGGGAATTTCCCTGTTGAAAATATTAAACAGGCCTGGGTTATCGAAACCGGATTTGAATGATGGAGCTTAAAGTCTTGAAGTGAAGCCGTAATTGACGATCTTCATAATAAGATGATTTGGAAAAAGATCTGAGGTTTTCCCGGAGAATTCAAATTTTCAAAATTTCCAATTTCCTGCAAATTATTTTCAATCTTTCTGTGGTGCCAGTTTCAGATCGTCCACCTCTATCCATGTACTAATGCGTCTGACTGCCTCACTCGCTTTTCTTTCTACATAATTTGGGTACTAATGAAAACCTGCGAATTTCTAACTTTTTAGCTTGTGAACAGATTTATACCACATAATGTTCTTTAAACAAAAAGTAATTGATTCTTGAACATTTCCAGGCAATTTCTCTTAAAATTCTTCAAGTTTTCCGAAAGTTTTTCGCTTTAAAATCCACCGGCTTAGCTTATCGAGACCAGACTCAAATGATGGAGCTCTAAATGAATCCTTTTTTAGAGAAAATATCTCAATTCTTCAATTTTTTTCTCGAACTTCCCACCTGAAGGGACATCATTTCATAATAAAATTTCCATCCGTTCCTTGCTACTCGTCGGGGAAGTTTTGGGGTGATTTTTTTCCAGTTTTGACGGCTGCGCAGTGTCGGACTGGGCCACCGGGCAACCGGGCAAATGCCCGGTAGGCCATTCCCTAGTTTGGAGGCCAAATTTTCCACATTTGGAAAAAATTGCACTTTGATGGTTTTTTTTTAATCCAAATTTTCAATTTTGTATCAAAGTCTGGTCCACTTTTGTTTGTGCTATTTAGTAGTCACTAGTCGTGGAATGACAAGATTGTATGTGTGATGCTCCCGCAGTTGGTTTGTTTTATCTGCCATCTAGTCGTGCTCTTTCTTTACCGTCTATGTAGAATTTACATCTTTAGCCACATGCAGAAATTATCGACAAATTCGCAAGTAGATCAGTATCTTTGAAATCAAAACTGTTGATGAGCTTATATGCAAAAAACCGGCTGGGTTTAATTTTTGTTCCTTATTATTTCTGTAATTCCTGGACAAAATGTTAGAATAATTTTACGAGCGGCGATTCTGGATAACATGCTATCTTTCTAGACTCTTCTTGTTAGATCGCAGTGTACTAGTGCGGAGCGTTCTGGTGTGTTCCGGAGCGCGCGTGTGGGCTTTTTCCCGTACAACTGTATGGAGACTTCAGCAGTGGGTCAAGCTACATCTGTCCATTTTGGCGGAAGCGCCGATTCTAGAGCACGGCAGAATTATACGGGTAATGTACAAGATTTTTCGGGAGTCGTATGGAAACCGTATGTCGGGTCACTGTGGAGAATGCTGGAGAATGCATGAGACATCCGAAATGAATCAGTCGGACCTATACAGGATTATTCAAAAGTCCGGGATAAAATTAATAATTCTTGACCATATTTTTTCCAGAAAAAAACGCTTGAACAGGTCGATTTCTGAATAAAACAAGCCGTTTTTTCATGACAGGGGTCTTGACCTACTGTCAACCCCTTGACCCGTAGCCACCCTTAGTATTTTTTTTAAATGGCACCCTATGGCTTGTGGGGGCTCGTTGGAAAGCTTGTCGTATTCAGATCTACCATTGAAAGTTAGATCGAACGTTTCACCATGAAGTTTTGAGAAACCCCAGGGTTAGTCAAAAGTCCGGAACAAAATTCATAATTCATTACCATATTTTTTTCCAAAAAAAGCTCGAACAGGTCTATTTTCAGAAACAGTGAGTCATTTCTCTATGATACGTGTCATGATCTACCGTCAACTCCCTAACCCCCAACCACCCTTAGTATTTTTTTGAATCGCATCCTATGGTTTGTGGAGGTTCGTTGAAAAGCTTTCCAAAAAATGTGTTCAGATCTACTTTTAAAAATGGTTGGACGCCTAAGGGGTTGAGGGTCAAGAGCTTGAAGGAGACCAAAACACAAAAATCGAGTCTATATTTCATTTGACTAACTTAAGGGGAAGGTAGTTCAAGAGTATACGGAACAAATCTTACAGTTTTCCATACGAGTCCGATCAGCCGATAAAACGTTTTGAAAATATTATCGTGACGTCACTTGGGAAGATGTTTTCACCTAGATTTTTACCTATCACGTACCCATGGTCTTGTTATTGCTGTTATTCTCGTTCTGACAAACGTCATTGTCTTTAAACAATCAGTAATAACTATGGCAGGCTTGAAACCGTCGTCATCCCATAGGCAACGGAATCAGGTACAGGTATGCCCGTGAGTAGCTATAGGTAGCCCGTTAAAATTTGCCCCTATGACGTCATTGTCGTTCTCAATCCACGTTTCCCGAAAGGCTTCTGCGCATACCTGTGAAAGTAGGACGTTGCCATATCTATATCACGACAACAAGTTGACAACACTGTAATACGCTGTGCGTATGTAATGTCACGCAAATGGCAGCTGACAGCGCTTGACGTCGATTTGACGTTTCGACAGACCTAACCAAATAACGCTCTTGTTTCGTCGATCGCCTTATTCGCCTTGCAGCTCGTTGTGTTTCGTATCACCTGAATCTTTTCTGCGTCTTTCTGCCATACGCACGTAACATTCCATTCAGAACAATATTAAATGTTGAATGGTTAGGAGGTTATGTTTGTTGTTTGTTTACATTTCGATTTTGATTGACAGTTGCCATTGACAGTGACACTTCGTGCGTCAAAATTGAAATTACCGCGCTCTGCAGGTATGCGTTCTCATGTATGCGCTGAAGTGATGTACGTGATGGTAAACGTGGATTATAGCCTCAGCGCCCGCCACGAGATAATTAAATTCACAAGACCCTGTGCAATCGTTCTACTTTTTTCAACTCTTTCATCTGAGACCGACTTGTATTTTGTGTTGTGGTCTTCTTTTTAAGGATTAAGGGGTTGACGGTAGATCATGACACGTATAATGGCAAAATGACTCACCGCTTCTAAAAATCAACCTGTTCGAGCGGTTTTTTTTTCGAAAAAAAAAAGGTTAGAAATTATGAATTTTGTTCCGGACTTTTGAGTAACCCTGGACTTTCCTGGTGAAGCTTTCGATATAATTTCAAATGGTAGATCTGAAAACGAGCCTCCCTAAGCCATAGGGTGCCATTTAAAAAAAATACTAAGGGTGGCTAGGGGTCAAGGAGTTGACGGTAGATCATGACGCGTGTCATGAAAAAAGGGCTTGCCTTTTTCAAAAATCGACCTGTTCGAGTGTTTTTCCTGCAAAAAAAAATTGTCAAAAGTTATGAATTTCATTCCGGAGTTTTGAGTAACCTTGTATAAGGCATGAATCGTCGCCTCACGAGCAGTTATGAATTGGAATGCGAAGTGGTAGCCAGCGCATTAGAAGCGAGTAGTAATCACAGCGATATTCCTAAGTAAATAATTGTTGGCGTGTATTTATTGTAGTGCGCAGTAATAAACGGTGTGTGTTTTAAAATGACCGTCTCAAATATATCCGAACCCGTACGTGAAATACGTAACAATAATAAATATTTTTTCTTCCTCCGTTGTTATCGAAGTGTATTTCAAGCAAAAGTTTTGAGTTTCAAGAAATCCATAGACAATTTGGACAGCGTCTTTTTTGTGCTATTAGCATTATTATTATTATTATTATTTTTGAAAAAAGTCGTCTGCGGCGCCAACGGGG
The DNA here is from genome assembly GCA_949128115.1 of Anaspis maculata. Classification (NCBI taxonomy): domain Eukaryota; kingdom Metazoa; phylum Arthropoda; class Insecta; order Coleoptera; family Scraptiidae; genus Anaspis; species Anaspis maculata. Next base: position 39,684,268 of record OX421968.1, read on the forward strand.
GGGGGACTCCTCTGACTCCCTCTTCGGTTTCGAGGCCACTTTCATTCTTTGCCCGGTAGGCCAAAATTTGCCAGTCCGACGCTGCGGCTGCGAGTGCCTGATGTCAACAAAATTTTAACCAAAGTTCCACCCCTCAGATACTACTTATGTATGCCAAGTTTTACCAAAATCTGTGGAAGTTTTTTAAAGATGCGAAAAAAACCGGACGTTTTTATTCAATTATTGATACATTTGACTGACGACGCGGCGCCGGCGTTCCGAAGCCAGAAGCTTCTTTCCACATCTGGCTAGTACCGAGAGTTCATAAATTAAATGGGTCAAGGGTGCCTGTGGATTCAAAAACGTCTGTCGAAACTAGCGTAATCCTTTTGTAATAAATTTGTCAAACTTTGACAAGTTACGTCCCATATTATTGATCTCTGATCTGCCATAAGTGCACGATAATACTTCAAGTTCGAAAATACTCCTTGATCATGTAGGTTTTGTGCCCTGCCGTGAAAACCACATTTAAAATGTTCTGAAAACGAAAACTGCGACTGGTTTGACAAATTATGATGACCAAAAAATTACAGACATCAAATGAACGATGCTAGTTCCGACAGATGTTTTCAAACTCATAGGCACCCTTGACCCATTTAATTTATGAACGCTCGGTATTAGTGCTTACAAAGTTGTATTGCAGTCGATCTAGAAACACTAGAAAAAACGAGGGACATGCTCATTATTCCTGTTTTTCGCAGAAAATTTCTTCTCTTCAGGTCGCATGCCTGATTTTTTATTAGAGCTACACATGTGTACAGACTCACATGTGCTATCAAGTCCCTGGCGGGTACTCTTGCTGAAAACCAAATTTGGTTAAAATCTGTTCAATAGGTACTTCTCGAGTTATTTACGTCAAAATTTTGGCTTTGACATTATAACTTCGACAGATGACAGATATGTCACAGCTTCATTATGTTTTGAATAGAATTTTCAAAGAGCCTCAGAATGACGCATCAAAAACGTTGAATCAAAATCTTCTGTCACTCTTTGACAGAGATATTTTCCCCTGACAGATCAGGCTGAAAAGCTTATTTTCACCTTTCTACCATGAATCCTTTCCACGTGCGTAGCAAATTTGGTCAAAATCGATCTAACTGTTCAGAAATAAATTGAGGAACAAAAAAAAAACCTGGCAAGGTCTCGGCATTGTTCGAGTGACTTGACGTGTCAGTATGAACAATGGCATAAATATAGGTTTTCGGCGTTACTGTAGCAACACACCATTTTTGATCATCTTTGTAGCACGGCATGACCAGAAAAAAGCAATCTGGGGTAAAGCTCAGGCATAGCACAAGCACAACAAGTAAACTTCCAGGGGGCTCCTTCTTCCAGGGAAAATGAAATTCTACCATATTCAGAGGTTTAGACTTGAAACAAGCACGTTCCACATCTGAAATATTATTCAACGTGCCAAAACCAGACAGTGACTAGCTTTTCAAAAAGTGTCCCCTGCCTGGCCCCACACCAAATTTTTGAGTTGTTTTCAAATTCAAGTTATCCGGAACGGTTGTAGGAACAATCGTGCTCAATGTCAACCACCCATTCATTAGAAGTAATCCAATCTTGCGAGAAAAAAGGGCAAATCTGTTACATTCCATATAAAAACTCATATCTTCTGTGTAAGACCTCCAATCTCGGTAATTCGAAAACCGTTTCGAGACAATGCATCACACTTCATGATTTTCATATTGTAATATGAAAAAAATTTTTTTTGCAAATGGGGGTTCGAAAGTAATTGGCCGTCAAAGTTGAGCCATTTTTTTTGGTGGCGACAACTTCATTGTGGAGCAGTTTACATACAGGGTGTGTCAGCGATGATAGCAAAAAATTCAACCGTGGGTAAATCTCGTCAAGATAAGACGGAAAGTTCAACCGATTTTATTCAAATTGAAACCAAAGTTCACTACAACAGGTCTCTGTTGAACAATAATAACGCATTTGATCAAACATTTTTAGACATTTTTAGGGGCGAAGATAATAGGGGGTAGCTTCCACCTTCTCCCCCTATTTTTCACTTCCTTGAATATTTTTTGGAATGGTTGCAATTCCTGAACTCCACGTTCAATTAAAAAAAAAGCTACTCTTGCAAAATTTGGATTGGAGGCTTCACTTTTGAGATATTTGGGCTTTATAAACTTCGGAACTATTACAGAAAACCCAATAGAACCTACCAATAAATAAGAAAAATGGTAGACAAGAAACTAAAATATCTAATTGAATGAAAACGAATACACGTTTTTCAAACTATCGCTATATCTTCTAGCTTCAATATAAGAGAAGGCTATTCTTTCGACATCCCTCATTAGCTTTGTCATCGCGAACGGCGAAAATGTTTAAAAAAAAAGCGAGCTGAAAACATGGCAGGTATAATATTAAGTTTCGGCCTTCTTGGTATTTGGCTGTTGAAGCATATTCTCTTCCTTTTTTTTTTAGCTACGAGATGATACCAAGTTTGTTAAATTCGGAGGTGAAAGTCGAGGAAAAAACAGTTCGGTTTGTCTTTGGCCCACTGGTATACCTACGTGAATACGCGTTTTTCACATTCGTAATATGACATGAGAGAAAATGGAAGTAGACACAGACAATATAGACATATCTTCGGTTCCTGGATGACATAGTTTTCAACTATAGAGTTGACCACTAAATTACGCCCACTTTATTGATAAATAAATGTTATTCATCTGATCAATAAATTATTATTAAATATAAAATATGATTTTAAAGCTCAATTTTGTGCCCAGGAAGCGAAGGTAAGACGTCTAGACTTACCTCATTACTTTCGGAATAGTTTTCACTAATATGATGACACCTCCTTCGTCCTCCACTTCTATTCCTCCTTGTATACCTCCAATTTCTGGATCCTTGCTGTGGGCTGCCATGGCGATGTTACAGTGTTTAAATCTGTAAATTACGACACACATTGTAGGTAGAATCATAATGCACGATGCAATACCCCACAGTTATTTATACAGTATTCGAAATTGTTTCTAATAGAGAGAGACAGAGAAAGAGAGAGAGAGAGAAGAGAGAGAGAGAGAGAGAGAGAGAGAGAGAGAGAGAGAGAGAGAGAGAGAGAGAGAGAGAGAGAGAGAGAGAGAGAGAGAGAGAGAGAGGGAAAATGAGTCCTATTCATATGCTTCTCTTGTGATTGTTTTCAAGATACCTATAGTCAAATTAGGTGTTGTTTTCAAAAAAATTTTAAATTTGAACAATTTTGGACACTAGGCCCAATGAATAACAATGAAAGTAATTGCTTTTGATCAGAATTCAATCCGAAAAAAATCTTGAGAATCCTTATAACTTGAGATATCTAGGTACTCACTTTATCCAATCCTATTGAATAATGCACGCATTATCACGCGCATACATGCCTGCATTTTTCAATAAGACTGGATAAAGCATAGTATTCTACTCGCGGGTAATGGCTATTACTCATCCGGATGCTTTACGACACTCGCCAAGGCTCGTGTCGGCAAACTGCATCCTCATGAGTAAGAAGCAATCATTACCCCCTTGTTGAATAATATACTATTAACTTCTAGCTGTGCTTCTAGTAGCTATTTTGAATTTTATTCTTGCGTTTTGAGAATTTTTTATCACCAAAATTTTGATTAGGCAAAAGCAATTGCTTCATCTCAATTCATTAGGCCTATTATTATACTTTCTACATATTTTATTGTACACTGTCTATACATTAGCATTATACTTGTACATATTACTCGTACGTATACCTACCTATGGTAGTTACACGAACAGTATAAGTTGAATAAATCAATGACGATTGTCGTTTGTCACGAACCGCTTGTTGAGCATTGCCAGACTCCTTGTCAAGACTGTCTGACAATACTAACAAGCACATCGGAACAAGAACTTATACATATATACGAAAAATTATACTTCCTACATATTTTATTGTACAACGTCTATACATAAGCATTATACCTACTCGTACGTATTTCACGTACGTACCTACCTATGGTAGTTATACGAACAGTAGTTGAAAAAACCAATGCTGATTGTCGTTTGCCACGAATCGCTTGTTGAGCATTGCCAGACTCCTTGTCAAGACTGTCTGACAATACTAACAAGCATATCGGAACAAGAACTCCGTCACATTTTATCTGTGAACAAATGGTCAAAATGGTCACATACTTGAAAGAACCTGCGAAGAAACGAGATTCAGCCATACAATGCATGTTCAAAGTGCTAGACTTTGAGCTTTAATCTAGCATTTTGGGACAGCATTACATGGCCAAAAACACTGTTAGCAATTGACACTAATAATAGCTACGTTCAACTGGAATTGGAAGCAAAGTAATTAGACAGTAAGTTTAAGGTTTCCGAATAATTTCTGTCTTTCTGATGCGACTAAAAAAGTTGTTGAAGGGAAACGGCTTTATGTAATTTTTTCTTCAAGTAGAAACTCCTTCAAAGAGAAAATGTACGGGCAATGTAATCAAATTTTCAAAATATCTAGAAAAAATTTATTTTTTCTATTTTGTCTCGTGACAATTTTAAAACCAAACTACGCACAAATCAATACGTCGGTCGTTCCAAAAAAAAAATTGCCTTTTTTCAATTTCATGTAAAGGATAACTACAATGAATTTGCATTCTGTTTGAAGTGTCTGTTGACTTGATCCTTTGGCTATCAGTCCTCGCTTTTGCAGATACTAGATAAACTACATAAAATTTGTACAGGGCGTTCAATAAAACAGTGCAAAATTTCTGAATCGTCATGAAGCTCCCGTTCGGAAAAGAATTTTTTTCACTTGAATTTTTACCACAAAGAAGACGAGGTAGGCCTCAAACTACAGGGTGGTGTTTGGATTATCTGCTTATCTCCTTTATTTACAGGGTGAGCACACAAAAATCATCTTTTTGGTTTTACATGGATAACTTTTTTCCTCGTTGACCGATTTTGAAAATTTGCGGCTCATATTGAAGCTAAAACTATAGGTAAAAAGACCTAAGGATCAGAATTGACTCAAGACAAACATTCAGAGCCAATGGTTCAATGAAATGTGACCCAAATTTAAAACGACGTCGACAGCCCGTTTAGAAAAAGGATTTGCTAATAGCCACGTTTCTTTCGAATAAATAATTTATTCTGAATACATCATGGTCTTTGTTCTTGTCCTGGCCAATAATTGTATAGGTGGAGGAATTAATTTACAACTTTGTTTTGATTTTTGTAGTCTTGGTTACGACCAATTTAAGGTGACCAAGGGGCTGTTTTTCCTTCTTGAACATGCAGTTGTAATTGGATTCCTTCACCTACAATTTTTTGCCAGGACAAGCTAGAAAAACCTCAATGTATTTAGAATAAATGATTCCTTCGAAAGAAAAGTGACTTTTACGAATCCTTCTCCCAAACGAGCTGTAGGCGACGTTTAAGATTTGGGTCAACTTTTATTGAACACTTGATTCTGAATGTTTGCCTCGAGTCAATTCTGATCCTCAGGTCTTTTCACCTAAAGTTTCAGCTTCAATATGAGCCACTAATTTTTAAAATCGGTCAACGACGGAAAAAGTTAAGATAAGATAAGATAAGATAAGATAAGATAACTTTATTGTGCCATCAAATTATACATGGCAAAGTCTTCGGATTAAGCATTGTACAGGGTGGTCCATCCTAGCGTAATTATCCCATAGCGGTCTTACCGTTGAAGATAGAGGAAAATATGTAGAAGATAAGTTATATAGTTTGATGAAACCTATAACCTAAAATTATTTTCAGCTATACAGGATGTCCCATTTTGACGGGATCAATGAAACGTCAATTTTTTTGAATAGAACACTCTATATTTTTTTACATTTTCAGGTTCAACTTCTTCAACTGTATTAGGCCTGAAGTTTTGTTTTTCAATTGTGGGGCAGTGCTACCAACTGAAAATTGAAAACTGAAAAAAATCGCATTTTCACAGTTTTCTTGAAAAAATCGTAGCGGTCTTGCTTTTCAAAACTAAAAGATGAAGCTTGACGTGGTGATAGTCAAGTCAAAGACCAATATCCCAATGTGAAAAATTGGGATTTCTTGATACAGGGCGTTCACAAAAAAATTTCAAACTTGATAATTTTCAAAGTATCATAACTCATTTATTTCAAATGGCATGCCCCTAATTTTATAACGTTATCGGATAGCTTTTTTATCCTCTTTCATTTTTACTAATGGTACCCTACCCTTAAACTTTATTTTTCTCGAGATAATCGGAAATTTTCACAAAATTTGCTATTTTTTTAGTTTTTTCCAAAAATTGAGTTGGCCGTGATGAATGACAGACAAGTCAAATAGTCCGCAACTCTCAGTTAGTCAGTCTGAATATTGTCGAACAAAGAAAAATGAATTTACGCGAGAGGAGATAATTATTATGATATTCTGGTAATAGTCTAGATATCCATGATCCCACTTTGTTTTTCTTTTTGCGTTGAGGCCATTTTTTTGTTCCACAATATTCAGACTGACTAACTGACAGCTGCGTACTATTTGACTGGCCTGTCATTCATCACGGTCAACCCAATTTTTGAAAAAACCAAAAAAAATAGCAAATTTAGTGAAAATTTCCGATTATCTCGAGAAAATGAAGTCTAAGGGTAGAGTACTTCTAGTAAAAATGAAAGAGGATAAAAAAAGCTATCAGATAACGTTATAAAATTAGGAGCATGCCATTTAAAAAAAATGAGTTATGATACTTTGAAAATTATGAAGTTTGATGATTTTTTGTGAGCGCCCTGTATCAAGAAATCCCAATTTTTTGACATTGGGATGTTGGTCTTTGACTTGACTATGACCATGTCAAGTTTCATCTCTTAGTTTTAGAAAGCAAGGCCGCTACGTTTTTTCTAAGAAAACTGTGAAAATGCGATTTCTTTTAGTTTTCAATTTTTAGTTGGTAGTACTGCCACACAATTGGAAAACAAAAATACAGGCATAAGACAGTTGAAAAAGTCAAACATGGAAATGCAAATAAATATAGGGTGTTGGATTTAAAAAAATTGACGTTTCGTTAATCCCGTCAAAATGGGACAGCCTGTATAGCTGAAAATAATTTTAGGATATAGGTCTCATCAAACCATATAACTTTTCTCTCACATCTTTTTCTCTATCTTGAACGGTAAGACCGCTATGGGATAATTACGCTAGGATGGACCACCTGTATATAAAGGTACATATCGATTACAATCATATTGTATAACACAATTAAAGCAAGGACAATTACAGTCAAGTTTGACGAATTTATTTTGAAAGGAACATTTAGGAATTCATCGAGAGAATAGAAAGCGTGCTTCACGAGGAAGCTCTTCACAATCTTCTTAAACATCTGGAGGTTCATCTGCTGAACAGGAGCGGGCAAATGGTTATAAAACTTTATGTCAAGGTGTTTTGTTGCGTTCTGTGTTGTTGTCAGCCTGTGGCGCTCTGTACGCAGGGTGTCTCTTGTACGGTACGTGTGTAGTACTCGTGACTGTTCCCATTTTTGATGAACTTAGTGTGGTGCTGGTGTACCCATTTTAAGCTTTCCAGTATAAAAACACTGGAGATGGTGAGTATCCAGGGCCCAACCGACGGAGGGGTGTGGGGGGGTGTTACACCCCCTCATTCGAAATATTAGTCGGCAAATCGCAACATTTTTCATTTTATGGTCATCAGTCGGCAAATATCGGGTTTTCCAATCATGAGTCGGCGAATCTCATTTAGGCAGGTATGTACAGGTAAACTCTACAATCGTGCGATTATTAGTTTTAAGTTCAGCATACAGCTGTGTTACCAGATAGGAGATAGGCGATGTCTAGCCGTCGAGAGTCGAGACATCACGTGAAGCTGAATATTCCAGCATTCTCCTACTTGAAAATTGTACTGTAAGTCGATTTCGGTAATATTAAAGTCTTAGAAAAAAGCGATATATCGTAAAACTTTTCATTTTTGCTGCCTTCATAGTTTTTTCGCCCCAACGATCAACGAAGTCAACACATTTTTTTCATTGATACGCCGACTTTCACATGCATTCTCCAGCACACCTGATCTTTTAAGACTACAAGTGCGGAGCTCTAGACATTCCAGAACGTACGGCATGGCTTGACCACTGAAATTACATGGGAAACTCAACAGCCGAGTAGAAAACATCAGCCGAAATGGCGGAGGTTTCGCCATTCCGAAACACGCGGGAAGCCCGAGAAAGGTGTGATATTTTTCAGAAGTCGCCGCGAAACCGTATCTCAAGTCATAGTGGAATTTGCTGCAGGAAGATTCTAGAACAATAGTCGGAGCTATATAAAGCACAATCCTCGGCCTACGGATCAGTTTTCAATCGAGTGCGATAACAGTGAGAAGTCAAAGCGATCTACCCAAGCGCAAGCAGTAATTGTTGGCGTGTATTTATTGTAGTAAGCAGTAATCAACAGGGTGTGTTTTTGAACGATCGTCTCTATTATAAACGAACCTAAACGCGAAATACGTATCATTATGATTTTTTTACGACATTTTGGCACCAATTCCAATTGACGGCATTGACGCTTCTAAGTGGTCTAGTTTTGTTAATTGTATGCAGTGAATTTTGTATATTCTTCTTCCCTTGTGTAGCTCTGGCAGATTCGTGCTGTTTTAGACCGCATAAAATCCTAACCGCCTTCTTCTGCATGACCAGAACGTTTCGGGCTTCCGGAGATGCTCCCCACAAAAGAACGCCATAGGACGCAGCAGAATGAAAACTGGCATAATACGTCATGAGGGCCGCCTGGTGAGTCGATATGGAACTTATTCTTCTGATCGCGTAAAGCGACACTGACAGCCTCTTGCATAAGTGTTGTATGTGACTGGTCCACCTCAATCTGCCGTCTATCGTTAGGCCCAGAAACTTGACCGATTGCAGGGGACTTCAATCCCGTATATGTCTGGACGAAAGGACGATGCGCTGGAGCTTACTAGTATTGTTCATGAGTTGATTGCTGTTGAACTACTGCTCCAGTTTGGTGGTCGATATCCTGGCATCCTCCTCCAGTTCTACGGGGTTGGTACTTTTCAGCAAAATTGTAGTGTCGTCAGCATACAAGGTGACTTGCGATGATGGTACATTGGAGGGTAGGTCATTGATATATATTATGAATAATATAGGTCCCAGTATTGAACCCTGGGGAACGCCCAACTTGACCCTTCTTGATGACGAGAGGTGGGTCCCTCAGGACACGATCTGTTCTCTTCCTTCCAGGTATGACCGCAGGAGAGCGAGAGGTAAACCTCTCACGCCGTAATAGTTCAATTTCTTAAGCAAATTTTCATGGTTCACGGTATCAAAGGCCTTGCTGAGGTCAAACAAGGACATGTGCAGGTATTCATTGTTATCAAATGCCTCGATGATTCTTCCCATGACTCTCATGGCTGCTGTGGTCGTTGATCTCTTTCTCCTAAAACAATGTTGACCGTTCGAGAAGAGGTCGTTGCTCTCGAAAAAACTCAGAAGACTCGTCTTCAATAAGCCCTCAAAAACCTTCGAGACGACAGGCAGGAGTGAGATTGGCCTGTAGTTGTCACAACTATCTTTCTTTCCATCTTTATCCATGCAAAATCAAAAAGATGATTTCTTTGTGCTCACCCTGTAAATAAAGGAGATAGGCAGAGAATTCAAACACCACCCTGTACTTCAAGACCTACTTCGTCTTCTTTGTGGTGAAAATTCAAGAGAAAAAAATTCTTATTCAAACGGGAGCTTCTTGACGATTCAGAAATTGTGCACTGCCTTATTGAACAGCCTGTACAAAATTTATGTGAATTATCTAGTGTCTTGCAAAACCACGGTGTCCATAAGATAGCCAAAAGATGAAGTCAACGGACACTTCAAACAGAATGCAAATTCATTGTAATAATCCAAATTTAGGTACATCAAATTGGAATAAGGCAAATTTTTTTGGAACGACGTATTGATTTGTGCGTAGTTTAGATAGCAACGCGCATACATCTTTCTTCAAGGAAGTCGCATACCAAATTTGAATTTTTTATTTTCAAGAAAAAAGGTACCAAAATGGTTTCTATATCAGTGGTAATATTAATAAAAAATTCGCATAAGCATTTGCTTAGATTTTTGAGGAGTTGCTAAGCAGACTTTCCCTAGCAACGCCTATGAAATTCAAGCAAATGCTTGTTAGCGCATTTTCCATCTTGATGACAATCGCTATTGCAATCGCTTTGTCCGTCCGTCCGTCCATTCCTCGAACTCCTCCCAAACTAGACGCCCTAGCTTTCTAATTTTTTCGCTGTTACATAGCTGCCACTCCCAAAGGAGGGCTAGGCTATATTGAATGTCTATATTGCGCCGCCAACATAGAGAAAACCACCCCCGATAAACTTGAAATAACATGATATTGCAATTTCTCCCAGACCTACTGCTCTGGTGTTCTCATTTTATAAATAATACATAATGGCCACTTATAAATTTAAGCCCAGAAACATTCCGCCTTCAATATGCGCCGCCGATATGAAAAAATTGCTAAAAACCACCCCCAATCGCTTTAAAATGAAAAACATAAACCCGAAGACATAGCGATCTAATTCTTTCGGTATATGAACAGCGGCCACGAGACGAGACTCGAGACGAGACTTTGCGATTTCCTCACGAGACGAGACTTTACGAAAGTCTCGTCTCGTTGGTCTCGTGAGAATCACTAGAACAGCCAATAAGCGATGCAGCGCTTACGGCTAAAATCAAAACTATTTAGCTTGCGGCTAAATAAGCTCACTGAACGCACCTTTAGAGATCGTCTGATCATTGACCTTGTACGATATACAGGGTCACAATGGAAGAAGTGCAAAAATGACCTGACTTCAGCAAGGTCCCGTTTTGAGAAAGTAAGTCGCAGTCTCATTTTTGAAAAGCGTACTACATCAATATCTCGAAATGGTTTTGGACTTTTGATCGTATTTTTTTTTAAGTCATTGATTTTTCTGATTTTTGGATTTTTTGTTCAGCTCTGCCAGCAGTCTTGCTGATTCTTGAAATTAGACAGAAACGTACACAACAGTTGTATCAAATGTACTATCATGAAACAATTAGGTCCTATCGGCCCTCAGAAGAGGTAAGGGCCTTGACCCTTTTGGAACTTTGACAAATCAAGCGTACCTACATAAACATTACAATACATGTTAAATTAGTAGTTGTTGTCAATTAGTTGTTTCTAATCAACAAAATACCTTTATTCTTATTATTATTAAATAACCGAGGGTAAGTAGGGTGGTTTCTTATCATAAGTGAGCTTTTTTAGCGCATTTTTCATGTTGATGAAAATCGCTATTGCAACTATTTACTTTATCCGTCCGTCCGTCCGTCCGTCCGTTCCTCGAACTACTCGCAAACTAGACGCCCTAGCTTTCTAATCTTTCCGCTGTTACATAGCTGCCACTCCCAAAGCTGGGCTAGGCTATATTGAATGTCTATATCGCGCCGCCAACATAGTGTTACGATATTCGGGTTCGCCTATCTCGAAATTAAAAGCGCTGATTTACTTGTAAACAAACTGCACTTTATTAGCTACTACCGACACAACTAAATAACGCACAGAATTATTAATCGCTTAGAAATTCACAATGTCGCTTAGGGTGTTGACGCCACGATCGCTCGATTCAAACTCTCTCGATGCCAGGTCAAGCTCCTCTCTTATAGTGGCATCGAAGGTTCTGGATGCTTCCTGATGATGTTTACAGCACACGAGGATTTCTCTGGTATCTGCGTCGAGAATATACGCGTATTTTCTACGGCACCTCCGCCAGAAGTCTCGACGTGTCGTGACCTACCGCTGAAGTCTCTCGATGCTTCCCGAATGCAACGCGTAATGCTAGATTTCTCTAGAAAGAGCCGGGATGGTCGCGAGCTTCGTAACAATAGAGAAAACCGCCCCCGATCAACTTGAAATAACATGATATTGCAATTCCTCCCAGACCTAATGCTCTGGTGTCCTCATTTTATGAATAATACATAGTTGCCACTCATAAACGTAAGCCCAGAAACATTCTATCTTCATCTTCCGACTAAAAATGGGGGAAGGATAGGCTACTTTTGATATGGCGCCGCCTCCAGCTTCCGCCCCCAAAAGAAAAAAGTGCAACTTTCAACAATTTTCACTGATTTATATGTTAATGTTACCTTAAACATTTAAAAACTTCCAACTCAAACTGTGCAAGAATTTCTTTGCCAAACTACCGCTCCCACACGCCGCCCCCAAAGTAGAGATAAATGTGAAACATAAACCTGAGGACATAACGATCTAATTCTTTCGCTATGTGGATAGCCGACTAAAATTGGGAAATAATAGGCTACTGTTGATTAGTCGCCACCCAAGCTTTCCCGAAGAGAAGTTCAACTTCATCGAAGTTCAATCTTTAAGGGCTGTAGCGTAGCTCTATTTCCCGAAGAGAAGTTCAACTTCATCGAAGTTCACAGGAGATCTCTGTTTCTAGCGCATTTTCGTAGGAAATACGCTATTAGCCGCGCTTTGACGTCTGTCCGTCTGTCCGTCTGTCCGTCTTGTAATTGAACTCCTCCTAAACAAAAAGTCGTAGCGGTATCGGGTTTTTTGCAAATTGATGCTGATTGTTTGCGGATGGGAATAGGCACAAAAAATATTTGGTCAAATCGCACGATTGCAAGAAAAAGAAATAAAATGTTTAAAAGTCGGTATTCAACGCTACGGTGTGAACTTCTGCATCGAGGAACCTTACGAACTGTTCTAGATACATGCATACATGCAGCGAACGAAATATGCGGAAATTGATGGATACATTCTTAGTGAAAGAATCATTCAATTCAATTCAATTCAATATATTTATTGTTCCTTCGGTAATACACCATGAACAAGAAAAAAAAAACAGGGTAAGATAAGTTAACACACAAGTCAGTACTCGTTCCTGCTGAACGCCCTCAGCCTGAGAGCTCCCACAATGAAATTGACAATTCTAACAATAACAGAAGTATTATTTACCTCAATAAAATGCAAGACATCTCTCAGATTGATGAGGTCATGTATGTAGTGAAATCTTATAGGGTTATAAATTGGACACTCGAAAAGTATATGCTCCAACGTCTCCTGTCTGTGCAAATTACATATAGTACAAAGCTCCTCAGTTATAATTCGGTAACATGAACCCTTCCACGTGAATTTCAGGTAGCGATCACTGCCTAATTTCAGTTGGGCTACTATTTTCAACTTGGCAATAGGCAACCTCAACTGCAGGTAGGATCCGCTGTCAATGTCAAAGTTAAAAAATCTGTACAAGGAGGAAAAAGTGGAGGACTGGAACCTGTTTAGATCAATGTTGCGCAATCGTTGTTCATATTGATCGAGAATTTCTCCTTTATACCTGACTAAAGTCTGCAGGTCCAAGCACGGCCAGAGGCGCCCAAACCCAGCATCCGTAAAAAACACTCCCATTTGACTGGCCCAACTGTATTTGGTTTCTCTTGAATCTATCTGAATCAAACGCTTGAAACATATAAGCGGATAGCGACTACAGTTCATGCAAAGCAATTTTTCCATCCAACTCAGGCAAGTTTTGAGTATCACAAGTGAGAGAGCCGTGACACCTACCTCCAGTCTTACAGCATAATCAGGAGTATTCTTAGCCAAGGCCAGCAACCGCTTGAAAAAACCGACCTGGACCCTCTCCAGAAGGTCAGCATATCTCACTGCATACACGGCCATGCAATGCGACATAGAGTTTAGTATGGTCGACTCGTAAAGTTTAATTCGCGGTTCCCAGCTATTAAACCCAGCACGTGCCATCAATGATAAAGTCGCCCCAGGTGCAACCCTGGCCCTAGCCACTGTCTCTCTCGCCGCTTGCAGGAAAACCGATGAAGAACTAAAGGTAACTCCAAGGTAAGTATATTTATTCTCCACCAATATTTGCTCTCTGTTGTAAAGAAACTTCAACCTGCTAGCCGATCCGGAATGACCCCGACCAAAGCAAACTATTCTTGATTTTTCAGTGTTAACAATCAAGCCATTCGTCGAGCAATAACTCTCAAGGACCGATAATTTTCTTGCCAAATCAACAGGAGAATCACCCAGAATCACCAAATCATCCGCATACAACAGCAAGCAAACATCCAATTTATTATCCACATTCAATCCCACACAACCAGCCTCGCGAAAATATACTTCTATATCAGAAAGGAACAACGCGAACAAACAAGGACTCAACGATTCACCCTGCAAAACTCCCGATTCAACCTTAAACTTTCGTGTAAATTCACAACCAACTTTCACTCTTACACTAGCATTCTCATACAACGCTCTTACTATCCTAATAAATCTTGTACTAACACCCAAGTGGTAGAGTTTCTGCCACAACAAAGTGTGTTTCACAGTGTCAAAGGCACGCCTAAAGTCAATAAAAGCCGCATAAACATGTCTACCTTTCAACCTCAAATGTATCTGAATGATCGAACTCAGTACAAACACATTATCCATGCAGCCCCTCCCTCTCCTGAACCCGGACTGACATTCAGGAATGGTTTTAGTCTCCTCATCCCAAAAAATGAGTCGCTGCAACAAAATCTGGGTGAATAGCTTGGCACAACAATTGACCAAAGCTATTCCTCCTAGTGAAAGAATCATTTTCATTCCTTCATTGCAATAGAAGATATATTGTTTTCAAGAAAAGATTTCGCCCCGCCATTCCACATTTGCCGGTTTTTAACGATACAGTGTGAACTTCTACATCGAGGAATCTTGCAAACTGTTCTAGATACATGCATACATCCAGCAAACAAAAGATGCAGAAAGAAATGGAGAAATTTTTTGTGAAAAAATCAACCTGATTGATTCATCCTCAAGAAAGATATATCTATTTTTATGCGGAATCTATACTTATGCAAATATGCACTTATATGTGGATGCGATTTTCAAGTCGTGGTGCGGTGGTTCAACAAGCTGCTTCTGGCTCCGTGCTTGTAATCGATATAGGTATAATTCTCACTCATTCAGGATATTTCCTAGTTTTGGTTGATGTAATTCTGTTGTTTTAATTTATCATTGACTACTCGTGTTTTCATAAAGATTGATGATTCCTTGTGGTAGTTTTGAGACGGGTGACGGAAAGAAGATCGAAATACAAAAGGTCGAAAACAAAACATCGAATGCATAAAGTCGAGAAACAAAATAACGAAACCACAAAACATCGAAAGCACTATTGTCGAAAGTACAAAAGGTCGAAAATCAAAAGATCGAAAAGTGAAATATCGAAAAGCAAAAGGTCGAAAACCAAAATGTCGAAAAGTGAAATATCGAAAAGCAAAAGGTCGAAAACCAAAAGGTCGAAAAGTGAAATATTGAAAAGCAAAAGGTCGAAAACCCAAAAGGTCGAAAAACAAAAGATCGAAAAGCAAAACATCGAATACTAAAATGTCGAATAGCACAATGTCGAACTAGAAATACCTGTTTTAAATGTGATTACAATTCGGATCGATTGAGGAGCTGTGACTCCCTCAGAGAGCACTTGAGGAAAAATTTTACTCTCACTTTTCGATTTATTCTTCAGAGATAAATCACCTCCCAAAGTATTATGCAAGGCCGCCGAAACACCTGTATATTCTTTTAAATCTGATCAGCGTCAGCGTAAATTAACTTAAGACTTATAAACCTGTGCACGCATGGACCTGGTCAGGTTGAGTGATTTTTTGCAGACCTAATTGGGTTTTTTCACCCAAATCCACTCTGAAACGTAAAGCTGTGCACATGGACCTCGTCAGGTCTAGTAGTTTTTTTTTTTGAAGACCTGATTTGGTTTTTCGACGCAAAATTAACTTGGACTTATAAACCTGTGTACATGGACCTCGTCAGGTTCAGTAATTTTTTTGCAGACCTGATTCGGTTTCTTTTGACGCAAAATCCACTCTGAAACGTCAAGTTGTGCACATGGACCTCGTCAGGCTTGGTATATATTTTTTGGAAGACCTGATTTGGTTTTTCGATGCAAAATCAAGTTGGACACATAAAGCAGTGTACATAGACCTCGTCAGGTCTAGTAGTTTTTTTTTTGAAGACCTGATTTGGTTTTTTGACGCAAAATTCACTCTGAAACGTAAAGCTGTGCATATGGACCTCGTCAGGTCTAGTAGTTTTTTTTTTTTTTTGTTTTTTTTTTTTAACAAGACCTGATTTGGTTTTTCGACGCAAAATCAACTTGGACTAATAAACCTGTGTACATGGACCTCGTCAGGTTCAGTAATTTTTTTTGCAGACCTGGTTTGGTTTTTTGACGCAAAATCAACTCTGAATCGTCAAGTTGTGCACATGGACCTTGTCAGGTTTAAGTTTTTTTTTTGAAGACCTGATTTGGTTTTTCGACGCAAAATCAAGTTGGACACATAAAGCTGTGCACATGGACTTCGTCAGGTCTAGCAGTTTTTCTTTTTTGAAGACCTGATTTGGTTTTTTGACGCAAAATTAACTTGCACTTATAAACCTGTGTGCATGAACCTCGTCAGGTTCAGTAAAAATTTTACAGACCTGATTCGGTTTTTTGACGCAAAATCATTTCTGAAACGTCAAGTTGTGCACATGGACCTCGTCAGGTTCATTTTTTTTTTGAAGCCCTGATTTGATTTTTCGACGCAAAATCAACTTGAACACATGCCTGGACCTCGTCAGGTTCAGTAATTTTTTTGCAGACCTGATTCGGTTTTTTGACGCAAAATTGACCTTTACTCATAAATCGGTGTACACACTACACAGACCTTGTCAGGTTCAGTATTTTCTTTTTCAAGGCCTGATTAGGTTTTTTCACAGAAATAAATTTGGGCTAGTTGATTTTTGTTTCGGTGCTTCTCTTCTCCCGTTCCAAACTCTCAAATCATTTGTCTTTACAACAATTGTACATACACCTATTGCTCACTTCCGATTTTCACGGTTTTTCTTTCTAGACCTTTTCTTTTCGATTTTTTGTTTCTTGATCTATTGCTTTTCGACGTTTTGTTTTTTGACCAATCGTTTTTCGACCAATTGTTTTTTGACCAATTGTTTTTCGACCTTTTGTTTTGCGACCTTTTGTTTTTCGACATTCTGTTACTCGATATTATGTATTTTCGACCATATGTATTTCGATCATCATCACTTTCGATATATTGTGAATTCGACCTTTTCTTTTTCGACCTTATGCATTCGATGTTTTGTTTTCGACCTTTTGTTTTTCGTTCTTTTTTCCGTCACTCGTTTTGAGACAATCTGTTCACAGGTAACAGTAAACAGTGTACTCATCTGCACTTCGAAAATGCGCTCATGAGACTCACCCCCGTGAGGACTTTGCTACTTGTTTGATAATAATGATAACGATGTATGGATAACAAAAATAGTGCCCATTGGCCACCCTTGGGGACATCAGCTATTAACCGGAAAAAAGTTCTAAGACTCTAGTTTTAATGCTCGAGAAGGAGTACAGCCTCTTAATTTCTGCACGGACTCGGACAGACATGGCGGCGAACATGTTTCGTAGTTTGAGTGCCATTATCCTTCAGGTACCTAGTATTGGCTATTTCAAAATGGTCAAATACTAAACTGCTCAACAATGAAAGTGTTACAAATCAAAAATTCACCCAATTTTGAACCGCTATAACTTTTGATTGGCACATATGATTCTGATTTTGTTTCAAATACTGAATAGCCCAATCTGTTGGCCATCTCCCTTGTCAATATAAAATGCATAGAGCTTTTCATAAATTTTCTACAGGGTGATGAACAGAGCAGTGCAAAATTGATGAAAGTTCAACATACCCCCGTTTTTCGCAAAAGATTTTTTTGGGAGTATCTACACCAAATTCATGAAGAATGATGTGCTTCTTCGAAATGGTTTTTGAATTTTTCGGATTCCAGTCGAAACAGCCTAAATGTGATTTTTTATTGTGAATACTGCATCGGGTGATCATTTGAAACTATCCACCTGCAATAACTCCCGATTCCTAGTGAATATTTCTTCGAGCAAAAACAGGTCGATTTTTATATCAAAGGGGACATCTAAAACATAAATTGGCAAATTTCTATCTTAAGCCCTCTCGCCCCCACTCACCCCAACTTTGAAATTTCAAATGACATGACCTACCTTGCAGTACATCAAATTGAAGAGAATTAAATTTTCTTTCTGAAAAAAATATTCCCAAAAATTCCAACCCCACCTTCCTTTGCCCTAAAAATTTTCTGACTGTCTTATTTTTAATTCTGGACCTCTCAATTGTTTTTAATTCAGTCAGTGTCACCAGAGAAAACATCGAAGAAAAGAATTTTCGGTGGAAAAACTGCTGCGCAAATTGACCCTTTTGCTTTCCCCCACCTCAGCTTCAAAATTTAACGAAACACCACCTACTTTGTGATACATCAAATTGAAGGGAATTGAATTCTCTTTTCGAAAACAATTTTTTTTGAAATTTTCAACCCCTCTCCAAATAAATTAGACATTTGGGGTGTTTTGTAAGGAAAATGGAGGTTTTGAAAAATTTGAAAAAATTTTGTTCATGGAGAAAATTTTGATTTATTGATGTATCACAAGGTAGATATTGTTATTTTAAATTTTTGAGATGAGGTGGGGGGGAGCAAAAAGGTGAAATTTGGGTGGCATTTTTTCCACAGAAAATTATCTCTTCCGATGCTTTGCAGGATGACGTTGACTGCATTGAAAAGAATTGAGAGGTCAAGAATAGTAAATTGGACACTCAGAGAGTTTCAGGAAGAAGGGGGGTGGGGTTAAAAATTCTATAAATATTTTTTCGGAAAGAGAGAGACAGATAAACAAACATATAGACAGATCTTATTGACAGAATCCCATTTAGGGGACCAACATTTCAAGAAATGATGTCAAACATGCCTATGTTTTGAAATTTAACGTAAAGGCAAAAAAATCCGAAATGGCGGAAATGTGGTTAGTGGAATTCTAATGATGTAGTCCCATGTTGACTAAGGAGAGTAAAAATTAACCTTTTTTCAATGCTGAAAAACCGAATTTTAGGAGTAGTACCAAAAAGTACGCTGCTAATTGGGCTTTTCTTCACCCCTTCACTAAACAATTGGAACGTGTTGCAAGTCAAATTGTTCAGAATTGTTCAGTGAACAAGCCTACCAAGTGGCGTCATCTTGATATGAAAAGTTCTAATGTTTTTGCGTTGCTACAGGAATAATATACAGTATTCACAATAAAAAATCACATTTTGGCTGTTTCGACTGGAATCCCGAAAATTCAAAAACCGTTTCGAGGGAATACATCATTCTTCATAAATTTGGTATTGATACTCCAAAAAAAAAAATTCAACGAAAACGGGGGTATGTTGAACTTTCATCAATTTTGCACTGCTCTGTTCATCACTCTGTAGAAATTTTATGAGGGGCTCTATGGATTTCACATTGACAAGAAAGACGACGATTGGGCTCTTCAGTACTTGAAACAAAATCAGAATCGTTGTTGCCATTCAAAAGTTACAGCGGTTCAAAATTATCATATAATTATCATATCATATCATTTATTCAACCATCAATAGTTACATGGCAGTCAGAAATTAGGTGAATTTTTGATTTGTAACACTTTTAATGTTGAGCAGTTTATTTCGGCACGTCTGATTTTAAATTTGTAGGGTCGTGTATGCGCCGAGCCGTAGCTTTGCGGTCGTTTTCAAAAATTGATAACAATTGACCCGACGGTCGGATCGAAGTGGAGTTTTTGTCAAAAGAAAGTTCAAATTGTTCTCTAAATATAATCCCGTGAATGTAGTAATGTATTTCATTAAGAAATTGTAGTTGCCTGCATATCGCAACTTTCTAAGTTTCTACATCTTACCGCGAATGCCAGCACTTGATCGGCGAAGCCGCCCTACACCAAAATGTTATTTTTGTAATTGTTCATGATTATTTCGGCAAAATTTTTCTTGATTCGCGTACCAAGGCCATGAGCTACCCATTCGAGTTGAAATATTATTTGTATTGAATTTCGTTTTGTTCGGAGGAAAGGATATCAAGCACCAGCAAGCAACGAATAAGCATTTGCGGCCAAGCCGTAGCTTCGGAGTCATTTTCAAAAATTAATTACTATTGACCTGCACCTCGCACCGATGTGAAATTTGTATTATTGTAAAATGATAAGATTGGGTACTTCCTCGCATGTGATAACTTTCGAGATCAGGCCGGCTTCTGAAATGCAGCATTCAACGGCGATGCCGCGCCACACTAAATTGTTATTATTGTCATTGTTTATTATTACTATTTCGTCGAGATTTTTCTTGGTTCGGGATACAAGGTCATGAGCTACCCAATGCATGGAGTAAATTTTTTTCGCAAAAACCTTTTCGTCTAGGACTAGATGCTGTGACGGACGGACGGACGGACGGACGGACAAAGCGAGGACAAAAGCGCCTTCTCGTTTGGAGAAGTGCGCGTCATCCAAGACGGCACCTCGATGTCGAAAAATCACTCAATCTATCGCTAGAAAAATATCCATAATCTGGCAGTTTTTTCGAGAAATTCTAATTTTGACCGAGCCAAATTTTTAGGAGGTCCACTTCATTTTGGCCCGATTTACACAATAAAGTCGATGGTAGGTAAACACTGTGCACGACCCTGTATACAGGCTGTTTCAGGTTTCTAGACACCAAATTCAACCATTAAGCTCTCAGATGAAGTTGAGCGCGTTTGTAAAGTTTTTTCTAATAGACTTCATTTTTTGGTTGGTGAGATTTTTTTGAAATTTGACTTGAAGGTGGACAATACCTAGATTTGTTCATCAGAAATGAAACAAGTCGGAGCCAATAAGAAGTTTCCAAATCAGTAGGGCGCGATTCTAGGCGAAATACCTTTTCATTTTCTGTCCAGGAAGTGAAAATAACTTTCACGAAAATGTATTCAAGAAAAAAAATATTTTGAGGTCTCATTTGTTTTTGCCTAAATCCCTGAAATCGACTTTTTTCAAATTCATTCATTCATTCATTCAAATTTTTGCTCTAATGGCAGCCATATTGGACTTTGATATTTTTGAATACGGTATTCTTTTCTGGTTACAACGCTGTGCCACATGTCACTGTTGAATAAATGTTTAACATTTACGTTTTTTAGCGCATTTTCCATCTTGATGAAAATCGCTATTGCAACCGCTTTGTCCGTCCGTCCGTCCGTCCGTCCGTCCGTCCGTTCCTCGAACTCCTCCCAAACTAGACGACCTAGCTTTCTACTTTTTTCGCTGTTACATAGCTGCCACTCCCAAAGGAGGGCTAGGCTATATTGGATGTCCATATTGCGCCGCCAACATAGAGAAAACCGCCCCCGATAAACTTGAAATAACATAATATTGCACTTTCTACCAGACCTGATGCTCTGGTGTTCTCATTTTTTTAATAATACATAGTTGCCACTTATCAACGTAAGCCAAGAAACATTCCGTCTTCAATATGCGCCGCCGACATGAAAAAACTGCTAAAAACCGCCCCCAATCACTTTAAAATGAAAAACATGAACCCGAAGACATAGCGATTTGATTCTTTCGGTATATAAATAGCTGACTAAAAATGGGAAAGGATAGGCTACTTTTGGTTAGTCGCCGCCCCCAGATTCCGCCCCCAAACGATAAAAAGTGCAACTTTGACAAATGTTACTGATTGAGATGTTCCCTTTAACATTAGGAACTGCCAACTCAAATTATGCAACATTTGCTCAGCCGAACGCTGCCGCTCCCACACGCCGCCCCCACACGCCGCCCCCAAAGTAAAAGATAAATGAAAAACATGAACCCGAAGACATAGCGATCTAAGTTTTTCGCTATATGAATAGCTAACTAAAAATGAAAAAAGATAGGCTACTTTTGATATGGCGCCGCCTCCAGTTTCTGCCCCCAAAAGGAAAAAAGTGCAACTTTCAACAATTTTCACTGATTTAGCTGATAATGTTACCTCGAACATTTGGAAACTCTTGACTCAAACTATGCAAGAATTTCTTTGCCAAACTCTGCCGCTCCCACACGCCGCCCCCAAAGTGAGAGATAAATGTAAAACATGAACCTGAAGACATAGCGATCTAATTCTTCCACTATATTGATAGCTGACTGAAATTGGAAAAATATAGGCCACTTTTAATTAGCCGCCTCCAGCTGCCGCCTCCAGCTGCCGCCTCCAGCTGCTGCCTCCAAACAAAAAAAATGCAACTTTCACAATTTTCACTGATTGTCATATTTCCCTCACATTTAGAAACTCCCAACTCAAACTGTGCAACATTTACTTTTCCGAATGCTGCCGCCCCCACACGCTGCCCTCAAAGTGAGAGATGAATGAAAAACATAAACCCAAAGACATAACGATCTAATTCTTTCGCTATATGGATAGCTAACTAAAAATGAGAAAGAATAGGCTACCTTTGACATGGCGCCGCCTCCAACTTCCACCCCCAAAAGAAAAAAGTGCAACTTTCAATAATTTCCACTGAATTACATTTTAATGTTACCTCAATCATTCAGAAACTCCCAACTCAAACTGTGGAAGAATTTCTTTGCCAAACTCTGCCGCTCTCACACGCCGCCCCCAAAGTAAGAGATAAATGTAAAACATAACCCTGAAGACATAGCGATCTAATTGTTCCGCTATATAGATAGCTGACTAAAAATGGGAAGAGATAGGCCACTTTTGATCAGTCGCCGCCTCCAGCTCCCGCCCCCAAACAAAAAAAATGCAACTTTCACAATTTTCACTGATTGTCATATTTCCTTAAACATTTTGAAACTCTCAACTCAAACTGTGCAACAGTTACTTTGCCGAATGCTGCCACCCCCACACGCTGCCCTCAAAGTAAGAGATAAATGGAAAACATAAACCCCAAGACATAGCGATCTAATTCTTTAGCTATATGGATAGCCGACTAAAAATGGGAAAGAATAGACTACTGTTGATCAGTCGCCGCTCCCAGCTCCCGCCCTCAAACAAAAAAATATATTGATGAGTGAAAGAATTTTCATTCAAATCTATTTCATTGGCAAGTACCCCATTCTGATAACACAATATCACAATGAGTTTCGAATGAAGAAAGTGGGCAAGGAATGGTGTTTCTTCTTCAACCAAATTTCTTTACGTCCACAATATGCCTCTTTGAGAAAATGCGCTACTGAGACTCACGCACGTGAAGGCATACTCACTTGTTTTTATTGTTGGTGCTGATTTTGTTTCCAAAGCACTTTGAAAAATAGAAAAATAATTTTTTGCTTAAAAGCATGAGCTCTACAGTGGCATGTGACACATCGTTGTAACCAGGAAAAAATTGTAATAAAAAATGTCAAAATCCAACATGGAGCCCATAAGAGAAAAAAAGTTGAATGTCATATCTCGGTTGTTTTGAAAGCTAGAATGAAGTTTTTGGCAACAATGAATTCCCCTTAGAAAAATGTCTTCATAATGTCTTAATTAGAAAAGGATACCTTCAACCGTTTTTCAAATAAAGAATAAAAACAAAAATTACAAATTTCTGTTTTTTCTCGATATCTCGAAAACTAAAACTGTCAAGTCAAATATCTTTTTGGATCCTTGATCGTCATGGAAATTCGCAACTTTTTTCTGATTTAACCGACTCTGTATCTCTAAAGATGAGCGAGATACCCATGCTTAGCCTCGAAAAACGGACAACCTGTATTTTGACGATGCCGATGTACGACGGGACCGAC
Organism: Anaspis maculata; assembly: GCA_949128115.1. Lineage (NCBI taxonomy): Eukaryota > Metazoa > Arthropoda > Insecta > Coleoptera > Scraptiidae > Anaspis > Anaspis maculata. The sequence continues at coordinate 39,707,965 of OX421968.1, forward strand.
GTCCACTTATGTATTAATAAAATGCTGTTTGTTATTATTATTATTATTCAAATTACAGCCAAAATTGTAACTCTGACGGGAAAATACGTATGTCCGCCTTAATTCACTTAGGTTAGTAGGTATATGCTACTTCACTTCATTCATATCCATTGTGAATCTAAGCTATAAGAATACATAATACACGCGCGTGTCATCTTTATTACGATAAGCGGGACCAGCAGCAGAGGCGAGCTGGAACTAACCGGGACAATGTAACGTGGTCTTCAATTTGCTATTTATCAACGGTAAATTAAATCAAACGGAGTATTGTAGGCATGTTATCACAAATGGCACTAAATACACACGAACCAATCAGCAATTCGTCGTAATTCACCCAGACTCATTGTGCGACCCTGTGAAAACATATTGATATGAATTTGAAGGGGAGATTTTGTAGAGGGGCTCATCGCGTATACAAGACAAGTTTATTGTATCAGTCAATCAAAGTAAAGTTGGCTATCATAGGTATATATTTTGTATACCTAGCCAGATATTTCCTGGAAAGTTTAGTTGGCTCAAAAATTATGAGCTATTTACGCAAAAGGTCCTCATTTGTGCAGGAAAATGGGTTTAGGCCACACAGGTGCACTCAGCGCCCTGGAGTACCTCAGGACACAGTTCTGTCACCCTTGCTTTTTATTTTTTTTTGTCGGCGATTTGGTCCGCGCCCTGGGTATAGATTTTCTGATGTAGGTACCTACGCCGATGACCCAAAAATATACCGACTTATGAAAATGAGGATGACTGTCTCTGCCTTCAAGGTGCGCTGATTGCTGAATGAAATTTCAGCTTGGTTTAACTAAAAAAAGAAAAAATACAAAACTGTGGAAGCGGTAGGCAAAAACACGTGACATTTAAATAAAACTCGAACCGTTTTCAGACACCCACAACGCGAATAATTTTCAGGAAAATGAAATATTGACTTAGACCGCGAGCAGAAGATTTTGAGTGAAGCATCTCAATTCCGAGGAACAAAACGAAACCGAAAATATTTGCCTCAAATATAAAAACAGTTTTAAAATTTTTTCGATCAAAGTAGGTATCATTCAACCTTCAATTTCACCATGGTCTAGCCTGTATCGTGAAGGCGATTAGGGCGGAATTGGCAGGTCTGAAAGTGAGGTTGAAATGGTCTTTTCAATCCTTGTGCGATTAAAAAACAGAATGCAACTAAGCCTTGTAATGCGTAAACCGCGAGCACGTAATTTGAGGCTGTGACGAGACTAGGAATTCCTCAAGACAAGAATGCTCTCCGGTCCACCAAAATTGATTTCCAGCAAGAGTACAGGGTGTTCACGATAAAATTCACCCCCCCTCTAGGAGATTCCCCTTTGAGATATTTTGAAAAACTAAAAACTTTTTCTCAATGATTTTTCTCAGGGATCTTGAATCGATCGTCTAAAAGTTTTCAATTGGTACCGTATACAGGGTGTGACATGTAACTTTTTTTTCAAATGCAACACCCTATATTTCATCACGTCATTTGATGAAACCTTTCTTTCTGATTATAAAGATATGTAACATTTATGATTTATTTTGACAAGGAAGCTGTCAAAAGAATAATAAAATAGGTAGTCAAATCCAGGGCCGATTCTGGCTCGTCGGCCGCCCTTGTGCGAAAAATCACCAACCAACCAAAGCGTGCGAAACAAAATTATTTGGCTACCTATTTTATTATTTTTCCGACAACTTACTTGTCAAAATAAATCATAAGTGTCATATATATTTGTAATCAAAAAAGAAGGCTCCACCAAATAACGGAATAAAATATAGGGTGTTGCATTTAAAATAAAAAAGTTACATATCACACCCTGTATACGGTACCAATGAGAAACTTTTAAAGGATCGATTTAAGGTCCCTGGGAAAAATCGTGAAGAAAAAGTTTTTAGTTCTTCGAAATATCTTGAAGGGGAATCAACTGGAGGGGGGTGAATTTTATCGTGAACACCCTGTACCTATCAGGGTCAGGGACTTGACGGACCTTGGGCAGCGCAAAGAGAGATGAAAGGAAGCTTTTTTCCGTGTTTCTGGATCGATTGCAATACAACCTTGTGGACATGTCTATGTCTTATATTGATCAAACGTGAAAATGAGTCTTTGCCTTTGCCTCCGAAACCTCAATCAGGTGTACCTACCTCAACATATTTAAATAAAAATGTCTTGTTTCTTGTTCACATCTAGGGTTAATTGAAGCCTTGGGAAGTCATCGGTTCCATATCTATCTGGCTCTCTGAGCCCTGTCAGAGTCAGAGAAAGCAAACTTTCTCAACTTGCTTTAATTAACAATAATGTTTTTACTTCCCCGACCCGCCACTCAACGAGGAGGAGAAGTATTGTGAACGCGCTAAAAAAATGTTTCGAGATTTTGACGGATAGGTATATTTGTTTTAAGGTCCCCTATGACGATCAAGACTATTTCCAGAATGATATCTGTTATGTGTGTATATGCCATTCACGTTTCAAATTCAGTTGAATGACTTTTTGGAGCAATTTAAAGTGACAAGCTGGGGGGCTACGGCTATGGCTGATGGCACCTGCAAAGTTTTGGAGCGAAACCATCAGCGGTTATCAGCCGTATCTTCCCAGCACTCCAGCTTGTCACTTTATTTTTGTTCCAAAAAAAGATTTTACTGAAAATAAAAAGTGAACGGGATGTAGGTGTGTATGTCTGTGTGTTTGTCTGTAACCTTCCACGATCATCGTCGCAACATCTATCCGATCAACTTGAACTTTGATACAAAGACATGGTTCCACCGGCGAATCAGACCATTAGTTTTTGGCTGTCATCTGTCAAACGAAAGTGTCACTATCAAAAACTGACAGAAGCTATATCTAACGGAAGTCACGGAACATGACTTGCGATATACCGTTTGAAAACTCATAAAAAAACTGTATTCAGAACAGTTAAAAGTATTCCCTTATCTGTCATCTGTCAAATAATAAAAAATGTCAAAGTTCAAAACTTCACCATTTAATTATTCAAAATCTATCCGATGGATTGGGACCTTTGGCAGGAAGCAACAAAACAAAAGAGTCAAATTGAGTTTGCAAATGCAATCTTCCACAATTTATCAGTCGAGCGGAATGAATTTTCTAAATTATTCCTAGCCGTTGCCACATCTCGCCCGTATTTTGACCAGAACGACTCGCCATTGATGCAGGACTCCACTCAAAAATTCATTCCTGCTCGGCGATCGCTTTTTTTCGAAGAAGTCAAACTGATATTGAAGGTACAGTATGTTCATTAAAAAATTCAATAATGGAAGGCCGTGGACCGATGATAACCTGGCCGTTTTCGGATCGAATGGCCTGCGTCACATCCTCCCTTTATTGAAGTTTCTAATGAACATACGGTATATTGGATTGGCACGGTTCCGGTTTTCTAACGGTAATTTTTTCAAAATGAAATTTATACATTCCGTGAATTTGAAAAAAGTGCAATGCCAACTTTGACATGTGGTGAGCCCCACGAAATATTCATTTTAGGTGCAGACGGGAATGGAAGTTGGAGAAAAGATTGAACTGATTTTTGAAAAGACAATTTTTGAAATCGGACCCACGATTTCCGAGTTTTCATCTCTGGAAAAACCGCAAATTTTTAAACTTTTTATCCCGTGAACAGGGTTCCACATTTCTTTTTCAAATAAGAGGTTACTGGCTCTTGAACAATATCCAATAATTCTCTTTTCAATTTCCCGGAAATTTCTCTGTTGAAAATGTAGAACAGGCCTGGGTTATCGAAACCGGACTTGAATGATGGAGCTTAAAATGAAGCCGTAATTGACGATCTTTATAATAAGATGTATCGGAAAAAGATTTGAGGTTTACCCGGAAAATTCAAATTTTCAAAGTTTTCAATTTCTTACAAATTATTTTCAATCTTTCTGTGGTGCCAGTTTCAGATCGTCCACCTCTATCCATGTACTAATGCGTCTGACTGCCTCACTCGCTTTTCTTTCTACATAATTTGGTTTCTAATGAAAAACTGCAAATTTCCAACTTTTTAGCTTGTGAACAGATTTATACTGACGTTCTCTAAACAAAGGGTAATTGATTCTTGAACATTTCTAGGCAATTTCTCTCAAAATTAGTGATGCCGCGAGACGAGACGAGACGAGACTTAAGGGTAGTCTCGTCTCGTCTCGACCTAAACGAGAAGAGACAAAGGCACGGTCTCGTCTCGAGGCCTAAAAGTCTCGTCTCGTCTCGTCTTGTCTCGAAAAGTCTCGACTGGTATATATATATATATATATATATATATATATATATACAGGTGTCTCAGAAGTAACGCATTCCGACAGTACTACGGTATATGGAAACTTCTAAAAAATGATGAAAAACATCTTCGACTTTTATTTTTGAAGTTATGAAGGGGTCAAAGAGTAAGTGTAAGCCTTAAACCTCAAAAAAAAAAGTTTTTTCCTCTCAAAAATGCCCAAAAACAATTTTTTTTGGTTTCTCAATCGATGTAGAGCAGAAGATAACCCGAGTTTGTTGAAAGAACTCTTTTGGAATGAGCTTTTGAGAGAAATTGGATTTTCGTTTGTTTATGGCTCACCCTGTAAAGTGAATGAAAATTGAGCAGACATCCAGTGGTTGATATTTTTAACTAATGATTCTGCCGTAAACAGTTTACTGAAATCTTTCAAAATAACGGAACTAAATGTGATCGAAGAACCACCCTTTGACCCTTCAAAAGTCAAAAACGTCACATTGTACATATACAGGTGTACTAAGGGAATCAAATCAGATCAGAGAAATTTGACATATTCCTTCGATTTAGCCAATGCGAAACTCTAAGCACTTATCAGGAGTCCAATAACAATATGCATTGCTCTGTAAGCTTCACTTGATACACTTAAGAAGTGATCAGCTCATAGCTTTTCTGTGAAATGTTTTGAAGGCCCTCTGAAATCATCAAAATTTACAGTAGCAAGAAATGTATGTAACAGTATATTATATACCAAGGAACCACAGTGAATTCTTGATCCCTTAGGTGAAGTTTGTTGCTCGAGGGCCCTTTGGGTCCAAATCCCCAAATTGAAAATTCACTTTGGTCCCTTGGTATATGATATACTGTTATATACATTTCTTGCTACAGTAAATTTTGATGATTTCAGAGGGCCTTGAAAACATTTTAGAGTAGAGCTGTGAGCTGATCACTTCTTTAGTGTATCAAGTGAAGCTTACAGAACAAATGCATATTATTGATACTGGACTTATGATAGGTGCTTAGAGTGTCGCATAGGGTAAATCGAAGAAATATGTCAAATTTCTCTGATCTGATTTGATTCCCTTAGTACACCCTGTATATGTACAATGTGACGTTTTTGACTTTCCAATAATCGTAATCTACGGTTCAAGAGGAAGAGTTTAAGACCATCACCGCAACTATAGCATGAAGGATTCTCGAGAAATCTCATTTTGAATTTTTTTTGTCACATCGACATTTTAGTTTTTCGAGTCAAGTGGCCATGCAGCTTTTACGACAATGCCTCTCGCTTCCAGAAGCTCTATCTCAAAGACCATAGGTCGCAGAAAGTTGATTGAAAAATCAAACTGTAGGGAATTTCATAGGCTTCAAAATGACTCCTTACATAATTTGCTGTCAGATGGCCCAAAATCAAGAATATCAAGATATTCGGCAAAAATCACGCTGGTGCACTTCTTGTTGATGATGGCGACATGACGCCGACATTTCCGAAAGGGGGGAAATTAGTATGTCAAAACCTAAGCCACACAGATCGTTTTAAGCTAGTTTCCCGCCAGCAAACAGTTTATTCCTCATCGAGCTGATTTTTGCTCCCTGGCGCCTGGGCTATAATAGATAGAGAGAAAAATTAGCTTTCCGAATTAGTAACCAACATGTTCTTTATGACATTTTTAGCGTCAAATTTCGAAATTTTCGTAAATTATTGACAGAATCGGGAATGCTTTGAAAAACAATTGAAATATTATCAATAGCAACAACATAAAAGTGACAGATGGTGTGCAATTGACGTATCTAACTTCTTAATTGCGTTTTGTGCTTGTTTGTACCGAGAGTTCATAAATTAAATGAGTCAAGGGTGTCTCTGAGTTTAAAAACGTCTGTCGGAACTAGCATCGTTCTTGTTAAAGTTCAACAAATTTATTACAAAAGGAGTAAGGATTACCCTACACTGATAGAAAAATTTGTAAATTCACACATGAATCACAATGAAAATGCAACAATATTACTCAAAAAAATGTGTGAAAAATATTTTACCAGTGATTTTGTGTGAAACTCACGACGAAAATGCTCAATCACAAGTTTACTGTGATCTTACAACAAGTGTTGTATTTTTAGAGTTTCCTATTGACATTACAGTGTGATTTTCACATTGCAAATTTTGGATCGCTAGTAAAATTGCAACAACACCCCGTGAAATTACAAAAATTATGTAAAATCACAGAAAGTTAGTAAATAGTTACCAATTGGAAGAATGCATTTTATCACGTGACAATTATCAGGTACGCTTGTCCCGACATGTATGGTGGGTGCATGACGCAATTTCTTAGTCTCCCTTGGCGCTCGCTGGAGCTCAATATTAGTGGTGGTTGCTTCCAATAAATCAGCTGTATTTCGGCCAAGTTGAGCAACAATTATCGACAGGTATGTTTCACTATCTCAAAGAGATTTCACTTCTCCTGGAAATGCTCCAGCGGTACTTCTTGGAGATTCATCGATCCGGATTCCGAACCAAGGGACAAAATTCAGAAAGCCACAAAGAGAGATCATACCTTCAATAAAAGATCTGGATTAGACAGAACGGTAAGTTTTTCTCAACCTTTTTCCAGTGTTTTAGATCATATTTGTTCATTGTTATAATGTTACAGCTTTATTTCAACCATTTCGATATGGCGGTAAGTCTTTTACGTTGTAAAATGCTATGCATTTAATAATTTCTATCGTTTCTTACAGAATCAAAACAAAAATGTTTATGTGTTATTTTTCTTTGTGATAATAATTATGACCTGCAATTCTGGTGTGGAGGTAAGTCCATTATATAGTCAACAATAATGCATCGAATGATTATAGTTTCCTGTTTATTGCAGAATCGTCATACGAACCAGAAAAATCTACTTTTTTTTGTTCACAAAATTCATGTGATATCTTATATTCTACCGAGGAGGTAAGTTCGTTACATTGTTATGAACATAATGCTCGATTAATTGTTGTTTTTTTTGTTACAGAATCCTAGAAGTTTCTTCTTATTCTAAGCAAAATATTGTACATCATTTACAATGCTGATGTGATGATTCACAATAATTATCAGTACAATAAAACAGTACTCACTTGCCCATATTTGGTAACCTTTGTATTATTCAAAAATCATGTTTACAAAAATTTATTAAAAATTTACATTCTATCTTTTATAGGGAGAACTTGGAATGGCGCTCCCTAAGTCCAGAGCGATGTCGAGAGGTCATTGAGGAGTAAGAAAAAAAACGTGGAAAATATGTTTGTTAAAAATTCTCCCAGTTATGAAATACAAGAAGAATGTTTCCCAACATTTTTTCACGACTCCCTGGATGGCCTCTCTACTACGTGTATACTAGACTTCTGGTGCGCACTTTCGGGATCACCCTGGTATAAACATTTGAAATGACAATGTAATTATACACAGAAAAACATGGGATTACAATGAAAATTTACGTAAAGTATTCAAAATCGCGATGTAAATGTACATAAGTCAGTTAATATTACATACCAAATATACCTGAAGTTTGTAAACTTCCAATGGACAATTACAATAATGATGTTATTATACAGCAAGATTGCAGCCACATTCGCTTTGTAAATTCACATCTCATTTGAAAATTTCACCTCAAATTGTAATTTTCATGAATTATCATGGGCAGCAAAATTACCCATGATAATTCATGAATTTTACAAATCCTTTCTATCAGTGTAGTTTCGACAGACGTTTTTAAATTCACAGGCACCCTTGACTCATTTAATTTATGAATTCTCGGTACAAACAAGCACAAAACACGATTAAGAAGTTAGATACGTCAATTGCACACAATCTGTCACTTTTTTTTGTTGTTGCTATTGATAATTGCTTCAATTGTTTTTTGAAGCATTCCCGATTTTGTCAATAATTTACGAAAATCACGAAATTTGACGCTAAAAATGTCATAAAAAGAACATGTTGGTTTCTAATTCGGAAAGCTATTTTTTTCTCTTTCTATTAGTGCAAAAATCCAATATTGTTATTATTATTATTATTATTATTGTGATACTCACTCAACAGGTGATACCCATTTAAAGAGTGAGGGCTATCTAAAGAAAACAAAAAGAAACAAAGAAAAAAGAAAGAAAAAAGAAAGAAAACAGAAAGAAAGAAAGTGAACGAAAAATTCAGATATTATACGATGTTATGACTGAAACGCAACCTGATCTCGCTCAGAGAACAGCTAAAAATGTCTACACTATCCTGGATAGATGCATAACCCGAGCACATCTGATGTAGAGGAGAAGCTCTCAAGGCATTTGTACAATATGGCGGCCATGAGAAAAAAAAAAGTTGACTATCATAATTTGAAATTTAGAAGGCCTGGAAAATTTCTGTCAACGCTATTCGACTCGGAGTAATCAAAAACATAAAAGTATCAAGTTTTATTGAAATAGCTTGAATGGTTGGAAAGATAAAAAATAATTTCTGAAATCAGAATTTTTAGTTTTTTCATGATAAATCGGGAACCAATCAGAATATTCAAAGTTTCTTTTCAGATTCTCAATCGTCACAAAAATGCGCAGCTTTTTTCTAATTTAACCGACTCGGTATCTCTCACCGTTTCCAAGATACCAATGGTGAGCATCGAAATTTTCACCGCCCTGTATACCGGTAGGCAGGTCCAAGGGACCGAACCTAGGTAAGTCATGTGTGATAATTAATCGTGCATAATGTGCGTTGAGTGCGAGAGTTGAGTTGAGTTGAGTTGAGTTGAGTCGGGTAAGTTGTAAAAACATAAATTTTCAAACAAACTGACCTCAAATTTCCAAAAATTTAAGTAAAATTCGTCTGTTATAATTAACTTCATTGTGGATGACAAGACAAGTAAGTGTCAAAAGGTTCAAGGTTAGTGTCAAACATAAATTGGAAAAAACCGTGCCACTTGGAAATCCACCTTGAATACTCGAGACGTCTCGTCTCGTCTCGAAATTTCGAGACGAGACAGGCAGTGAGTTTTGTCTCGGTCGAGACGAGACGAGACGAACCAAGTCTCGGTCTCGACGGCATCACTACTAAAAATTCTTCATGTTTTCCGAAAGTTTTCCGCTTTAAAATCCACCGGCCTAGCTTATCGAGACCAGACTCAAATGATGGACCTCTAAATGAATCCTTCATTAGAGAAAATATCTCGATTCTTTAATCTTTTCCTCTAACTTCCTACCCGAAAGGACGTCTCATAATAAAATTTCCATCTGTTACTTGCTACTCGTCGGGGAAGTTTTGGGGTGACACAACCGATTTTTTCTTCTGTGTCCAGGCCAGGGATCCGATGTATAATGCTAAAATCATAAAAAAATGTTTTCCTACGACCACCCACGAAAACGTTATTTTCTGTACGGTATAGTAGGCGCGAAACTTGCCAATTGCAAACACTGTGCGCGAAAGTAAAAATATCGTCACTAGTGCCTTTTGCTTTCGCTTTTCAATGTCAAACATAGTTCCATGGCAAACGATCTTCCATTATCCAGCCTTTAGGGGGCGCCCCTGGGCCACATACTTTCCTAGGCATGCCACTGATGCTCCTTCGCCCTCAGTAGGTGGTCGTTGTTCAAAATCGAGAACTTCCAATAATCAATAACAATCGAAATAAAACAAATCGCGTGAGAATGTTGACTGAATCCGTGACATTGAAATCAAGAGCGATTGAAATAATTTAGTTTTAGTAACGAGGTAAATCTGAACAAAATATCTGAAAATTTCTAGCAACTGTCAGTGTCGAGCAGCGTTGCCGGTTGTTGTGAAATTTCTCAAAATTGGAGGAACTTCATCTGGTTTTCGGTAATTTCATTTAATTTACATAAAAATGGAGAAGTGACAACACAACATTAAAAAAATACATTAGAAAAGAGGATATCAGTAAGTAATATCGGTAAGAGATGCCTTCTGACATAAGTATTTCGATATTTTGATCGTCAATGAGCAGATGTCGGACAGGAAAAATAGGTCGGTCAAAGGAAAAATAGTGTACACAACTCGCACGAAAGTGCCTTTTCTTGCATTCGTGTGATTACCGCACTCGCTAGCGCTCGTGCGCAATTTTTCACACTCATGCGAAAAGTATCACTTTCGTAGCTTGTTATGTAATATACTATTTCATGTGTTGGACCGACAATTTTTGTGACTTTCGTGCATCAACCTAACCCCACGTGCAAATTGGCGAGTTTCTGTCGGATGTTCGGATATTCTCCATTCTTCGACAGAGCTGAACTTTATGCCTTCACCACACTCCTTCACTAATCAACGCAGTCAACAAAATGCAATGCCTAAGTCCTCAGAGTCACTTTATTTTGGAACTAGCAACGCAAGTAACCTACAATAACCATTGGGCCTTGGGGCACCCTTTGTTCGCTCAAAATGATCGTCAAACAGTTAGAATTTTCCTGGGTCCAAGCCGTCTACCCTAGCCTTGGTAACAGGCAACAGGAAACCCGGACGGCCATTTACATCCGACAAAATGCGTTGCTAAGTCCAAAATAAGGGCGCAGAACGTGACTCGGAGGACTTGTGTTGGCATCTTGATGACCGCGTTGACTGATAAAGGCATAAAGTTCAGCTGTGACGAAGAATAAAAAATATCCGACGGAAATTCGTGAATTGGCATGTGGTGTTATGTTGAGACGCAAAAATCATAAAAATTGACCTTTCAATACAAGAAGACGGTTTTTCATGTTTTAAACCATTTACACATCGGATCCTTAGGCACTTTTTTTTTGTTAAATTAGGTTTAAAGAATCTGTTCATCTACTTTCTCTACCATTGCTCAGCAGGGTACCAATAAAGTGTTGAAGGCAGCTTTCCGAACATTTTGAAACATTCTGCGAAAATTATTTTTGGACATTTTCACATTCGAGCGAGCCTTCGAGATAGTACCTATTTTACCCTGTAATCTTGAGATCTACTCTACATCTTTGCGGACTCGTGGACATTGAGAAAACTGTTCAAGCTTGCTCCATGAGAAATTTTGAGAAAATTTGTTGACGGTTTCGTCAATGCTAGTCTAGTAGGTAGTAGGTACTTTAAAAATGTGTAATTTACTGTCAAATGCGTATAGTGGATAGGATCCCTGATGGATTTATTAGATATTTGACTCGCTTTAGGCCCAGTCTTACGAAACCGAGACAAGCTCGGTATAACTATAGTCGCTCAGTATAATCTCCTGGATTACCTTTGTCCTGGCCTTTGTTAGCATGCCATTTATCCCAGATTTATACTCGAATAACGCTATTCTGGTTTCGTAAGACTGGGCCTTAGTCTTCCTATATTCTTGCGAATTTTCCACAGTTTCTCACCCGATTAGTTTGAACACTTGGATAAACAGGACCAAAATTCTGGACAAAATAGACAGAAGGTACTTACAAAGCACAAGATGAGCTGCGTTGTCACACACGAATCTTCTTCGGTACCTACTCACTGCTCACGACTCAACTCAGTGTCAGTTATAGGCATTAGGTAGGTATTAAGTACTCGGTCCGTCAAATCACATTCTAACTCTAAAGGACGTCACATTCAAGCGCGGCCAATACGAAATCGCATTAAAAAATGTCCTCTATGTGCGATATTGAGAATGAAGCTTTGCATTCTATTAATTTATTATAAACAGTCGGGTACGTACTTCATTCCTGGATGACACAGAGCAATAACTCTTTATCATCCACGTAAGCATGCATGTGAAATTGAAAACTTTGATAAATTAAGCCCGTGTTTAGGTTGGTACCAGGTAGGCATACCTACTGGTTAGTCTATAAATTGCATAGATTAAATACTTGGAACTTGATGAGTAAGGGCACCTACCTATGTATAAAAATAATTAATCGTCGACATACGAGATATGATTATCATTATAGGTAGGTATCTGCAATGCAGTGGCATTTGGTCTGGATCACTTTTATAAAACATCCTGCAAAAAATATAAGTACAGAAAAAAGATCTAATACGCGCTCTGAAACTATTTTGCAAATTAACTTTCATGGTGTGAAATATTATTCAATTGCGAAACAGAGTATTAGACTATTGACCGGTTTTAATTCTGCATATTCTTCAACGCTTGATCTTCCTATCTTGCTCCTTACCTTGTATTTTGGTTGCTCAGTATAGGTACCCAACATCCGAGCCAACATCAATCGGTTGGGCCATGAAAAACTATGCACGCAATTTTTTCCCCCAACATTTTTATTTCCCCACCGATTTTATCGAGCATTACAGCACTGGCTAGCCAAATTAATAGGCTACCATCTCCGTATTTCCGAATGACCGAAATAACAAAATTCCAGCTAGCAGAAACAATTGAAAATAGGCCTCCTTTTGTTCTCTTTGCTTATTATTAAAAGTTGTTAAAACCAATGATGTACCGGGTGGGCCATAAAAAACCGTTCTCGGAATTTTTTCTTCTAAAATTTTAATTTCACTACTGATTTTATCGAACTTTTCAGCATTGTCTAGCCAATTGAATAGGCTATCATTTCCGTATTTCAAAATGACCGACATATCAAAATTCAAGATGGCAGAAACAATTGAAAATAGGCCTTCTGTTGTTCTCGTTGCTTTTTATTGAAAGTTACCAGAAAGTCAAAACCAATAATGAATTATGGAGGAATAGACCTTTCTTGACAATTCAAGACCGCAACCAATCAAATCAGGTTATCTGCTGAGAAGCTACGGCAAGTAAAAGCAAAGTCTACCTACCGAATCCTTATTCCCGCATAAATGACCCATATTTAGGAATCCTGCCCGCCATATCCTTATTTCCCGACCGATTTTTTCAAATTTGGTATCAATGGCTAGCCAAATGGACAGGCTACCATATTTATATAAGAAAATGAGGGCGGCCAGTAGCTCAGGAGTTACGACGCAAGACCACCAACCAAGAGGTACCCGGTTCGAAACCCGGCCGTTCCAGAAGAACTTTTCTCCTGAGCCAATCAAGTGTTGATGACTGTGTGAATATTGTATTATGTTACGTATTTGAAAATGATTTGTTGATTACTGATAAATAACCGTTATTGTGTACATATGACCAAATGCAAAGAAACACTTTATAAAAAGGGTACCCTCCTATGACAAAAAATAAGTCGATAAGGGATAGAATATTATTATTATTATTATTATAAGAAAATGGCCAACATATCAAAATTCAAGATGACAGAAACTATTGAAAATGGGCCTTATTCGTCCTTGTTGGAATAGAAAAACGGAAAGTAGGCTTCGCTTTAACTGGCCGTAGCCCCCCAGCAGATGACCCGATTTGATTGATCGCGGTCCTAAATTGTCAAGAAAGGTGTATTTCTTCATAATTATTATTGGTTTTGACTTCCTCCAAATTTTCATTAAAAAGCAATGAGAACAAAAGAAATTCTATTTTCAATTTCTTCCGCCATCTTGGATTTTGACAGGCTAAATTTTCTCATATGAAATTGTCCAATTGGCTAGCCATTGATACCAAATTTGAGAAAATTGGTTGAGAAATGAGCGTATGGCGCATTGGCGGACAGGATACCTAAATTTGGGTTAATTATGCGGAAATGAAAAAACGAAAAGTAGGCTTCGCTTCAACTCGCAATAGCTTCTCAGCAGATGGCCCGATTTTATTGGTTGTGGTCTTGAATTGATAGATAGGTCTATTCCTTCATAATACAGTATTGGTTTTAACTTTCTGGTTACTTTCAATAAAAAGCAACGAGAACAAAAGAAAGCCTATTTTCAATTGTTTCTGTCATCTTGAATTTTGATATGTTGGCCATTTTGGAATACGGAAATGATAGCTTATTCAATTGACTATCCAATGCTGAAAAGTTTGATAAAATCGGTGGCGGAATACAAATTTTAGAAGGAAAAATTTCGAACACGGTTTTTTATGGCCCACCCACCGGTACATATTATGAAGAAATGAATCAATAGCATAAGCAAGTTGACTTCATGGATTCAGTCATTGCCCAGGACGGAAGACATAATGGACTTAATGGTGCTGAAATTAATATCACAAACATTAGAGATTTTGTTAAACGCATGGCACATAATAGAAACAGGGGAATTAAAAAGGACTTTGGTTCTGGAACTGGGATTATAGAACGTCTGGAATTTATACGTGGTATGAAAAAATTAATTTTGGATAGAAGATAGGGGCAATCCAAATTATTATTCAATAAGGTGTGGAGAAATTTAACAGCTGGCATGGTACGTCTAGTTTCCAAGGAGTGGAGGTTAAACCTGGATAACAAACAACGTTCGAAGAGGTGTTCTTTTCGTACTCCCGCTCCGCTCTCTAATGGTTTGTAGCATCTTGTTTTTTTATTATCATTATAATTATTATGAGTCACTTGAAGGGCAGAATACTTTCGACATGATTTTTTCACGATTAGACTTTTTTTGTTACTTTCTCGCTGCGCTCGGCGCTCAAACTTCCATCTCCGTCACATGAAGTCTCACTCATACCCCTAATACAATAAATATCCATCTATTTTCATCAATAATATTCTCCATAAAATACCTATAATATAATAATAATCTTTATTATTATTTTATTTTATCTTCCTGCGGTGCCGGTGAGCCGACGCGGTCCGTCTGTCCAAGGTACACATAATAATTATGCGAATGTGAAATCGTGACGGATTTTCTTACTGTACGATTTTCCCCGTTATATTACAGCACGGTGGAAACTGTGTCTGGTAGGCACAGCATGGCAATCTAATAATCTCCACAAAGTATAAGAATGTCGTTTGGAAAACTCCGGTATCAATTTTAAATGAAAAAATCAAAAAATATAAAATACATAGGTATTTAGATAAGTATGTACCTACCTCGTGAATGTGATTTGCGGTAACTACGTGGTTCTAGAGTTCCTACGATATTATCTTCTCCACTCACAATAAGGCCGCCAATCAGAAAAGATCCGATAGCGGCTCTCCCACTGGCACTACTAATCGGCGGCCTCCCATTCAAATTTTGGTCACGCTAAGCGTTGTCGCAGTCAAATTATCACTCAACTGGAGTGAAGTTATCGTGCCATGTTTGGCTCGAGGTTAGGCTATTGCCAGGCAGCGCGATTTCGCAAATAGGCGCTTCAAAAGGTGGTTGAAATATTACCTGCTTATGAAACTCCCTAACCATCAAC
This sequence comes from Anaspis maculata, assembly GCA_949128115.1. Lineage (NCBI taxonomy): Eukaryota > Metazoa > Arthropoda > Insecta > Coleoptera > Scraptiidae > Anaspis > Anaspis maculata. The sequence goes on from OX421968.1 coordinate 39,723,374, forward strand.
TCTTCACCAAAAAATTACCGTTTGACTGATGTGGTCTGAATTTCACGGAATGTCTCGTGACTTACAGCAGTTTTTTTTTCAAATTGGACACTGGAGTGTCTTGAAGAAATACGTTATAAGCAGCTCATGAGTACAGGGGCGGCGGAAGTGTATAATTATTGGGGGGGCACAAGTGAGAGGAAAAGGAGTGCGAGCGAAGCGAGAAGCGCCGCAGGCAAAAAAAAATTCGGAAAAAAGGCGTGATCATCTTTTTTGACACGAAGAAGAATTCTTTATCGAGAAAATTGGGGGGGCCATGGCCCCCCTTGCCCCCCCGGTTCCGCCGCCCCTGCATGAGTAGCGCTGGGCAATACATTTGATTAATCGATTATTTTAGCATGCAAAAAAAATCATCGATTAATCGAAAATCCCGATTAATCGATTATTCAATTAGGTAGTCGATTATGAATAAACGATCAATTAATCGATTATTCGATTGTGAATAATCGATTATTAAAGGGATTATTCGATTTTTAATCAATTATTCGATTTTTTGATCGATTAATCGATTATTCAATGAACGATTCGAATAGAATAATCGCATATTTCCGAGCATATTTCATAATCGATTATGCATAATCGAATAAAATCGATAAATTGATTTCAAAATAATCGATAAATCGATTTTGAAATAAATGAAATAATCGATTAATCGAAGTAATATATTATTTTTTTATAATCGATTACTGGTTACAAAATCTCATAATCGCCCTACTCATGAGTCAATAATTTTAGACTGTCTGTGTAAAATTTGAGCCAAATCGGTCGAACGGTTCACAAAATATCGAAAGAAAACGATTTTTGGTTCCAATAGCGATATTATTGATATTATAAATAATATTATCTGATATTATTTCCACTTTCCAGCATTATTGGTATTATCGGTATTATAGATATTATTTCCAGTATTATTGGTATTATTCTCAGTATTTCCGGTATTATTGGTATTATGTGCAAATCAATACTGGTAATACAAGCTTTGGTATTATACAGGGTGATTCACCACCAAATGGACATAGCCTGAGGGTGGGTCCAGTTTTTCCAGGCAAACCAGGATCTGGCTTTGAAAATTTTCTAACGCTGTTTATTTTGAAGTTACAGGGTGATTCATGTATTTTGTCGATTTTTTGAATAAGCTATATCTTTAGAACGATCCAATGGATTCGATTGAAATTTTGTGAGTTAATTCTACTATTGATAATTGACACATTGCCCAATCCAAGCAGTCCGAAATTTTCAGGGCCGGCCTTGATAAAGAAAACTTCAAAGTTTTTTTCGAAAAAGACGTTCTGTATGTATATTTTTCCAAATTTATTTCCACATTCAGAAACTACATAAAACATGCTATAAGCATCGCAAAAAAAATTGCTTGCCACCATTGAGCTGTCAATAAAATTTTGATAGTCCTGAAAATTTTTGAGGTTAGGATTTTTTGTAAATTGATAATTTGAAATATTTGGTGATTATCTATTATGACCTAAAACTTCAGCCGTTTCGTCAAAAAAATTGAAATTTTTTTTAACGTTTTCCAGTACCTACCTAATTAGGAGCAACAAAAAATTTCATCAAAATTTTCGAAAAATTTATGTCACGTCCCTCAATTTCAGCTCAATGTGGGATAGAAGTGAGGTTGAGGAACGTAACAAATTTTTTTTCTCAAATTCTGATGAAATTTTTTTTTGCTGCCGAAAAAACGTGAAATTTTTTTTTGCTACCGAAAAAACGTGAAATTTTTTTTCCATTTTTTTGACGAAACGGCTGAAATTCAAGGCCATAATAAATCATTTGCAAATATTTTGAATTATCAATTTACAAAAAATCCTAACCCCAAAAATTTTCAGGATCATCAAAATATATTGACAGCTCAATGGTGCCAAGCAATTTTTTTTGCGATATTATTAGCATGTTTCCTGTGGTTTTTGAATATGAGAATGAATTTTGAAAATTATGCATACAGAATGTCTTTTTTTGAAAAAAGCTTTGAAGTTTTTTTTTTCAAAGCCGGCCCTGGGAATTTTGAACTGTTTGATAGGGCGATGTGTCAGCTATCAATAGAAGAATTAACTCACAAAATTTCAATCGAATTCATTGAGTCGTTCTGAAGATACAGCTTGTCAAAAAATTCTACGAAATACATGAATCATCCTGTAGCTTCGAAACGCACTACTTTATAGAAATTTCAAAACCAGATCCTGGTTCGCCTGGCAAAACTGGACCTACCCTTGAGCTATGTCCATTTGGTGGTGAATCACCCTGTATATGGTGTACAAATTTTGGGTCCGTGATCCACCCCTCGCGCCACACAATGGATACAATGATAACTTCTCGCCAAGTCGAGAACCATCCCTGTCAGGCACCACAACACCTCTGCACAACATCAAGTAGAGGAAGGAGTCCAGTGTCGGCGACACGCATTACGAAAAAAAATTAATCATTTTCGGTTGTAAATGACACTACCGCTGAGTTAGAATTCATCGATAAAATCAAATTTTAGTTTATGATGGAAGCTGTTGTCCTTAAAACACAATGCAAGCGGTAAAAGAATACTAACTGTAAAGAATAGAACCGAACGCCGCAACAGCTTACCCTCCCATCTCTACACCATTTCTAGGACGACACTGGTCACCCCAAGGACCTGACACTATAACGTTACACCACCGCGTTACACACCTTCGTTACATCTACTGATGTCATGAAGCGAATTCACTCCCATGTGTGGTTCTGCGTTAGCTGTGTGTTGTGATCTAGGCGCGAGAATAAAAGTTCCACTTCAATAATGAAGAGTACTTGATGCCACGAACAGGATATACACCATCCATGAGGAAACTCAAGTGCTTGAGAAAGCGACGCTGTACCAACTCTACACCATGAATGTGAACACCGCAGTAGGGATACCAAATAATAGAGGCATACTCCAGTCGGGACCTGATCAAAGCATAATAAAGAGTTAAGAGAGTGTTAGTATTAGTAAATTCTCGGCAGTTCCGGTACAACATACCATACATTTTATATGACTGACTGATAACTTTCGCTCTATGATCTGTAAAATCAAGCTTTGGAGTAAAAGTAACGCCAAGATCCACAACTGATTCGGAGTGTTGCAAAATAGTACCACTGATGCTGTAGGGATAGGAAATTGTGGATTGGATTTTAGAGAAGGACATGACAGTACATTTCTGGATATTGAGAAAAAGACGATTAGATGTGCACCATCACTCAACAGCCCGAACATTGTGCTGCAACACTAAGCAGTCATCCACCGAGTTGACCCTGAGAAACAGCTTCAAGTCATCGGCAAAGGAAGCTTCTCGCAAGAAATGTTATTGACAATGTCATTAATGAAAAGCAGGAAAAGGAGGGGCCTGAGATTTGAGCCCTGAGGAACACCGGAAGAAAGTCTGAAAACTTTTGAGGTATAATTGCGGTATTTAACGTATTGCTCTTTGTCGAGCAAGTAGGACCGAAACAATGACAGCAGTGCCGGTGAGAAACCCAATCTGTCAAGCTTATCAAGGAGAACATAGTGATCAATCTGATCGAAAGCTCTTTGGAAATCGGTATAAATTATGTAGAAAGAAAAGCGAGTGAGGCAGTCAGACGCATTGTTGGTACATGGATGAAGGTCAACGATCTGAAGCTGGCGCCGCAGAAAGATTGAAAATAATTTGCAGGAAATTGAAAACTTTGAAAATTTGAATTTTCCGGGAAAGCCTCAAATCTTTTTCCAAATTATCTTATTTTGAAGATCGTCAATTACGGCTTCACTTTGAGCTCCATCATTTAAGTCCGGTTTCGATAACCCAGGCCTGTTTCACATTTTTAACAGGGAAATTCTCAGGAAATTGGAAAATAAAATTATTGGAAAATGTTCAAGAGCCAGTTGCCTCTTGTTTAAAAAAAATGGTGAAAATCTATTCACGGGATGAAAGTAGGGAAATTTGGAGTTTTTCCAGAGACTATTACACACAACATACTTCTGGCCAATCAATACGTTTGAAAACCTTCGACTTGAACCAATGAAATCAGTTTTATACTGATAAAACAGGTCCTTCGTGCAGTTTTATACTGATATAATAACTGTGCCTTCCTTTTCATAAATGAACAATATACTTAATTCAAAAAGTTCCTGAAAATCGTTCTCCTGCATAGTTGACACATTGACAATGAATGACATCCGTAATGCGCGCGGGGCACAAAATTGCAGATTCAGCCACAAAAAGGACCAGCTCATCACTTCTGTAAGGTTATGGTTATAGTTTGCGGCCAATGTGGTTTGGCTTTTTGAAAGACAAAGCTTTGGAAGACGTTTTTACGTTGAAAAGCACAATCATAATTGAAATATTAGCTGTTCGTTAGATTGTAAGTGCACTTGATTTCCAAAGCAACTTGATTGAATTAGCATGACCGCATAACGGTGTCACAACGCCAGAAAAAAAAAACAATTCCTTTTTTGGATATGGGGTGGATTTGGGATCAAAACGTTTTTATATTTGATAAATTTTACGTTTTGTGGAATATTCTCCGCAAATATCACTCGAGCTATACGAGTTTTATCAAAATTTTCGAACTGTTTCTCAAGCTTTGTTTTCATGAAGCACTTCAACTCGTGCAAATGGTCACTTTATTATTAGAGACAAAAACCCTCCAGCTACGCTGTCGGGTTTTTTTCAGATAATAAAGTGACCATTTCACACTCGGTGAATTTCTTGAAAACAAAGCTTTCGAGATAGTTCGAAAATTTTATCGATAAAACTCATAGCTCTTGTGGTATTAGGTACATACGATAAAAACTCGGAAACCGTAGGTCCGATTTCTAATATTTTGCCTTCAAAATTTGATTCAATCTTTTCTCCAACTTTCATTCGCAGCATGTCTGCACCTATAATGAATATTTCGTAGTGCTCACCGCATGTCCAAGTTTGCATTGCAGTTTTTTCAAATTCGCGGAATGTGCTAATTTCATTTTGAGAGAATTACCGTCGGAAAACTGGAACCGTGCCGATTTTCCAAATGGGTCTACACGACGCCCAATCCAATATACTTTCCATTACTGTTTGAGTTTTTCGAAAAAATTCGATCCCTGAGCAGGAATGAATTTTTGAGTGGAGTCCTGCATCAAAAGCGAGTCATCCTGGTCAAAATACGGGCGAAAGGCCCTCTCGGGCTAGGAGAAATTTTGAAAATTCATAACGCTCGACTGGAAAATGGTGGAAGATTGCAACTGCAGACATAATTTCACTCTTTTGTTTTGTTGCTTCCTGTCAAATTTGGTCCCAATCCGATTTTGAATAATTAAATGGTAAACTTTTGAAATTTGACATTTTTTATTATTTGACAGATGACAGATAGGGCAATACTTTTATCTGTTCTGAATACAGTTTTTTATGGGCTTTCAAATGCAATTATGGGTATATTGCAAGTCCAGTTCCGTGAGATATGGTTTCTGTCATTTTTTGATAGTGACACTTCCGTTTGACAGATGACAGCCAAAAACTTATGGACTCATTCGACGGTAAAACCATGCCTGTGCACCAAATTTTAAGTCGATCGGATAGACGTTGCGGCTGTTATCGTGGAAGGTCAGACAAACATACAAACATACATACAGACAGATATCATTCGGGAAATGGTCTTAATCGTCATAGGGGACCTCAAAACAGATATATCCGTCGAAATCTCGAAATATATTTGAGCGCGTTCACAATACTTCCCCTCCTCGTTGGGTGGTGGGTCGGAGAAGTGAAATAAAAATCTGTTGTGGGCGACACAAAACCTTCCCGACGGTATCCAGAGACGTCAGTAATGACTTTGATCGGAGCGTCCCTTCGGGTAGGAAGTTAGAATTGGAGAGAAAGATTGAAAATATTTGCAGGAAATAGAAAATTTTGTCAGGAAAATTTGAATTTTCAGAGTAAACCTCAATTTTTTTTCCAAATCATCTTATTGTGAAAATTGTCAATCAAGCTTCACTTTAAGCTCCATCATCTAAGTCCGGTCTTGATAACCGAGGCCGGTTTTATATTCCCAGCAGGAAAATTTCCGGGAAATTGGAGAAAAATTGTTGGAAAATGTTCAACAACCAGTTATCTATTCCTTAAGAACAAATGGTTGAAATCTGTTCACGCAATAAAAAGTTGGAAAATTTGCAGTTTTTCCAGAGAAAAAAACTCGAAAACCGTGGGTCCGATTGTGACAATTTTTCCTTCAAAAATTGATTCAATCTTTTCTCCAACTTTTATTTGCAGCATGTCTGCACCTAAAATGAATATTTCGTGGGGCTCACCGCATGTTGAAGATTGCACTGCAGTTTTCTCAAATTCACGGAATGTGCAAATTTCATATTGAAAAAATTACCGTCGGGAAACCGAAGTTATGTCGATTTTGAAAATAGATCTAAACGACGCTCAGTTTAATCTACTTCCGATATCAGTCAAGATTTTCCAAAAAAAGTCGATCATCGAGCAGGGATGAATTTTTGAGTGGAGTGCTGCATCAAAAGCGAGTCATCCTGGTCGAAATCCGGGTGAGAGGCCCTCTCAAGTGGTAACGGCCAAGAGAAATTTTGAAAATTCATAATGCCCGACGGGAAAATGGTGGAAACTGCAACTGCAGACTTAATTTGACTCTTACGTTTTGTTGCTTTCTGCCAAATTTAGTCCCAATCCATCGGATAGATTTTGAATGATTGAATGGTAAAGTTTTGAACTTTGACATTTTTTATTACTTGACAGATGACAGATAGGGCAATATTTTCAACTGTTCTGAATACAGTTTTTCATGGGCTTTCAAATGGCATTTTGCATGTCAAGTTCTGTGAGATATGGCTTCTGTCATTTTTTGATAGTGACACTTCCGTTTGACAGGTGACAACCAAAAACTAATCAGCTCATTTAACAGCAAGACCCTGTTTGTATACCAAATTTCAAGTCGATCAGACTATCGGTTCGGCAGCTATCGTGTCAGAACGTTTTTTCCTGCATCCTGCATCATCACATAACTTTCCCTTGGACGGGCCGGGAAAGTAAAATTGAATGTTTTTGTCGATAATTTTTATTCGAGTTTCATTAAAGATTCTGAATACCTCCTGTACCGACTACCGGCCGGCTGTGGAGTATTCCGGCAAGCTCTGAATGAACGACTCCTCCGCCAATTATGCAGGTGTGTGTCTTATTCGTGCGTCGTGATCTCCAGCGAACGAAAATTCATATTTCATATCTCGAGATCTATGCATTATGATTTCAACTATACTGCTCCACAATGAAGTTGTCGCCACCAAAAAAAATGGCTTGACTTTGACGGTCAATAACCTTCGATTGCCGAAAGTGATTTCCATTTTGTTTTTTGCGTCTTCTAGCCCAATCTATTCTCAACAGATTCTGTGATTGTGAATATCAAGAAACTGCTATGAATTTTTACATGGAATGAACAGATTTGCCCTATTTTCTTGCATTGAATCACTTCTAATGAATGGGTGGTTGACATTAAGCACGATTGCTCCTACAACCGTTCCGGATAATTTGAATTTAAAAACAACCCGAAAATTTGGTGCGGGGCCAGCCAGGGGGCACTTTTTGAAACGCTAGTCACTGTCTGTTTTTGGCACGTTGAATTTCATTAATATTTCAGATGTGGAACATGCTTTTTGCAAGTCTAAACCCCTGAATATGGTAGAACTTCATTTTTTGTGGAAGAGGGAGCCCCCTGGAAGTTTACTTGTGCTTATGCTATGCCTGAGCTTTACCCCTGATTGCGTTTTTCTGGTCATACTGTGCTACAAAGATGATCAAAAATGTGTGTTGCTACAGTAACGCTGAAAACAGAGGTCTCGGCATTGTTGGGGTGACTTGACTTATCAGTATGAACAATGGTATAAATATAGGTTCTCAGCGTTACTGTAGCAACACACATTTTTGATCATCTTTGTAGCCCAGTATGACCAAAAAAACACAATCAGGGGTAAAGCTCAGGCATAGCATAAGCACAACAAGTAAACTTCCAGGGGGCTACCTCTTTCACAAAAAATTAAGTTTTACTATATTCAGGGGTTTAGACTTGCAAAAAGCATGTTCCACATCTGAAATATTGATGAAATTCAACGTGTCAAAAACAGACAGTGACTAGCGTTGCAAAAAGTGCCCCCTGCCTGGCCCCACATCAAATTTTCGGGTTGTTTTTAATTCAAGTTATCCGGAACGGTTGTAGGAACAATCGTGCTTAATGTTAACCACCCATTCATTAGAAGTGATTCAATCTTGCAAAGAAAATAGGGCAAATCTGTTACATTCCATATAAAAATTCATATCTTCTTGTAAGACCTCCAATCTCGGTGAATCCAAAACCGTTTTAAGAAATGCATTACACTTCATGATTTTCACATTGGAATTTGAAAAAAAATTTTTTGCAAATGGGGGTTCGATGAAGTTTTCGCAATTTTTCACCTTTTTAGCGCACTTCTCCAAACGGGAAAGCGCTTTTGTCCTCGCTTTGTCCGTCCGTCCGTCCGTCACAGCATCTAGTCCTAGACGAAAAGTTTTTTGCGAAAAATTCTTACTCCATTGGGTAGCTCATGACCTTGTATCCCGAACCAAGAAAAATTTCGACGAAATAATAATAAACAATGACAATAATAACAATTAAGTGTGACGCGGCATCATTTTACAGTAATACATATGGGGAGTCATATTTAGAGGATGATTTGAACTTTATTTTAATGAAAATTTCACATCGGTGCGAGGTGCAGGTCAATAGTTATTAATTTTTGAAAATGACTCCGTAGCTACGGCTCGGCCGCAAATGATTTATTCGTTGCTTGCTGGTGCTTGATATCCTTTCCTCCGAACAAAACGAAATTCAATACAGAAAATATTTCAACTCGAATGGGTAGCTCATGGCCTTGGTAGGCGAGTCAAGAAAAATTTTGCCGAAATAATCATGAACAATTACAAACAAGCGAATATGCCTCATGGGCATGAGGCTCAGTAGCGCACTTCCTTTTTGAAGGATTAGTGAACGCAAGATGTTAAGTAACTATAGGGTTCTACTCTACCGTTATTTGGGCAAACAATTTCATTTTGGCGGCCAAAATTTCGACAAAATAATGAAATTCGGCTTGAAAATCAGAATGATCGTACTAGACAAGGGTAAGTTCCAAGTTTCATGAAAATCGTTCCACTAATAAGAAATTTCAATATGGCGGCCAAGATGGCCGCGAAATCATGAAACTCAGTTTGAAAATAAGAATGATCATCCAACACAAGGGTAACTTTCAAGTTTCATGAAAATCCTTCCACTTATACGAGATTTCAATATGGCGGCGAAGATGGTGGCGAAATCATGAAATTTAGCTTGAAAATAAAAATGATCATACGAGACAAAGGTCAGTTCCAAGTTTCATGAAAATTGTTACACTAATAAGAAATTTCAATATGGCAGCCAAGATGGCGGCAGAATCATGAAGTTCAGCTTGAAAATACGAATGATCGTACTAGACAAGGATAAGTTTCAAGTTTCATGACAATCGTTCCACTAATAAGAGATTTCAATATGGCAGCCAAGATGGCGGCGGAATTATGAAAGCCAATTTGCCTATTTGGTCTTTGAGGACCTAAGCTATCCATCGGATAGAGTTGAATTTTTAAAGGCTGTAGCTTTATTTCCCGAAGAGAAGTTCAACTTCTTCGAAGTGCACAGGAGATCTCTGTTTTTTTATAATAATGATAACGATGTATGGATAACAAAAATAGTGCCCATTGGCCACCCTTGGGGGACATCAGCTATCCATCGGAAGAAGTTCCAAGGCTCTTGCTTCAATTCTCGAGAAGGAGTACATCATCCTAGTTTCTACACGGACAGACAGACAGACAAACAGACAGACGAACCGGCCACATAAGCGTCATTCTCTTACTTGTAAAATAATGTTTTCCTACTGATTTCGACCTCCTGAACACGAATATCGGGTTTATTTTTGAATCGGAACAATTCTTTTTTTTATCGAAAAACCGAGAAAATGGTAGTCTGTCACATGATTTTTAGTGATACCTACCTACTTTTTTTTGTTATTGAGCAAACATGTTCCATAGTTTGAGTGCCATTATCCTTCAGGTACTTAGTAACGCCTATTTCAAAATGTTGAATACTGTTAATGGCACGTCTGATTTTAAATTTGTAGGGACGCGTATATGCGCCGAGTCGTAGTTTTGCGGTCGTTTTCAAAAATTCATAACAATTGACCCGATGGTCGTATCGAAGTGGAGTTTTTGTCAATAGAAAGTTCAAATTGTTCTCTGAATATAATCCCGCACATGTAGTAATGTATCTTCATAATAGTCCAGTAAAATAAGGATTTAACTTAGAACAAATTAGGGGCAGGATGAAAAAAATATGGCGATGTAGAGAATGAAAAACTGAATAAGAAAAACCAAAATTTTATTTCCAGTCGTCCCGGGAACCATGGAAAAAAAATGGAGAAGATGGAAAAGATGCGCCGCGATCTTTATTTTGAAACGGTGAGAGAACAGTGAGAGATGTGTGAAAACTGTCAGAAACAAAGTTGTAAGGAATTCAATAATCTACAAAAAAGTCCCTGGGGGCATATGTCTAACTTCTTCAGTTTAGCCGTTTATCGCAGTCAAAGTTGCGCGCCGGTCTAGTGAAGTGGAAAAACTGTCCGCGTGACCTTCCTTCTTGGATGCTGAGAACGACAAGGGATATCAAAAAATTGTAAGCGACAAAGTTGTAGAGAATTGAATGTTCCACTATAAAATCTTCAAGGCCAATTATTATCTCTTCTAGTTTAGCCGTGAACCACGTTTGAAGTTGCGCGACAATCCTGTTGATAAAGTGGTTCTTCTGGAAAACTTACAAAAACCCTAGACTCGATGAAAAAACTATGACAATGTAGAGAACGAAAAACTGGATCTAAAAAACCAAAGTTTCATTTCACACCGTTTCGGGAAACCTGAGAAAAAACTTGAAAAATAGTGATTTGCACTCGCAGCTTCCTCATTGAATACTGAAATAAACGTAATAAATATGAAAAATCTGAACAGACTAGCTTGTAGAGGATTGAATGATCTATAGGAAATTCCGTAATGTCATGTATGCATATTTGTCGACTTAGCTGCAGAGCGCTATCAAAGTTGGGGTACATGACTCGTGACGCGTCGCTTATGTGGTGGAACTGGCACGACGTTGCGGTCATTGTTTAATTGATTATAAATTATGATCAAATGATTTGAAAAAATTGCGTGCTTTGTTCAACGTCTGGGTAGCTACTTTTTGAAAGAATTATCATTGTAGTCATCATCATCGTCTTCCGAAACGACAATGCAGGAAGCGTCAGAACAGGTGGCTCCACGGCAGTGGTGGCAAAACTTGGTACACTTGAGGTCAGCTTTTCTGCATCCACAAAGCTTCTCGCAGTTTTTCAAGTATCTGCAGGAAATCAGCCGTAACAGATTTTTGAGAGCTACGTTATCCTGGGTTCTAATAGGCATCAACAGAGAAATGTTTAATTTCCAACCCCATTGTTCAGGTGGACAGTTGTTTATTATCTCCGAGCTGTTGTTGAATGATCATATTGTTCATCAGAAATCAGTTGAAAAACATCTCATTATCTAACGTGAATCACGTTTTTCAATTATTATACATATTGTGTTACAAAATACGAGTACTTTCTCAGTTTTATGCCTGAGTGTCACGATACTATTTTCGTACTATTTTGATACTATAAATATATGATCAGAAACGACGAATTCAGAAATTCCCTAGCAACCTAGTCTCTCGTCCTAGATTTCTAGAATGAAAATATGACGAAAATAGTACAGTGAAACTCACGACTTTAATTTTGCCAAACAAGAAACTTTATACATAACAAAGCGTTCATCCGCGGAGTTACATTTCCAACAATAGTAACCAGACGTTGAACAAAGCACGCAATTTTTTCAAATCATTCAATCATGTTTTATAATCAATTGAACAATGACCGCAACGTCGTGCCAGTTTGACCACATATGCGACGCGTCACTAGTCATGTACCCCAACTTTGATAGCGCTCCGCAGCTAAGTCGACAAAGATGCATACATGTCATCACGGCATTTTCTATAGATGATTTAATCCTTTACAAGCTAGTTTGTTCAGATTTTCTATATTTATTACGTTTATTTCAGTATTCAATTAGGAAGCTGGGTGTGCAAATCGCTATTTTCCAACTTTTTCTTTTTTTTCTTAGATTTATCGAAACAGTGTGGAATGAAACTTTGGTTTTTTGGATCCAGTTTTCCATCCTCTACATTGTCATAGTTTTTTCCATCGAGTCTAGGGTTTTTGTAAGTTTTCCAGAAGAACCACTTTCTCAACAGGATTGTCGCGCAACTTCGAACGTGGTTCACGGCTGAACTGGATAAGATAATAATTGACCTTGAAGATTTTCTAGTGGAGCATTCAATTCTCTACAAGTTTGTCGCTCACAATTTTTTGATATCTCTTGTTGTTCTCACAGCATCCAAGAAGGAAGGTCACGCGGACAGTTTTCCACTTCACTAGACCGGCGCGCAACTTTGACTGCGATAAACGGCTAAACCAAAGAAGTTAGACATATGCCTCCAGGGACTTTTTTGTAGATTTTTGAATTCCCTACAACTTTGTCCCTGACAGTTTTGACACATCTCTCACCGTTCTCTCACCGTTTCAAAAGAAAGATCGCGGCGCATGTTTTTCCATCTTCTCCATTTTTTCCATGGTTCCCGGGATGACTGGAAATAAGACTTTGGTTTTTCTTATTCAGTTTTTCATTCTCTACATCGCCATATTTTTTTCATCCTGTCCCTAATTTGTTCCAACTTTGGCCCAAAAATCGCCTTATTTTACTGGACTATAAAAACATGTAGCTACCCGCATATCGTAACTTTCAACATCTAACTGCGAATTCCAGCACTTAGTCGGCGAAGCCGCCTTACAGCAAAATGTTATTATTGTAATTGTTTATGATTATTTCGAGAAGATTTTTCTTGGTTCGCGTACCAAGGCCATGAGCTACCTATTTAAGTTGAAATATTTTCTGTATTGGATTCCGTTTTGTTCGGAGAAAAGGATATCAAGCACCAGCAAGCAACGAATAATCATTTGCGGCCGAGCCGTAGCTTCGGAGTCATTTTCAAAAATTCATAACTATTGACTGGTTCCTCGCACTGATGTGGAATTTTCATTAAAATTAAGCTCAAATTCTCCTCTAAATATAACTCCGCATATGTATTATTGTAAAATAATGAGAACGGGTACTTGATCGCATGTGATATAGAGACCGGAGTTGTTTCTGTTTTAGGCATGTGCATGAGACCTTGAAATAAATAGGTATTAGTGTTGGAAAAACATTGCTTTTGACACCCCTTTGTTTTTGCCCAAATGCCTAAAACTGACAAAATCGGATTTACTGTCCTAAAAAGACCTTTTTAACGGCCTAAAATAGGCTTTTTTGATTTTTTGGTGGAAATGATCCACAATGTTGAAAAAAAAAACATTTTCTGATTTGTTCCGCTCAAACTATGGGAGTAAATTGATTTCAACCCTAATATGATTTATTTACTTTAATTCATTTGAAAATGTATTTGGCTTATATTGCCTAATTTAGGTCGTTACTCGTTACGGCCTATTTTAGGCTGTTACGTGAAGTACAGCTCTTATTTACCTAAACAATGTGAACATAAGGTCTCAATCTCCACTTTTCAACAGCTTGAGATCTAGTCTTGACGCAGGAACAGGATTCTAGGCAAAATGGCTTCCGATTTTTGTTTTGGTCATTTGCACTCAGCTTGGAAATATATAGTTATGTTGAAAGAAATAGCCTTCACATATTTCTTTGTTTGAAGTTTAATTTGCCTGAAATTATCAAAACTCGGATTTAGTGTCCTAAAAGTGCTTTTTCAACAGCCTACAATAGCTTTCTTCTATGTTACGGTTGAAGTGATTCACATTGTTTTATTTGTTCCGTACTGTATGTCACTTTTATTCGTTCCGTCACCAATTGGTAATTTATGTAACAAGTACGCAAAATAAATCCTTAGCGGATAAATCCGCGTTATCCTTGAAAGCGAATGAGCCGCCAAAGCATTTTGCGTACCTGTCGCATGCATCATTTTTTTAGCATGAGCTTTCCAACCACCAATTTATGTCCTCTATATCGGCCATAGTAAAGTTGCCTATTCCGTGAAAATGTAACTACAACAACTAAACTGCTAAATCAAAAATGCAACACCTTGAAAGAATCTTTCAGATTCAGTTCGTAAAAATTCGTGTTTTGTGGACTCAAAACAGTCGACAAAATGACCATTACAGGGAGACAATACTAAAAAATCAATAAGTTGTTTCATTACATAGGTACGAAAAATGTTTTTGGCCTATTTTGCCTATTTTAGTCGTTACGGCCTAAAGCGTCCTAAAATAGAGCTTTTATTTGCCTAAACATGTGTCCTAATTTCCACTTTTTAACGACCTAAAATCCGGTCCCTAACTGATAACTTTCGAGATCAGGCCGGCTTCTGAAATGCAGCATTCAACGGCGATGCCGCGTCACACTAATTTGTTATTATTGTAATTGTTTATCATTATTCCGTCGAGATTTTTCTAGGTTCGGGATACAAGGTCATGAGCTACCCACTGGAGTGAAAATTTTTCGCAAAAACCTTTTCGTCTAGGACTAGATGCTGTGACGGACGGACGGACGGACAAAGCGAGGACAAAACCGCCTTCCCGTTTGAAGAAGTGCGCTAAAAAACATTTTGGTGTATGACAGCTTCGCCGATCAAGTGCTGGCATTCGCGGTAAGATGTAGAAAGTTGCGATATGCTGGCAACTACAATTTCTTAATGAAATACATCACTGCATATACGGCATTATATTTAGAGAACAATTTGAACTTTCTTTTGACGAAAACTCCACTTCGATCCGACCGTCGGGTCAATTGTTATCAATTTTTGAAAACGACCGCAAAGCCACGGCTCGGCGCATACACGACCCTACAAATTTAAAATCAGACGTGCCGAAATAGCAATTGACTATTTTGAAATAGCCAATACTAGGTACCTGAAGGATAATGGCACTCAAATTACGAAACATGTTCGCTCAATAACAAAAAAAAAGTAGGTAGGTATCACTAAAAATCATGTGACAGGCTACAATTTTTTCGGTTTTTCGATAAAAAAGAAATGTTCCAATTTAAAAGTGAACCCGATATTCGTGTTCAGGAGGTCGAAATCAGTTGGAGAACATTTTTTTATATAAGTAACAGAATGACGCTTATGTGGCCGGTTTGTCTGTCTGTCTGTCTGTGCGAGTCCGCGCAGAAATTAAGACGCTGTACTCCTTCTCGAGAATTGAAACAAGAGTCTTGGAACTTTTTTCCGATTAATAGCTGATGTCTCCAAGGGTGGCCAATGGGCACTACTTTTGTTATCCCTACATCGTTATCATTATTCTCAAAAAACAGAGATCTCCTGTGCACTTCGATGAAGTTGAACTTCTCTTCGGGAAATAAAGCTACAGCCCTTGAAGATTGAACTTTATCCGGTGGATAGATTAGGTCCTCAAGAACCAAATAGGCAGATTGACTTTCATAATTCCGCCGCCATCTTGGCTGCCATATTGAAATTTCTTATTAGTGGAACGATTGTCATGAAACTTGAAACTTACCCTTGTCTAGTACGATCATTCTTATTTTCAAGCCAAATTTCATGATTGCGCCACCATCTTGGCCGCCATATTGAAATCTCTTATAAGTGGAAGGATTTTCATGAAACTTGAAAGTTACGCTTGTCTCGTACGATCATTCCTATTTTCAAGCTGAGTTCCATAATTCTGCCGCCATCTTGGCCGCCATATTGAAATCTCTTATTAGTGGAACGATTTTCATGAAACTTGGAACTTATCCTTGTCTAGTACGATCATTCTGATTTTTAAGCAAAATTTCATGATTCTGCCGATATTTTGGCCGCCATATTGAAATTTTTTGCCAAAGACGGTAGAACCCTAATTACTTAACATCTTGCGTTCACTAATCCTTCAAAAAGGAAGTGCGCTACTGAGCCTCATGCCCATGAGGCATATTCGCTTGTTACATATTACCCTGTATAAATGTTACATGCAGTTTCTTGATATTCACAATCACAGAATCTATTTAGAATAGATTGGGCTAGTAGACAAAACAAACAGAATGGAAATCACTTCCGGCAATCGAAAGTTATTAGCCGTCAAAGTCAAGCCGTTTTTTCTGGTGGCGACAACTTCATTGTGGAGCAGTTTAATTCAATTCAATTTTCAACTAGGAATGCCCCCAAAAATTGAATGTTAAAAATGAATTGGCAGAAATCGGGAATACGATTTTAGAAAAAAAATCAAGAACTTGGAAAAACAATAGTTTGGGATTAAATCGAACAGTTAAATCCGCATGAACTTAGCAAACACTCTGTTTTAAAACTCAACAAAACGGAGATATAGCCCTGTCAAATTTGGAAACAAAAAGACTTTTATTTTACATAACTTTTTTATTCAAATTTAAACCAGAATTTACCAAAATAAAATAAGTCTCTAAACAATAAACCCGCATTTTATCAAACATTTCCAGGGGCGAAGATAATAGAGGTGTGGTACCGC